>PVLA01000306.1:0-418483 GCA_004027455.1 Hydrochoerus hydrochaeris | reverse complement strand
TAAGCAGAAACTATCTCTTCTACACCATTGATAACAGTCATCATTAGAGTAAATAATAAAAATGCCTGAAAGTAAGACAGAATACTTGCATATTCCTATGAAATTTGCACTGAAATTTTAATAGTTATCATATAAAGTGATCAATGGTGAAATAAAAAAGAAAAAATAAAGTGATCAATGATGAAATAAAAAAGAAAAAAGCATGTCAAATAGATCAGTAGTGAAGCATAAAATTATTATACTTATTTCATTGCCTTACTTGACTTTGTATAATTTTGAAATCTAATTTTAAAATTTAATTTTGCAATTTGCTTGCAAATTTATAATGTTTGCATATTTTATATTCACTTTTCTTTTTTTCTCTAACTACAAAGTTTCATATACATATTATGCTTTTTTTGTAGTCAGTTGCTAATAGATTGTTAAAATGATTGCTTGGCAGAGAATTTTCCACTGCTAAGACTCTGGATTCACAAATTCATTCATTCTCTATGAAGCTCTCTTCTCATTTAATACCCTGCCTTGTAACTTATTCAGGTGTCAGCATTTCTGAACCCCGAGTTCTCCTGTTCTCAAATCATAGACACTGTGGGACTTTGCATCATCTCATTCTACATTTTTCTCTGCACTCAGAGATCATTGTAATGTGCAATATTTAAGAAATATAGTTTTATCTTTTTGAGAATAAAATTCAAGTTTGAACTCAGCAAGAAGAGAACTTATTAGCTCATAAAGATAAGCAAACTATAGGAGGCTAAAAATTAAAAAAAATGAAAATCTAAGAAAGGATTGGCAGATCAATCGCTGAGTCTCACAGAAGATTGGAAAGGAATCATGTTTCCTGCAGCCAGAGTAAAACACATAGAACAGGAGATTTGAGTGGTGTCACAAATGGGTCAGGTGTCAACGGTTGTTTAAGATCAGCTCTAATCTACAAAGTATGCCCAGTAAAATATCACCAAGCATGGAAAAAAAGGAAATACAAGATTATGAGTTCAAAGGTAAAGAAAACCATCCATCTACAAAAGCAGATCACATATACAGTGCAAATGAGCTAGTGCACTAAAACATTAAAAACACTGGTTATAAATATATGTAGGAAAGTAACTGTCAATATGAACACAACAAATATAAAAAATAAGACAAATTAAACACTGAAGTTGAATATGAAGAGATAAAAGCTGTAATGTTTAATACGAAATTATTATTGAATAGAATTTATTGCAAATTAGGCAGTACAGAAAGAATGGTTAACTTGAAAAAAAACAGTGACATGAAATATAAGATGTCTTTGATTTGTAAGATAACATTTGGTGCTTTAATTCATATTTGTCTGAAGGCCCAAATAAGGGGATGTGAAGAGGACAATAAAAATGTTTCAGGTAAGAATGGATGAAAATTTTCAACGCTGTATGTGAACTTTAATGCCACAGGTCTAAGATAGCCAACAAAACTTCAAACAGATAAAATGCAAAGAAATCACAGCATAAATGTAGTTAGAAGAAAATTTTCAAATGCATAGACAATACACAAAGGAAAGATACATTTTAGCCATGGGAAAAAGGAAATAGCAACCTCAGATTTATCTTTTAATTTATTTTCTTATATATCTTATCTATCAGTCATAAAATGGGAAATGAAAAAATCTTGAAAAAAATTAAAGTAAATAAATGTTTCAAAAGTAAGGTAATATTATTACCTTGATATGAAACTAATACATAGTTTTCAACAGGTGAATTTGAATAATCAAATTATTGAAGGAAGTTTTTGGAAAAAAAACTAAATGGGCGTCTTGGTGAAATAGGAAAAAGTAAGATGTTTTTCTCATTTTATTTTTTTTTACATTTATTTAACTATTATATTTAAAATTAAGAGTATTTTTCAGGATTTCCAAGATACTTTGCTGTAAAACATGCAATAGCATATGGCTAAAATGTATCTTTCCTTTGCGTATTGATGCATGGACATTATTTTTTGTCAACTCTTGGGATTCATGTAGAAAACAAAGGAATCCTTTTAATTATCCTTCATGATATATAGTTACTTATACATTATTCTAATGAAATTTAAGTGTTTAAAATACAGGTTTTACATGAAGATATTCTACTTTTAAGTAACAGCATATTATTTCAGAATAACAGCAATTTAATAATACTGTGTTTTCATTCTTTGACTTTTTTGATATGCTATTGTTCACCCGTAAGCTAAAATGTTATACCTATCTTTTCTTATCAGTAGACTTAGATTAATCTTTTATTGGTTTCCTATGCTTATATAGTATGTATAAAATGTAATCTTTCATTATTAAAATAACGCTGCAGCAAACATTTTTGAATAAAAAACTTCTAAAAAGTAATTCAAAGAAAGGAATAAATGGGGAGTAAATGTCCAGATTGACAACTTAATTAAAGTTTATATGAGTAGTACTCCATTATATAAAAATACCATATTTTTTCAACCCATTCTTTAGTTCATGGACATTTGTGCTGTTTCCAAGATTTACTATTACAAATTGTAATGCTTTAATATGAATGCATATATAGCTGTGCTATGACATTTTTAATTCTTCTGAGAAAATATCCAGAAGGGGAATAGCTGGGTTGAATGGGACTTCTAATCCTAGTTTTTTGAGGAATCTCCACACTGATTTTCACAATGTTTGTACGAATCTTCACTCTCATCAACACAGGAAAAAGGCTCCTTTTTCCCTACAGCACTTCCAGTATTTGTTATTGATTGGTTTCTTGAGGATAGTCATTCTAATTCCTCTGGCTAATTTTTCCAGAGCTATATTGAATAGGAGTAGTGATAGTATACCATTTTCCAGCACCATTTATTGGGAGGTTCTTTTTTTTTTTTTTTTGCAGTACCGGGGATCAAACTCATGACCTTGCACTTGCCAGGCAGGTGCTTATGCCACTGAGCTAAATCCCTAGCCCTACCAGCACCATTTATTAAAGAGGCTATCTTTCTTCCAGTGAATGTGTTTTGTCCCATTGTCAGAGTGTGTTTGTGGTTGTGTCTACTTCTTCTAATCTGTTCCATTCGTATGTATTGCTTTCTGTTTGTCATTTTATTTTTCTTCTGTTGGTTCTTTGTCTCTTTTTAAACTGTTTGTCATGTTTGGTGGTTTCATAATTTTCTTTGTCTAGAATATTTTCAATACCCTTTGTACTGTAAATTTTGTGATCATGAATTTTCTCAGTTGTTCTATATCATGGAAGTATCTTATATCTCAAATAATTTTAAAAGATAGTTTCCCAGGGGAAATCATTCTGAATTAGAAATTGTTTTATCTCAGAACTTGCAATACTTTACTCTGGATTCTTCTTGCCAGAAGGTTTGTGTTGAGAAATCTGCCATGATTCTGATAGGCTTTCTTTTATAGGTGATTATTTTTTTCTCTAACAGATTTTAATATTCTGTTCTTTTTCTAAATTTCTGGGATGTTTATTATTATATGTCTTTGTGTAAATTTACTTTGAGTAATTGGAGTTCTATGGGCCTCAATTAACTTTTCTTCTATTACTTCTGTAAGAAGTTTTAAAAAAATATGATTGTGTTGACTCCTGTTTTTTCATTGACACCAATTATTCTTATATTAATTTTTGTATCATCTTGTAGCTGTTGAATTGTTGTTTCCTGATATTTTGTTATTTTCAAGAGATCTTTACTTTCATGAGTACAAGTTGCAATTCAGTCTTCAAGGTCTGAAAGTCTGTCTTCAGTTTCATTCAAGCAATTTTTTCAACTTTCAATGTAATTTGTGATTTCCTGGATATCCGTTTGAATCCATTTCTTGCATTCTCTTTCTTTCCTTTATTGATCATTCATGATTTCCATCCACTTCCTATCACCATCTATCTTCTCAGCTATCACTGTTCTAGATTTGCTGAGCATTTACTTAAAAGTGTTGATATTTCTCTTTTCCCTTGAGAAATTGTTTCTGATCTGATTTCTTCCATGGTTTCATGGGTCTGTCTCTTTTTGCTTTTGTTACTATCATTTCAGAAATTTCAGATGTGTGTTTTCTATTTTATTCTATGTCAATGTATTCCATACTTATTTTGGTTGGGCTGGAGGACTAAGATTGCATTTTGCTTCTTTGTCATGTTATTTTCTATTTAAAACAATTTTCATTTTGTTTTCTATGATGATACTTGTGATTTTTTTGTGGTAGGTAACTATATCACTATAATCAAAGCCTCTCTAGGAAAAATCTTCCCTTCAGGGATGTTCTGTTGAGTTCTGTGTTCTTCATGACCTGTTTGCCAGACTTATGAAGGCCACAATCACCTTTTTGCTTGTATTGTTATTGTTGCTTCAGAGTTTTCATGTTACTCATATTCTCTGTCCAACCAATTCAGTTTAGTTGGGACCCTGTCAGCTACTGTGTTGCTGATGTTTCCCCTGGTTTCTGGGCCTTTCAAGCAGTTCACCTCACTCCTGGCAGTAGTGAGTGGAGGGTTCACCTTCCTGCATTCCTGTGATGCTGGAGTGGTGATTGGAGTGGCCAACCACCTCCAGCACCATTCACCAAGGTTTCTTCCATAGTAGGGTGATGATGGTAATGGTCTCTCGCCTCTGGCCCCATTCACCTGTGTTCCTTCCATGGTGGGGAGATAATACAAGAGGTGGTCCACTTCTGGAAAAGTTCACCTGGGTTCCTGAGATGGTGGAGGGATCGCAGGAGGAACTATACATCTCCATTGCCCTTCATTTGAGTTCCTGTGATGGTGGAGGGGTGATGGGAGTGACCACTTGCCTCTGGCACTTTTCACCTGGGTTCCTGTAATGGCAGAGGGCAGTGTGTCTTTGCAAATGCAAAATAATCATTTTTAACAAGCATATTATCATAGCTTGGTGCAATAATAACACAAATCTTTAGCAAAAGAAACAAAAAAAAACTATTTTAATGTATGGAAATTAAACAACATAGTTATCAATAATCATGGGTCATAGAAGAAATTTAAAAAAAAAAAAACAGCTCCTACAAGTACACAAAAATGTCAGTACAATATACTAGAATTATGGAATGCAAGAAAAGTTGCTAAGAAGGGAATTTTATTGCTGTGAATGCTCAAATCAGAGAAATAAAATGAGCCCAAATAAGTAACCTATTATTGAATCTCAAGGTCATAGAAAAATAAGAACAATCCAAATCCAGGCTGTGTGCAAGGCAGGAAGTAATAATGATCCAAACAAAAAGAATAAAAAAAAAACAAGAAAAGGCTAAAAAATAATACCAGTGTCTCAAAGAACTGAAGGAGTGATTCTTTAAAAGAATAAACAAACAAACAAAAAAACTGCTAGCTGATCTTACCTAAAAAAGAAAGACAGAAATCAATGCAATTAAATATGCAAAAGGGAAAATAAAAATGAACATCATCAAAATACAGAAAAATTATTAGCAGCTACTTCACTTACCTATGTGTCCAAAAATTGAAGAACTCAAATGAAATGGATACACTACAAGACACATGTAAATTACCAAAACTGACGCAAGAAGAATTAAAGATCTTGGATAGTCCAGTGAGAGGCAATGAATTTGCAGTAGTAACAAGAAACCTACCAACTAAGAAGAGCCTCAGACCTGATGGATTTGTTGCTGAACTTTAGAACTTCTCAAATTCTTTAATGAAATTGAAAAGGAAAAAGCACTCCCAAAATCATTCTTGGAAGCCAGATTTAGCTTGGCCTCAAAGCCACATTAGGATCCAACAACAACAACAACAACAAAAAAAGAAACGTCTAGCTCTCTAATGAATAAAGCTGAAAAACTCCTTAAAAAGATATTGACAAACAGAAGGTATTAAAATGTCAAAAAGATTGCATACCACGATGAAGTTGCCTTCATCCCAAGAATGCAAGGATGAGCAGTACAACATACACAAATAAATACATGTAATTCATTATATAAACAGAAGGAATGCAAAAACCCCATGCTCAACTTCATAGATCCAGAAAAAGCCTTTGACAAAATCCAGCACCATTTATGTTAAAAATCCTGAAGAAACTAAGTATAGAAGGTCCTTATTTCAAACCAATAAAAGCCATTTATAACCAAAGTACCACCAACATCATATTAATTGGGGAAAAACTGAAGTGTTTTTTTCTCAAACCAGGAAGAAGACAAGGATGTCCAGTATCATCACTCCTGTTCAACATAGTAATCAGAGTAATCAGACAAGACAAAGAAAAAAGAGATGTATACATATTAAAGGACAGAATCAAAATATCATTATATGAGTCAATTCCAGTATCACATGCAGCAACTTCTCTAAAATCCCCACCTAAGACCACATGAGGTTTTGGGGTGGCATTTAAACACAAGCTAAAACACTCAGCTATCACCTTTCTGAATATCTTTTATAAAGAGCTACAGACATCACATTATAGGGATACATGCATGCCCTTATTTATATGCATACAATTTATAGGAGCTAGATCTTGAAAACAATGTATATGCCCATCAACATATAAATACATATAAATACATATAAATATGGTATTCATAACCCATTAGAATATTGCTTTGACATAAAGACTGTTTAGGTTAAGGAATTTGTAAACAAATTGAAAACGTAATGTGAAATGAAATGAGTCAGATGCACAAGCTTAAATATCACATGGTTTCTTTTATATGAAAAAATCAATGCTGTATGTATATATTGAAAGAAATGAAAAAGAGAGAGAGAAAGAGAGAAAAAAATAAAAATTCGATAAATAGGAAGTAAGGTGAAATATAAATAATTCCCAAATTTATTTATTCTGTTGTTTCAAAAATATTTTAAGAGATAAACTAATTAGTTGCATTCATAATATTAATTCCTTTTTATTTATTGAAAAGAAAATTTTGTTCTTTTATTTGTTTATTTCTTTGGAAGAGAGTCTTTTTACCTAAAACTTTTACTCTGATTAACTTTTTGGTCATTCCTTTAAGATCACAACACAATGTTATGTTAATTACCATAATTTTCCAATTATTTTGTTATGAAATTTTGTTTTTTTTCATAGAAATTATTCATCAATATATACTTGAATTACATTATAATAAAAATATTAAAAATCAGAGATTATCAGACTGCATGTTAAAGCAGCTCTACACCATGGATATGTTCATTAATTTCAATGTGGCAATCATTTTATGATGTGTAATGTAAAATTGGACACCATCAATATATACAGTTTATGTAATTCCTAACTACAGTTCAGTAAAATTGGAAAATATTGTTAAAAGGGAAAATGTATGATAAGTAAAAGTAAACAATATGCTATACCAAGGATATCTGCCCCTTAGTTAACCAGTTAAGAACTAACTAGGTATTGCTGAAGGAACTTTACAGATATAGGTACCTTAAATTAGGGAAAATTCTTCGCATTTTGTACATGAATCCAGTTCATTACCCGACCCTTCACAATGAAAGAGTGTTTTCCATGCAGAATAAGAAGGGGATGGTAGTAAGGCAAATGGAGGATTAAAGTGTGAGAAAAATTAACTTTCTGAACTGGCTTTGAAGTTGGAGGAAGAGCATATTAGTCACTTGTCCGTCAGTAGGCCTAAAGACTGAGCACCCACAGTTTAAAGGAGGAGAGGCTAAGTGTGGTTCATGGTTTTGGGAATTCCGTGAGTGATTAGCTGATTCCAAAGCAGAAACAGCATGGCGAAAGGGGCTGGTGGAAGGTGACGGCTCACTACACAGCAGCAAGGACACCAGGAGATAGGACGGACCCAGGAACAAGGACATTCCTCTCAGGTTTAGCCCCATTACTCACGTCTGATCAGTCCCTTCTCATTAAAGCACATGTAGCCAAAATGTCATCAGTGTGCTACTGTAAGAAGAGTGCAGTGACTGCAGCATTAAATTGTTTTCCAAAATGTCCACTTTTGAACACATGAGACCTTTGGGGACATTTTAGATCTAAATCATAAAAAAGAGGTTGTCAACCTAGGGTTACAGATGGGCAGAAGGTGCAGAGGTTCACTGCACAGTAAAACCCAGGGAGAGCTTTACACTTCAGTACTGTGATAGAAGGACCCTGTGCTTGATTTCATAGAAAAGATAAGTAGATTTGGGAAAGTGGATTTTAATCATAAATATAGAATGATGTTTTCTATCATAATTTTCAGTTAGCTTAATTTTCACAATTGTCATTTTTACCAATTATAAAGTATTTTTAAATACCACCAGTGGCTCATTTGATGCGTTTCAAAGCAAAATTAAACTTTCAAATACTGAAATCAAAAGCACAATATGTAAACAGTATTGTGTATTATAACAATGATTTTGGTTTTTACCTTATTGGTTAAATAGATTTTATTTTTGATAGCCCTAACATTTAAACAGCACAGCACTCACAGGTAATTGAAGGTAACTTACATTCTGTGGTTTGGAAATTTTAACCATCTATTTTATCTGGAGATAAAGAACAAATTAACCTAAGATTTTTCTTTATCACTGGCTCTCTAGTATACCCAATACATAATAGCTATTTTATAAGGCCTTTCTGGTTATGCCCTTACCATAAATAAAATAAATTATGTCTAGTTGTTTCTTAAAGATAGTTCAAATGACTTAATTATGTTATGTGCACAACTTGTCAAATTTGTCTTGGAAGTCAGCATATATTTCATCAACACCAGCCAAATGTGCATAAACAAGAGCCTTATGAGTCTTAAATGATAATTACCACAATCTAATGAACGAAATAAATCACCTATAATGAAGGGAAATAAGTGCTTTGAGATAGACACATTAATAACTTTTTTAAAAGCAAAAATAAGTACTTTGAGATGGGCACATTAATAACTTAATTTGTGTGGCATGTCTGTGGACTTAATTTGTGCGGCATGTCCACAGACAGTAGCAACCTGAATTTTACTTGTGAAATAATTAGTAGTTAATCTAAAGGGATACTACCTATCAACTGAAAAATGAAGATTAATAGAATCTCTGATAAAATTATTTTCTTTAAATTTTTTTGTTGGTTTTTTTTTTTTTGTACTGGAGATCGAACACAGGACTGTGCATTTGCCAGACAGGTGCTTATGCCTCTGAGCTAAATCCCCAGCCCTGATGAAAATTATTTTGATAATATCCAATAATTTGAAAGTCACAACAGAAAAAATGAAAACTGATATATATATGCTTACTCTGATGAACCTAGAATGTACTACTTTAATATATATTACTTTGTGTGTTTAAAGATAGGCAGTTCATAAATTTTGTCTTTAATATTAAAAATTGCATCATGAAAAATACATTATTTATTACTAAGGTGAAATTACATTGTTTAAAATTATATCTTTTTAGATTTAAAATAGACCTCAAGTATAATTAGTAAAACTGCCTTTTCTCTAATCACAAGTATTATACTAACCCAATTTACTAATACTAATCCAATGTATATAAGAATTTTGTTTCTCTTTAAGTGACTTAATCATCATCTTCCTGTCTATAATTAAGTTTGAAAAGTGTATCTTCCCAACAATTAAGCTGTCAGTTAATTTCCCTAGTAAAGGATAAGTACAGTATCATATGAGAACTTTAATTTTTTTTTAAATCTGTGTGTTTACTCCTTCCTGTGCTCATTAAAAATTCATATAACACACACACATGGGAAGACTGTGGCACTGAACTGACCAATATATGATTTTAATTGCAAGTATATAACAGATGATAATAAGGGCATATTTATTAATTAGTACACACAATGCAATGCAAATGCTACTTTTATATAATTTATACTTACAGCTTAGTGTTTAAAAATCATTTTATGGCTAAGCCATTGAATGGTATTCATTGTAGTTTCCTAATAAAGTGAATTGAAAACTTGTCAAAATCAGAAGTAGAAATGGAATCTAGAACCTTGCTAAAAATTGAAGGTATCTGGCCTCTTTGCAACAATACATATGGACAAATAGCCAAAAGGAAAATAATAAATGTAAGAAACTTATGGGCCTCTAGATATACATCTGAATAGTACAACAGAATGTCAAGAGGGCGATGATGGCAATTGAACACCTAATATATATCTCTATCATCAATATGGAAAAAGGAGCAATGATTGCCATGAAAACATTATTGTTTGTGAGCTAATTTATAAATCATCCTAATTTAGAGTCAAGTCAGCAGCTCTAAAGAACTGAAATAGAATAAATGAAGACAAGTCTTATTATAGTGCTATTCTCTAAGACAGCTTCTTACAATAAAGATCTCATTCCCCCTATGCCCCCCTGGGAAGGGAAAGACCTACCTCGCTCTGTATGCCCCGTCATATATCTTCCTGCTCTTTGCATCCTTTATAATAAATTGTAAGACAAAGGAGAACATTTTCTTGAGTTCTGTGAGTAATTGTAGCAAATTATTGAACCTGAGGGGAGGTAACGACAATTCTCAAATTTGTACTCAGCTCCTCTATAGCCTAGGAATCTCGTCGGTGGATGGCAGGCATCTGAATGGGGACATTCTAGTACGACACCAGCTTTAAACTGTTGAGGGTGCACCAACGCCAGGTAACTAACATAGGAACTGAATAAGATTACATACAAGATAGTTCGGATGCTGTGAGAGTCCAACAGGCAGGTTTAGTGTACTTCATTAGACCAAAGCATTTACTGCTAGCAGAGGTGAATTGTAAAAGCCATATTTTAATATCTTGAGTGAGGAGTATTGATTTTATATTTTCCTAAGGAGTTTCACTGGCCTCCATTTGGAAGGATATGTGAGGAAACAAATAAAAGCAAATATGACAGCTGAGTCTCTCCATGTGCTAAGGAAGAAAAAAAAGACCAATTAAAGAGCAGTTCTAAGTTTTCAAAATTTAGCAGTATCTACATTAAAGGATGAGATAGAAATGGAACCTCCAAAGCAGCTAATTTAGAGACTCACTGCTGCAGGAATACATATGGTAGAGGAATTTGTCTTGCAATTGAAGTCCTAGAAAATTCAAAATATAGGAAAACAATTTTAAGGAGTATAAAACTCTTAGCCTGGAAGCCTCTGGGACACAGAGTTTGGAAATTTAGCAACAGCCATCAATCAAAAATATGTGAGTGTGACTTCCAACAGACAAATGTGGAAAACAGAAACAATTCCATATTGGGATGAAAAACTCAAAAACTCAAACAGACCTTTTCAAACTACTAGATCAGAAAAGACAGCAAGTCATTACATTGCTCCATTTTTTGTTTGTTTGTTTTTGTTTTGTTTTTGGTTTTAAGACTAACTCAATAAATTGCCTAAGGTGACTTCAAAATTGAGAACCTCCTGCATCAGCATCCCCATTGCTGGGATTATAGGTATGTACCAGCAAGCCCAACAGAAATGTCTTTTTCTTTTTTCAGTGTGAAAACTATTACTTGGATATTTCCTTGTACTGATTTTAAGGGGCCACTGGGGGACTTTAAGCATTATGAAGGAGCCATTCCTATAAATACAAATTTAAATAATTTAATATTTTTTCATTTATTTAGTCATATCACTATTTAGAAAAAACATATATAAAAAGCATACAATAAAAAATCAATGAAATTTTACTTAAATTTCAATAAAGCAAGAAGACAGAATCCAAACTGAAAAGAAATGTCTGAATGATATGTCTTCATATGAGATGAAGCAGACTAGAGGCACTTTTCCTTGATCTTTGAATTCCTACCTCCAGAATTTTGAGCCTATTTCTGCTCATTATAAAATATTCAGTGTAATATATGCATCAGAAAAGAACTTATGACCATTAATCTTGATCTATCAGCTTCGATGGATTAAGAAATATCTCATAGCTTAGAATAGCACTATTCTAAGAGTGACGGGGAAAATCACAGAGACATGACTTGGGTACTATATCTGGTGCTTTCCCCTCCAGTGGTGCTCCATTGCGCTCTGCTTGTTGGCTGCCAAAACTGAGCAGCTCCATTCCACCATGCCTTTCTGCCATGTCATTCTAGCCTTTGAAATTGTCAACCATTGACTGAATCCCCTGAATTGTGAACTGTGAATAAAGCTTTCTTCTTTTGTACTAGTGATATTAGATATATTTTTCTAGCAATGAGAAATCTGACTAATATAACTTTTCACACCTTTTTACTTGCATTGCATTCATTAATTTGGAAACAATATGAACAGGCAACACAAAAGGAAAGAAATGAAGTTAACAGGAAATAAGGGGGCACACTTGAAAAGATTATAGGGTGAATCATCTTGACCTGTTGGTTTTGTGATAAGTTGTAATTAAGCAAAAATTAGAATGCATTCTTCAAGTGCTCACAGTGTTGATGATGATATTTGAGAATCAATCGGGAGCAGGTGTTTCAACAAACTTTTAAAAATGGGCATTGTCTATCTTTGTTATGTGTGTGTTGTAAATAAGGCAGGACCATAAACTTTTCTAAGTAGTTAACAAATAAATTTTAAGAAACATTCTAATGAAGTAATTTTTGATCTATTTTAATATTTATTCTATAGAGAAACTTTTCTCTCACAATCGAAAATTACATTCATTTTAATTTTAATTATATGTAGATACAGATTTAATAGTATTTATAAGTACAATCTTGTGTCAAAAGTTATTTTAGCAAGTAATTTAGCATATAACTTGATAGGACCAAACACTGTGAATTCTTATTTATTAGATGAGAACCTGAAAGACAATATATGACTTTGAACAGTAATTGGAAATTCATTATAAGCTATCTGTTTAGGTGACTTGAATTCCAACTGCAAGATCTTCCACCACAAATAATTAATTTAACACTAAAACTCAGTCTTTAAATATTCTGGGCACAGTGTGCCAGGTGCAGTATTTACTTTCTACCTTAGTTGCCCTAAGTGAACCCTTGTTTCTGCTCCTTGCCCATGTATACTGGCAAGTGTGGCGGGTGGAGGTACTGCTAAAAATAAAAAGAAAACTGAAACAATCAGTTGCCTTTTCTTCACCTCCATTCTGTATTCCCCTTCTTATTTTCTTTGTAATATTTTGAGACAAGCAACATTTCTGAAATTCACATATTAAAATTGCATTTTATGAAAGGTTATTTCTTTCACATAATACCATATTTCTATTTTGGTTGAAGCATATATTAGATAAAACAGAACTGAAGTGAAGAGGGGCATTATAGACAAAGGGAAACCACCACACATATTTATATGGTGAGAATCACGGCAAGCACAGAGACATACACATATGCATAAGCATTCATCTAATAGATACCTCAAAAAATAGCCTTGTGTTAAAATTGAGCTCCAGTGAACCTTCCTTTCTGAATGGGTTTTTCAATAGTTTATGAAAGATGATTTCCATGACTTTAATTTTTTAAAGTTTTAATGCAATGTAACTTTTTATTCAAAGACTTTTCATGGTAAATTAAAATGTAATCATATCAACAATGGGAACATTTTGAACATGGTATAATAGTACAGAATTCCTGAAATATTAGAATTTAGGACCACACTACTAAAACGTAGTACATGAAAACACTATGTCTATTAAGATGTAGAGAGAAGTAGAGATTCAAGTTATTTGGTGTTCAATCTTCCATGACAATTAATTATTCTAGGAAATTCAAACTAGAGGAAAACAACTTTAGGAAATATAAAATGGCTTTGAAATATTATGTTAAAAGTATTATATTTTGTTTTCCTTCTTATGAATGACTAGCAAAAGTAAAAGGTCTTTCTACTGTCAAAAAGATGAGCATATGGTTCCCTGTCACTTTCAGATCTGTATTTCTTGAATTGGTCACAAAAAAAAATTACTAAAAAAATTCAACTTTATTCAATCATTTTTCCCTTAGTTCTTTCAAGTGCAAAAACTTGCTCTTGTGGGATTCATTCAGTCGAACTTTGCATCCATTTTTCATTGGCAGATTCAAGATTATGAAGAATCTTTAAGTGGAAAATAAATGAGAAGCACTAAATAGCATATTTATTCACTATCAAAAAGTAAAGTCTCACACATAAATAGGAACAAATCCATTCCTGCACTTGGATCTACTGATTAAGTAAGTATGGATTAATTTTTACCATGTGCCAAGAATTATAAAAGTAAATACATATCTTGTTTTTCTAAAGTTTATAATCTAAGCAAATACAGCACAATGTATTTTAAAGTATATTAAACATTTGAGAACAGAATCTATCATATTGCTACTGCTAAAATCCTAAGAATCAAATATTTATTTGAGATCTAAAAATTTGTTAGGGTCAATTTTTTAATAGGAAAATCTATCAATAAATAAATTTTACAATTGAGTACATTTCATAATTTTGCAGATATATATTCAAATATTTAATAATATTTCATTTTCACTTTGTCATTCCATATTTCTTTTAGAATTTTGTTTTTTATGATTGAGTTTAACAGTAATTCCTTATAAGGTGATAATTTAACAATTATTGTTTTTTTTTTCTTTTAAAACTATGGTTTTATTTTTATATTTTAAAATATTGAAGCAAAAACAATTTTTAATATTATCGTGATTATTTGATATGCCAAATTGGCTGGGCCGCAAATTACCCAGACATTTGATCAAACATTATTCTGAATGCTTCTGTGAAGGGAATTTTGGTTGAGATTAACATTTAAATGGATGAACTCAGTAAAACAAATTATTATATATAATTTGGCTGAGGCCCACAAATTAGTTGAAGGCCTAACTAGAAAACAAATGATGCTTTTCCATTGTATAAGAGGCCATTTCTTCTGTCTGACTCTTTTTAAACTAAGATAACAGGTTTTCACACTTGGATTTAAACTGAAACATCAATGAAATGTCTGAGTCTGAAGCTTGGTTACCGTTACACAGTAACTAACATGATCACGGACACTCTCAGGGAGCAAGCCCGAAACTCAAGCTGCATGGACATTTCCTCCCTGAAATTTCAGTTTAACCCTCTTTTTAACCTCATTAGTGGGAGCCTATTCTTGATAACAGCACTCCCACCTTGCCTTTTCTGTCACTCTGCCTTTGCTCTGGAGGACCCTAACTAATAAATACAAATGCCATTATGGCAATAATATTTTTCTGCTTTTAACAAACTATCTTATTAAAATGGATATGCATTTAATTAAATATTAAATTCTAAAATATATTTTGCTATGTCTTTGTAATATTTTCTTCTTATTGGTTGATTTTCTCTGTCTCCACGCATATTTGATTTCATAAAATATTTCATAGTATATTTTAAAGTTAACATAATCCTCCAAATTTCTTCAACTTAATGTTGAAAAAAATCATATTTATTGCTTCTCCTTGATAGATTTTGAAATTATATAATTCTTATTGTAGGAATTGCATCCTTTTTCTTGAAATATTGTGAAATATCTCTCTTCCTGATGTTCAAGAGGATAATTTTAGATTTCTTTATTTAAAGTGCTGGAGATACACATCTGACAAACATATTGTGGTTCCATTGATTAAGAGGAATACGTTATAAGCAAAACTATTAATCCTAACACTGTATATTAACCAAAAAGATAAAATGGTTATAATCTCACATGGATATTAAAATTTTTGAACAAAGAAAATGATGAATATTTCTTAGAAAGAATTCCAAGGAATATGTACAGAAATAATGAGTAAAATAGAAAACCACCATTAAAGTACCTAGTAAAAGTTGCTTTAAGGGATTATATAAATAGGGATGCTAAAATGATTGGTTCATATTTTAGAAATAAGGAGATTATTGGTATAGCCTCTAAGTAATCAGTCTGAAATATATGTTAGTATTATGTTCTTATCAGGAAAACCTTAGTAACTGAAGTAGGACAGAGAAGGAAACTGGTTAATGTTGAAAACCTGGTAGACACATCCTATCTAAATAAGAAAGCACGGTGATAAAAAATATCTCTTAGTATATTCTATAAGTATAACACTTCACATTTGTGGTATTATTCTTTCTAATTCCAGCATAATCATCAGAAAATAATGGATAAACCCAAATGAAAACTAGTCTATTAAAAAATAATCAATAGTTTTAAAATTGTCAAAGAACACAAAGGCTCACACATATAAAAGACACTTTATGAAAGTGTGGAAAAGATGTAAATATGATATAGAAACTATCTGAGTTCACATTAGTAAAATGTTTCTAAAACACTACTATTAGAATAAAACACTACTATTACAGTATGTAAATTAAATTGTGACAGTTAAGCTTGTCAACTTGATCAACACCAGAGTCATTTAAAAATTAATAAAGCAGAGTTCGGGGTTCATTTGGGTGTGTTTTGGAGTCATGACCTGGTCTGCTCTACCTGATCCTTGGTTCCTTCCTATTTGCTGCTGATCCCCTGCTCTGCTCCCAGTCACTGTGTGCTAAGTAGCTTCACTCAGTCTGTCATTCAGCCACAATGCTCCAGCCTCAGAGCTAACCAACCACAGACTATATCCTCTGGAATAGTAATGCAAATAATTCTCCCCTCTTTCAAGCTGTGGGTGTCCAGCACAGGAAAATCCCACTAATACCAGAAAACAAGTTACTGAAAAGTTGGCATACATGCTGTGACTACATTTTACCTCATAGTTCAGAAGTTTTGATGCACTTTTGTGAAAGGAGTTTGGAAAGTTTGAAGATGGGGGCAAGAGAAGCAATAGAATAACTTGAAGATGGTCCTGGTAAGAGATCAAAAGAGCAGAATGCTTGCAGAAATTCAGACAGTAAAGGCCATGTTCATGAGGTTTCAGAGGTGGAGTCTGTTGGAATTGAACTATAGACTTTGTGTGATACTTTTGAGTAAAGACCTTTTCTGCATTTTCTTGAGACTCTGTAGAAAACTGAGCTCTAGAGCCATAGACTAATTGATGTAGAGAGGAAATTTCACGGCAGACACATCTTCAGGCTCTGATATAAGTACTTCTGGCTACTTAGATTTATAGTGAGATCAGGAGCAAACGCAGTGAAACAGTTCTTGAAATCTTAAATATTGGCCTAAAAGGACAGCCTGAAACCTGGGGCCAAAGGAGTAACAGTTGCTACAGAAATTATCACCAATGAATTGGAGATTAGTACTTTGAAATGGGACAAAAGAAAGATTCCATTGATTGCAAATGTATAAATGTTTCATTTGAAAACAAAGTTACTGGTTCCATTGTTTGATAAGAATCTTTTAAAGGACTGGCTTTATACTATTCATTTACCAAGCTCAGCCACACACACTCAGAGGTCATGGGACCATGGTTCAGTGGATTCCACCTATTTGTTGAACTGCCTCCAGACATTAACATTGCCCATGTGATGCTGGTTGGTTAGGCATGAAGAATGCATGAGTTATGCAGTCATGGAGGCTTCCACCTGGATTTCCAAGTGAGACCTGAGAGACTAAGCAATGCGCCACTGGCAGTCCTATAGTGAAGCTGTGGGAATGAAGTGAAGGTACAATGGAAAACCCATGAATTTAAAAATGAAGGCATGATGACGCAATATCTACAAAGAAAGCCACAGGCAGCACGTAGACCCGGACCAAGAGAGAGAAAATGTGTGGGCTACAACTGGTAAGGCCACTGGATCGGGGCTGCCCAAGTCTTGTGGAAGTCACTACGTCTTATCTCCTTAGGCTCTGAGTACCAGGCACAGTGCTAAAGTGCCTGCTTGCTGAGTTTCAGTTTTGCTTTGGCCCTACTCTTTCCATTTCCTGCTGTTTTTTCCACTTAGAATGAGAATGCTTACCCTGTCATTGCATGTTGGCATTATGTAAGCCATTTGTAATTTTTAGAAGGAAAATTTGTACAGTCTCGAATTGAATTGAATTTTTGAACAATGCTAAAATCATTTAGGCTTTTGAATAGGGAATTTATTATGTTTCTGGATATTTATGTATCACTTGTATCATGTTAGGTGAAATTATGAACTTGTTATTACCATTATTTGGAGATAAATATAGTTTAAGGACCTGTATTGTGTCCAAGTTGAGCAGGGGTAGAATGTGAGGGTTAAGTTTAACTGTTATATTGTTTGGTTTGAGAGTGGAGCTATGTAGGGAATTATCCAAGTCACTTTTGAGTGTGTCAAGAAATCACAGAGGCAGTTCATTGTGATATACAGTTGGCCCCTGGACCCATCCTCTGTGGTGCTGTTTTTCTGCTTGGCTCTCTGACCACCATGAACTAAGCAGCTCTGCTATAACTGCCTTCCATTGTGATGCTCCTGTCTTAGAACCAGGCAGTCATGGACTAAACCTCTTAAATTATAAGCCAAATAACTCTCTCCTCCTTTAAGTTGCAAGCATCAAGTATCTTGTTCAGCAAAATGATCCCTGATTAAAATATAAGGGTACTTAATTCCCAAATGAGTTAATGAAAATGGTATTGGGAAAGACCATAATCTTTATATTAATATTTTTACACACTTTGACTTAATTTAATGAAATGATACTAAAATTTATCCATAAGGATTCTACTTTGGTTTAGGTATCTTCTAGAAACAGTGTTTTATTACCAATGTAAACATTCTCTTTAAGTTTTTGAAATATAATTCTGATTTTCTAATTTAGAATTCAGATTGAGCAACCATAAATAAAACATATTAGCCAATTTAGAAAGAAATTACAAATTAGAAACAACAGCACAGTTACATAGGTTTTATAGTATTGCTACTCTTTAGGTGACTAATTAAATAAAATAATATTAAAGTAATGTGATAATCATTAAAATTAGAAAATATGATTCCCCATACTACAAGTTTATCAAAATCAGTTGTATTTTGCCAAAAATAATCACTATAAAAATTAAAAAATATAAATATTCATGCAGTAAAAAAAGATATAGGCATATTGCATAATTATGTTGTGAAAATTTTAACTGGTTTATTTTATGCTGTAAAAATGAGGAAAAGAATTAAAACACTTTCATTTGAAAAATTAATCATTACATTTAATTGAAATGTGCAAGTTCAGATAAAAAAATTACACAAATATATCTAAGAATATTTATCCTGAGTACCAAGAAATTCTCAGATAAAATAGAAATGTAGAAATTAAGTTATTGATTTTGGCACATTTTGAGAGTAGAAACAATAACATTTAACAATGATAAATGTGATGAAGAGCACTTGAATATCCAAAGTTGGCTCAGTCCTGGAATTATGCACATTTGCATATTAAAATAAATAGAGCAAAGTTAAATTCTGAGGGTAACACAAGACAGAAAGTATCAGTAGAAGGAAAGGTGAAAGGAGTTCATGAGTAGCACAAATATGCCTCTGTCTTTTTTGGTGGTTTCTTTTCCAGTTCAATCTTTTCACATTCATGGTAATCTTAAGTGATCTTAAGTGAGAGTATGCACTTGCACAAAAATCTGACACATTTTAAAAAATTATTTTGTTCTTGTCATATGAAAGCAAGTCATTCAATAAATCATATTAATTAGAAGACTAAAAACATTTATCTTAGAGCACATTTTATATCTAGACTATTTCAAATTACATGCTTAGATTAGTAATTGCTTAATTGTTTTCTTCCCCACACCCAGATGCCTACCATGTATCATACTCCTGATTCCCAATGCTTTTCTTAATTTTTTTGTCTGCACTTTTATAGTTTTGATTCAAGGTAGTACACAATTTAGCACAGTGCTATTTCATGAAGCTTGAGTAATTCAATTAAGAAATAGTCATCAAGTATTTCTGAGTTATGATTTTGCATTTTGGAGAACCAAAATAAAAACAAGATTCTTTTTCTGCAAGATATTACAATATGGTTTAAATACATGGTAAATACTACATGTGTCATGCATAGCTGCATTATGTATAATAAATGTACAAGAAATGATCACATAAATGTATGTATATGGTAGTATAGATATTGAAGAACTTGTTTTGACTGCAATAACAGAAAACACTTAATTTGCCTATTATAATTATTAAATAATGCATACTTTTGGAAGCACAAAGTATGCAAGAAGCATAAAATATGAAGATTAATTAACAATAATTTCAGAAAATCCACATTCATCTTTGACAAACAGAAGTAATCTGACTTTTTCAGATATAAGTTGAATTAAATTACTAACTTTTGCTATGAATATTTAAAACAGTAAGGCACTTAAAAGCCACTGTAATGATTTTTTATGCTATTTATAATATTACTGAAGATATAGATGGAAGTAAAATGTGCATGTATATGGTACAGTTTACATTAGTAAAATAATATAAATGCCAAATAATATGTAAATATATATTACATAATATATAGTATATGTATGTTATATATTATAATAAAATGCCTTGAGGAAAAATAGTAAAATTTTCACTGAAATTATTAATGATAAGCCAAAAAAGTGACATAAGACAAACCATGCAATTGCTATCAAAATGATGAACAAAGATGGTAGTACAATATGAGGGTTGTTTAACATCAAGTGATCGATTAATTTAAAGTTAAGTTATGGGAACTGAATTTAAATTTAAATTTAAAATTAATTAATACAAATAGAAAATTAGATTTCCGCTACTCACCATTTTTAACTTGGAACAAAGACTATCGTGCAATTAATCTGCAGTCTAGGGAATCCAAATCCTTTTCTTCTCTTGTTTAAGAACTTGTATCTTAGATTTCTTCTCTATCCAGTCTCCTTCTATGTACTATGAAAGAAACTACCACTGAGACAGGCCGCTGAAGAATCTCCTATCTCATGCTCTGCTTTCTGGAACCACAGCCAAGACTCCACTGATTTCAAACCATGCCATGAATCATTTGAGCAGTAGATCCCTGGGAATTGTTTTAATTGCTTTCATAAGCAGGCTGCTAGGACCAACATAGCCTCATGGTCCACTGAAAAGGGGACACAACATTTCCAGTGCCATCCACAGAACTGGTTAGAGATTGAATATGCAATAGATCACATATGGGAATGGATAGCTGACCAAGCTTCCCACAAAATCAAATCACAACCTTTGCAGTTGTTAGATCTGGATCAATGATTGCCAGATTAGCTTTACAATCTTCCAACTTTGAAGAACTCAGTGAAAATCAAAATGACGTCTGAGCTAATTATTTAAGGTGCCTTCCTTCTAGTTTCTGTAGCTTCCTCACCACTGACCTCTGATCAGAGCAAACCTGAAAAAAAGGAATTGTTAAAGGAGAATGGAGCAAACATTACCCAGAGATTATCTCCTTACAGGTAGATTAATTTGAACAAATTTCCTTCTTAAAAATGTTTTCACAATGGCTAAAGGATAGCAAAACATTTCATAATAGCACAATAATGAGAAAGAAACACAACACAGAGGATATGAAGAGTCCCCTCACTCTACTCCAGAAAATGTAACATGGAAAGAAACCCTGTCTGACTGGCAGAAACAGACAAGGTCAGAGTTTGTCTTCGATTTGGACAGAGGATATGCCAGCAAAGGCAGTCCTGAGGATTCTCCCTTAAGCTACACCTTGGTGCATGGAGATGAGAATCCACCCACTCTTGTGCCAAGCAGAAATCCATAGGAACCTTCAGGAAGACTCCGTCTCCAGTCTCTACCACTGCCAGCTGACTACAGTAGCGCTGAGCTCTGACTACCATCAGTGCTGGTACACCTCAACAGCTATGAGTTCCAGGTATGTCCCGGCTACAAGCCAAGTCTGTGCCCAACCAACTCCATCTCAGAACAATTTTATCCAAGCAGTCTCAGAGTCAGGGAATTTTTTAGGTTTGAAACACTCACCAAAGTCTCAGACTTAAGGATCATGCAAGATAGCCTTTTCAGAATCTCTGGACAAGCTTATAATTTTAGCACTTTACAGAGAAAGCAAATAAATCAAAACCTGGAATAAATATTTCATTTAATTTTTAAACATTGACAGGTAGCTGAAGAGATCAACAGAAACATGAAATCATCTGACAAAATAAAATGCCATCAAGTGCATGTCTCTAAAAAATAAAGATGTATCTATTGCCTGATGAAGACTGCAAATAATTTTTTGTGAAACTTCAGAAAACTTCAAGAAGACAGAATTTCAGTTCAACGAAATGAGGAAAACAATATATTACCAGAATTAGAAATTTAACAGAGCAATTGAAATTAAAAAATAAATAAGCAAAAATCCTATAGCTTAAAAATGCAGTGAGTATAGTGATAACACAAGCACCAATGGCAGAACTTACTAACTAGAAAAAAAGAATTTGTGAGTATCAGTACAGGGTATGTGAAAACATACAGAGAACATAATAAGGAATGTAGGGAACTGAAGAAAGCTTGCAGTATTAAACAGCATATTAGGAGCAAATTTTCAAGTTATAAGAGTTCAATAAAAAAAGAAAACTAAATGGAAAACATAAAGAGAGAAAAGCACAGAACTTTCTAAACTACCATAAAGCTATACATATCCAAAAAAAGGCATTGGTTTTTAATCATAGTTATGTCTAATAATTTTGGTTATTAACATACTACAACTATTTCAGAAGTGAAAAATAGAGTATTCTGAAATCAACAAGAGAGAGAAAGCAGATACACAGAGCGGTAGCTACTTTAGCAAAGACCTTACAGGCAAGGAGAAATTGAATTCATGTCAAAGAGCTAAAGAAAAAAAAATAAACAAAAAACTTTGAAATAGAATATTATTCCTGAAAATCTGTCATTCAAGTTTCCAAGACAAGCAAGAGGTGAGAGAAACCTTTACTATCCTATCTTTCAAGAAATGTTGAAAAGAGTTCTTCAAGACTAAAGAAAAGGGTGCTAATGAGTAACAGGAAAACATCTGAAAGCATTAAACTAGTAGTAAATCTAAATAGAGTCAAATGTAGAATTTCTAATATTATCACGGTAGTCAGTGGATATATAGTTATATCAAAGGTTAAGATGGAAGCAATTACAAATAATGATCACAATAATTTGTTAAGAATTTTGCAGTGTTAGAATGTAAGTATGACATCAAGAATTCAAAATGTAGGGGAAGAAATCAATTAAAAATGTAAAGGGATCTGTGTGCATCTGTTTGATATTAAAGTTACCACCTTAAAAGATCTGTTAAAAGATGATTTTTATAAAATCCACAATAACTAGAAAGCAAAAATTTAAATACACACATATAGATAAAGACATCAAAATATAACAGTAGAAAAGACCATTTCACAACAAACTAACATCGTATTAGATGAAAAGGAAGAAACATAAAAAAACTAGTAAAGTAGCAGTAATATGATGGTGATCAAAAACATCATGCATGAATTTTAAAAGTATGTTGCAGTAAATGACACATTGCCATTAGCTAGCCTCAAAATATTTCCCCTTGCTTTGACACACATATCTTAACTCTGTCACTTTCTGAAACAGTTCCCAAAGTCCTCTTTCATGTGTTCACAAGGTAGGGTTAATGCTGTCGTCGAGTGCTATACAACTAAAAAGACTGGGTAAAAATATTTTGGTGTTTCCTCCTCCACATTGTTCACCAGATCTGGCACCAAGTGACTTTTGGCTATTCCTCAAAATCAGAATGTTCGTGAAAGGTAAGGAGTTTGAATCAGTTCAGAAGATCAAGGCAGCCTCGTCAGTGTGACTAAAGACATTGGGAAATGAGGTCCAGAACTGCTTCAGAAAGTTGCAAGAATCATGGACTAAGTGTGTTCCAGGCAAGCAGTAGTGCTTGAGGAGAATTAATAACAACATGTATTTTTCCCAATTTCATCTTTCATTTGATTAATTTTTAAGATTATAACATTTAATCACAGCTCCTTAGTCTTTGGTTAACAATTAACCTTGAATACAAATGGATTAGAACTTGCAATCAAAAGGCAAATAATAAATGAATAGATAATGACACAAAATTCGACCATATGTTCCCTTTCAGAGACTCACAGAACTTGGAAGAGGACAAAGAGAATACAGGTAAAGAGCACAGAAAAAGATCTTTCATGTAAATGGAAACCAAATAACAGTAAGAATAACCATAGCTAAGCCAGATTTTAAGTTCAAACCTGATGTCTTTCCTTTTTTTCTGTACCAGGCTTCCCCTCTTCATTTTCTCTGATTTTGCCAAGGCAGGCGATGGCAGTGACTTTGCCTGAGCAAGCACGGAATGCAGCAAGTCTGCTTTTACTTATTCAGGAGGCCTCTGTCCCACAGTGGACATGGAAGAAAATGCAGGGAAGGACCTATATCAACTTCAGCAATGAGGATTCGGTATTTAGAAAAGAGTTTTAGCACAAAATTGAAAGATGTGCAAAACCATGTGTATACATTGGTAATCATTTATCACTGTAAAATTGGCTTTTTAAAGCTTATCAGAATGTTATGAAACTCATGGAATATAATTTTCTTAAAAGTACATTATGTAAATATTTACACAAATTTCCTACAGGCATTTTAAATATAAAAATTACATTAGTCCCTCAAATAACTTTTCAATGTATAATGGTTGTTTTTCCTAATTCAAATTCTTTAATCTGTATTTTACAATGTAGTAATCACAGATAGCCTTTGGTCTTTCTTAATATTTTCCAATATGAATGATCTTACCAAGAGCTTAAAAGAATGTGAACACCCCTTCACTGTGTTTTGCAGTCCCCCTACAGGGGTCTTATATTTTAAAAGCAATATTTGGTGCTACTTTTGCATAGCTTTATTTGAACTTGGGAAACACTACTCTATGCACAGATTCTACACAAGATGTAATATATACATTACATGCATAGTGAACACAAACTCAAATTTTAGCATTTCTGTTTTTATCTATCTAAAAATATTTTAAAATGAATAATTTACCAAACAATCATTTAAGAAAAACTGACATTATATAAAGCACCTGTAAGAAAATGTACCGTTGAGCAAAAAGGTACCTTTAAGAAAAAAAAAATACCTTTAAGAAAAATGTAATATTAATATAAGGCAGCTGGTATGCCATGTGGAGATGGCCTTATTTGGTCACATTTACCTTACTGGAGCTCTCTAACACTGCACATAAATGACCAGGTTAAGGAATAAATCCTCAGAGTTTCCAGCTGTGAGGCAGATCAAGTTTGCTGCTGACTCCTGGGTTCACATCCTCCTGAAGATGAGAAGGAGGCACGTGGAGGTGCGGAGTCAGCCTTCCCGAGCTTGTTTTTGGGCATAATTGCTTCTCGTGGCTATTTTCCTCTTTAATCAGGCACATGACTTATACTCTAATGCTCAGATCAAATCTCCGTGGTCTAGCTCTGTACTCACTGAGGTCCTCTCGTGAGCATCTGGGAAAGAGTGAAAAGCATTTGAAAGCCTTTTAGAAAATATTTCTTTACATTTCAGTCTTCTGTTATACATATATGGCAGCTATACAACATTAAATATGAAAAATGAGAGTTTATAGATGTAAGGACAATTTATTTTGTGTTCTTAATTGTTTCTATCTTAAAATATGCAAACTCACTTGTCACTGAAAAAATCATGATTATCAGAATTATCTACATGGTTTAAAAATTATATAAATATTTTACTTTTAAGAAAATTATATTCCAAGAGTTTCACAATATTTTGATGGACTTAAAAAGCCAATTTTAACATGATGAGTGATTACTAATGTACATTTATTGAAGAGTTGATATATATTGCTTTCTAAATAAGTAAAACAATTTTTTGACTTTAATATTTGTAGCAACCTAGAAAAGTATGCATTTTATTCACTGTTATCAATCTCCATGGACTACTGGGGATTTTGAGAAACATAAGCCTCTCGATAATTTTCTTGTCATTTAAAAACTATTAAAATTATAGTTATTCAAATGTCATTTTAAATCTCATTCACTTAAATAGTTCTTTGTATCACAAATAAATTGTTCTGGGCAATGAAGCAATGTCATTTATCGTGACTCTACTGATTCAAATGCAGATTGGTACATTACATTTTGCTAGCAAAACATTGACTTGAAATACTGCTGTAAATACATCCTATTTTCATTTCCAAAACACTTCAGGGAATATATACTCGGAATAATAAGCATGTGTGTATCTATGGTGTAACCAAATATCACCAAGTAAATTTTATCTGCTCTACATGTATAAATTATTGGAGTAAAATTTTTCTTGGAAATGAAATAAAGATACTGATTCTGTGCACTTTAAGTGAATAATTATTTTGTGGTAAGTTTGGTATCTGTTAATTTGTTGCAGTCTCATATCTTTAGAATTGATTATATTCATACTGACAATGCCAAAAACATAGGGCAGAGATTAAATCCCCTCTGGTAGGAATTAGCTGCTGTACATTTTGTTTCAGTGTCTATTTTTTTCACATGGCAAACAAAAGGAAACACTTTCATAATTGTTTCTTAAGTGTTGCTGTGACCCTAGTAAAAATTCTCACGAATACATCTGATTTCAAAATTTCCAAACCCATGCTTCCAAACTCCTTTGCTTCTTTAATAATTGAAGATTTTTCCTCTAGTATCGCTAATCACGTTGCTTTCAAAGAAACTGTTTAGGATACTGTTACCAAGGAAATTTCCTTCTGAATTTGAATTGCAAATATTTTATTATAAAAATGTACCATTTATTTTAAACTGAGAATTGAATTAAAAATTATATCCTCTTATACTTGTATTCTTATTTCTAATATACAAATAGAAATTACTTTGTCACTATTTCAACTACATTTAACATGTTTTTTTTAATAAAATTAGAATGTATCCCAATGAAAAGAAATTGCTTTATTTTCCAACACTGTTGTCAATGTCTTTCTTGGGTAATTATATTCAGGTATGATAATTACATAACATTTGATAGTACAAGCTAAAATAATTTATTAAACTTTTAACCTTTGGTAGGCATTCAAGTTTTTTTTCCAGTGTTTGATTGTTATTAACACTGAATTAAATATTCTTATAGCAATTATTCATATATTTTGTAAGTTTCACTTATTAATAATTAATGTATACATTTATGAACAAGTAACTCAGTGAAAATCCTCAGTAAAGTTAATTTTTATTTCAATAATCTTTTTTAACTGCCCCAAGAGAGTTGCTCTGTTACAAGCTGAAAGTTCTAGTAGTCTGAATGAGTGTTCTGATTACTGTCAAGCAACACAAAAGCTGAGAGCTAATTTATATCATCAATCATGTAATTTCAGTAATCAAAATTGACCACATTATCACCAACTCCAAATTTAATTATGTTCAGTGTAAATCAGCTTTCATTTCTCTTCCTCTTTGCCCTCTTTGCTGTAATGAAAATTAGTTTCTGAGTCTCTAGTGTAGGGATTTTAGAAAAACATAGAATGACAACTTAAGTTTTAACTTAAAATTCATTTTTCTAGTGTAAGTTGCATACAAAATGTAGGTCATATTTATATTAAAATTATTTTTCATAAGCAGTTCTCATTATGTATCCTGTACTATTTTAAATTGTTTATCTGATGTCCCTATTTTGGGAATAAAGGCCAAAAATAAGGGTGGAGAAAGAGAAACTATTCGTTTGGCTAAATTATGTCCCACCAAAATTTACATGTCAAAGATCTAGTCTCCAATGTAACTAAATTTGAAAATAGAGTCTCAATGAGGTAATTATGGTTAAAATAAGTCATAAGGAGTAATAGGATTGCTAATTTTGTAAGACCAGCAAGGCCTCTCTATCTGTTTCTGTGTGTGTGTGTCTCTGACTCCCTCTCCCTGTCTCTCTCTTTCTCTCTTTCTCCTCATGCATGTAACAAGGAGAAATTATATGATAATCTAGAGAGATAGCCATCCTGTGAAAGCCAGGAAGAAAGAACACACCAAGATATTAACTGGCTGGTCCTCGATTTTGATCTTGTTTCAGTGTTTAGTGTCCAGTGTCCCTTGTTCCAGTGTTCAGAACAGTTAAGAAAGTAAACCTTGGTCCAGAGATTTAGATTTACCTCCACGGCAAATGCAAGGTCATGAGTTCAATCCCCAGTACAAAAAAAAAAAAAAAAAAAAAGCAAAGAAAAATACAGTAAACCTGTATTATTTAAACAAACCAGAATTCAATGTTCTATTGTAGTATTTCAAGTAGAATAAAATGCATGTGTTGTGATTATGCCGAGTGCTTGATATGATTTCCTTTGGAGATAACTTTCCTGAGTTGTTCTCTCTGCCCTGCACTGCCTAGCTACTGCCTGTCTTTCTCCTTCCCTCCCCAATGCTCGTAGAGTGAATCTCATATAAAATGATTCAGACCCTACATTCCTGTTACAATTACCATTCCATCTGGTTTCCAAACTTGATGCAACTTTGACTTACATGTTGTTCAGAAATACTTATTTTCTCAGAGCAATTCTTCACTGTGGCTTATGGTCTGTACCACCGTCATTTTTTTTTTTTTCAGACCTCAATCAGGTACAATTCTAAAATCAACTTTTCACTACAAGAGCACTTATTTATTTCTAGAATATTGGATGTTCTTGCCTTCCTGTGATGTACCTATGTTACCCACATCACAAGACCCCCTACTCTGTTGACATTAAGGTGGTCATGTGACTTAGTTTGCCAGTGAAATGTGAATGGAAGTAATGCAAGCTGTTATAAAGAGGGAGAGTTAAAAAGCATGGGGATGTTTAGAGCCCTGACTACACTGTTTCTCTGGGGTCTGTGTATGAAGAAACTTTTATAGCTCTGACAGATTTGTTACTGGGAACCTGAGTTCTAATGACCTTGACCTTAACTTTCTTGGTCCTTATTCCTGTGTCCTCTTGATAAATAAAATCAGTCAAATCAAACAGGTTTTTCAGAAATGCAGAGAGAATTATTTTATAATAGATAGTTACACCCTCAAGTAAGAAGGAAGGCAGTATCCCAAATGTATCTGCACTGAAACTGAGTTTAGGTATAGTTCTATACACACAAAAGTTATACCTGGTATTTGAAGAACTAGGTTAGTTTTAGGTTAGAACTAGGTTGTAAAGTTTATCAACATTATTAGAAGTCACTTGGAGTTGCAAAGTGGTTTCTTGCCCTTTTTACACTATCATTGTTTTCTCAGGTTTTGAATCAAGTGAGGAAATTATAAAAGAACATTTGAGAAAGATAAGTTTTTAATTTAACCCAGCTTCCGGCACAAGGGAGATATCACTGGGTTGTAGGACATGGCAGTGAGGAATACTACATGCTTTGTTCCAGAGTTAGATGACTAGCTCAACCAGGAAGAAATGTGCACAATGTAAAATCTCAAAAGAGTTCGTTGTACATTGTGGCATAGCTTTGGGTCTGATACCTAACAGATCCTTATAAACATTATTAGATATTATACATTATATTATGTTATACATTAAACATTGAAGTCTTCCTGTAATTAAGTGGCTATGCATATTGTTTTAAAACCCTACCGACAGTCAACCCTCAAGCTTGCTAATATCGCACTACTTGACTAACACACTGATCATTGGAATTATAGATTACAGAGAGGAAAAAAAGAAAGAAATTTTTCTTTCTAATGGAGAAAAAAATCCCAGGAAAAGCAGATAAAGTATTAAATAATATGGAAACTATATCTGAAAAAGGAAGAACATAAAGATACGATAATGTTCTCAGAACATTTCCCCATTGTTGGGCATTGTGATTATATTATTTATGTTCTAAAATACATTTTGAATTTTGTAAAATATCATGAGTTCATTTCTATTTAGAAGCTCCTTCCCTGATAACTTGTTTAAGGAAAATGAATTGAGAATCTGATGGAGTCAGATTATGGGCACATAATAGGGTAAGTTGGTTCCCGGGAAAAACTGGGGGCAGTGCTCACGGTTATGAAGAATGGGCTTGTCACTGACTGCTCTCTCCTTTCAAGATACTAGTATCCAGATTCCTTCTCCAGGTACTTTTCTCTCAATTCCATTTCCACTTTCATACACAAGTCAATGAGCCAAAAGAAAGTTTGTGTCTCTAGGTGAGCTGGCAATGGATTTTCCTCACTGCTTTCTAGGAACCATGCTTTATGTGGAAGTCCCCTGATGTTAAGAAATGATACTACTAGACTAGAAACTGTGGCAGTTAATCTACTACATTGGATCAGGATACTACAACTCGGTACTTGGATGAAATAATTGATAGACAGTGATGCAATACTTTTCTTTCCTGCTTCACCAAACGTATATTGCCTAGAGTTCTTAAGTTTATTTCAAATAAAATTTATTTTAAAGGAATTTAAATTGACTGAAAATTTGAAAAAGTGATCATTTTGTTCCCCAAAACCTACCCCAATCTTCCCCCACAATTAAATCTTACTTGTGTAAAATCAATGAAATGATACTGGTGTATTACTACTAACAAACACAGGTAATTCACATTCTTTAGTTTTTACTTAATGTCCACTAGTACCAGGAACCCTGTGAGGATACTGCATTACATTTATTTTCGAGATTCTTCTTGGTTTTGGCAGTTTACCTTTCTTGTATTTTATTACTTAACAATCTTGAGTACTGCTTAGATACTTTTTTTGGAACTTTTTAATTAGGGTTTTTCTACAGGTTTCTTATATTAGATTTGAGTTTTGAGTAAGAATTCAGCTGACATAAAGTGCTCTTCTCATGATACCAAACATACACATTTTAACAGCACTGGTCGCTTTTAATCTTGATCTTGATCTCCTGACTGGGATTTCTCCATAGTTCATTTCTATACTCTGTGAAATGATTTACTAAGTGCATCTCAACCCCAGGCAGAGGCAAAACACTGCTTTACTTAAATTGTTGCTCTAGTAATTGTACATTTGATAAATGGGGGTTCGTTAATTTGAATCCTGTGCCCCTTTGACTTATTTCCCTCAATCTGTATGTGCACATATGTGTATGTTATCGCTTTGTGTACGGCAAGATGTTTCAAGCTCGTATTATATATAACCAACCTAGTCCTAGAAAGATTATCTTTTCCAAAGAACCATATTCTCTGGAGCTAAAAGAGCGTATTAAAAATCTAGCTATAGTGTCTGAGCTGTAACACAGTGGATTCGCAGTTTCTTATTATAGGTCATGTCCTGAGCTCAGTCTCAAGCATCATAATAAATGACTGAATAAAAGCTAAATAAATAAATAAATAAATAAATGTATTTATGTTTAGGATCTAAGTGTGCTTGTTTCTGTTGTCATTCTGTTACTTGTATGAACTATCAACTATTGAAGAATATGTGTGTATACTATTCCATAGGGACCCATGCTCATAAATATTACTATAAGCAGTCATTTATAACTGTGTCAATGTAAACATTAGTATAATCATTTTAGTACAGTGTTCATACTTGCTGTTATTTTAATGTCCATGGATTCATTGGTAATGAATCCTCATTCATTTCTATTATCAGCTTCTGTGCATTTTTTCTTTTGTGAAAGACATTGTTGGTAGCGTTATCAGTTTCATTAGTCTGTTTAGAAACTAGCTTTTCACCAAAAAGGATTTGATGTCTTAGCTTCAATTTTAACAATTTATGACATTTTTATTATTTCTTTTTTTCTGCTTGATTTATGCTTAAATTGCCCTTGATTTTTCTAGTTTATAAAGATTAGAAGTTAGAATTGCTTCCTGAATTCTTTTCTAATATTTGTATTTAGTAAAATAAATTTCCTTCGCTAGCAGTCATGAAGACATTATTGTTGGTTCTTTGCAGTGAAAATCTAGGAGACAAGTAGAATTGATGGAAGTAAGACTCACAAGCATGTGAGGACCTTCCTACACCTTCAGCCCAGGAGTTTCTGCTGTAACATGAGTGTATACTTAGCTTCCTGAGAGTTATCAAAAGCATAATTTAAGTGTTCCTACTAACTCATGATTCCAGGATATTTGGCTCCAGTAAGTTGATATCATTTGAAACATTATATATTCAGCCATGAATTCAAATTGTGAAGTAGAAGTTTTAATGTGATTTACATTCTTTGATTAACCCAAAAAGTCCTTAATTTTTTTCAACTTTTCAAAGTATGGAATTGACATTATCGTTTTGTATATTGTAGGTGAACAAACAAACTTCTTTTACTTTTCATATGGAAGTTACAAGGCAGGTATCATCTTTATTTAATGTGCTTGAGAAAGTACTATGCCATGGTACAGTGTGATAATCTGTTTATCCAAAGTTCTTCATGCACTTACATCCACCTAGAGACTTCACAGCCAAGTCAGCTCTGCTGCTAGCCCTGCTCTTTGTTTTGGGAGGCAGTCTTTATATTTGAATGCTTCTATCATTTGGTGTTATCCAAGATTTCTACTAGTTTGCACCTGGACCATCACATGATCTTTGTGAATTTTCCTGTGGTTTAATTTTGCACATCTCATCTCCCTTTCTTGTTGGTGATATTCCTGTCATCTCTTGACAAAGTTCTTTAAGTAAAACAGCTCACATGCTTTTATTGTCTCTTCTACAACAGAAAAGTTAACTACCAGTGAAAACATACACACCCACTGTAGTTCTATGTGTAGCTGATGAAGAGACATTTTATTTTTTGCTCTAGTTTTTTTTTTCTTTTTCATCTACAGTTCTAAGTCAAAATGACTAATAGTGATATCATCTGGTGCCATGACCAGCTCTTAGATAATATAGATTTCTGTTTATCATTTTAAAAGTTTTTCATTTATCTAAATAAATAAATCATTGACAGCAATACATTTTTTCTTTCTTATTGAATAATACATATGAATTTCAGTCATGCAATACTCATTATTATACATACTGTATTAATAGCAATGATATGGGTAACAGACCCAAGAGTATCAGTTCATTTTATGCTTCATTTAGTAACTAATACATGTGTTGGTAGATTTGTGCTTCTTAAAAAATTCTTTTACACTTGCTGAGTTTCTAATGTACAACAGTGTACCATGAGAAATGTCTTATTGAAGAATGGTAATTGAATTTTTATATACTAATCTTTCTTGGGAAATAGATAAGTTAAAAAGAAAATGTTTCCAACTATTTAAATGTGGAAGGCAAAATTGTAAACTGAGTTTTAAATGATAGAAAGCATTTATAACTAATAGCAGAATCATGTGCTGTACATAGAGAATGAATATCATGTGATTTGATTAAATTACAGGGTTTTTTAATATGATATTTTATCTGAAAATATTTTTTAAAAATATCCCAGTGTTATGTAACCTTATCAAATAAAACACAGTGTATTCTTTAGAAAATGTCATTGATAAAATGAAAATTTTTAACATTATGTATCTTCTTATTCTGAGAAGTCACTCAGCTATTAAAGGACATGTGACTTGGTGGAAAATGGGCCTTGAAGTTATCTTATATAGTGAGAAAATGTGATTTATCAAGGCAAAAATTAAGTATATTTTAAAACTGCAAATATTTAATACATGTATATATATATGTACAGTTTTAATAATTATGTCACTTTTGAAATTTTGGAAAATCCTTTTTTACCGAATACAATAAAATGCAAAGCAACAAATTAACATTTCTTTCATTGTTAATTTTTTGGTCTTATATACTGATGTTAGTATTACGTTTAGTAAATTATTTTAGGTTAGAAAACCAATGCCCAAACCTCAGAAACCACACAAAAGCTTTTCTTTTATTCGCTCTCTTTTTCTCTTTCTCCTTCTACCCACACTTACACGCATCAGTTTTTACCCTCTTCTCTGCCCTCCATCCCTCTATGCAAAACTCCCTCCCTCCTCTCCTTTGTCTTTTATCCCTCTTTCTCTCCTTTACCTTTTTTCTTTCTGTCTCTCTCTGCCTCTCTCTCCTTCTCTCTCTTCTCTCTCTCTCTTTCTCTGTCTCTCTCCCTCTCTCTCTGTCTCTGCCTTTTATCATTTTTGTGCTTCTTCTCTTCTTTCAGAAACCCAGCCCATGGAAGCTCCGACAAATATTTTCAACATATCTGCTCATATTTCTTCAACCAAAACAACTTACTGTGTCTTCTAATTCTAAGCATACAGAACAATTTAATCCAACTACAAGTTAAAAAACTGATAGCCAGGAATATTTGTGAAATGATAAGTAGCTACAAGATTTGAGTAAAAGCAGGCCCATATTAGGTATTTTCTCATATTTCATAAGTTAGCCAATAAAGCAAATTAAAAGAAAGAGTACTCAGCTTACATCATTCCCAAGTGCCTCATATGGATGCACCATAGCTGAAAAGACAAACACACTCACCATCTGCTGCTCCAACATGAAAATGGAGGCACACGTGAAGATCCTCACCTCCTCTGGAAAGGCAGAAGCTCCCCCTTGACTGTTTTAGCTGAGGTAGATCCTTTTCTTAAACTGTATTATTCATTCATCTTTTCCCAAACTGTATTATTCATTCATCTTTTCCCAAGTGATTGTAATAACCTGAGTTCATTCGCTTCTATTCTGTCTTTTTGGGGGTGGGGGAGGGGGATCCTCAAAAGTCACTTTAACAAACAAACTTTTTAATAAATATTTGGTCCCAATTAAAATTGTCTTATTTTATTTGGTGAAATAGACTTCATATATTTTTCTCTATGTATAACTAAACAATAAAACAATCTGAAACATTTCTATTATCTGTGATGCATATTTTAAATTGTAAAATTACTCTGTGATTAGTGACAGAATAATTCTTATTTTTATTATCTAGTGGTTGAAATAAATTAAATCCTAATGCTACTATTTTATTTTATGTAAATTTAAATTTATAACACCATTATAATTTTACCCAATAGAGTGATCAGAGGACAGATGCACACTTTATTAGATATAACAATGAGCTTTACCATTTTAAAGGCTTACATTTACATTTGGATTGACAAAACTTACTGTTTTGAACAAATTTACTTTCTGTAACTGAAACTAACTAAATACAATTTCTCTATCTAATTTTTTATGTAGCCCAGGCTGGTCTGGAACCCATGGTGATCCTCCTGGCTCAGCCTCCCAAGTGCTGAATTACAGGCATGCAACACCGTGCCTGGCTTAAATTAAGCATTTTATTTGAACAAATATAGTTATAATAGAGACAAAACACCATTCATTATTTATTCCACCATTCATTATTTAATATTATATGTTCATTAAATTCAATGACTATGAAAATTCAAATATATGTGTTGAAAAAAGTAGATATCCAGCAAGGTAGTACATTTTTCTGTTCTCTATTATTTATTCCCATATATTTATATAATAATAGGGATTAAGAGAAACAATGGATATGGGGAATTTGGATAAACAAAATAATAGCTATTTATGGACCACCAAGTAAGTATTAGATACTGTTTTATGCGTTGTTGAGTAAATTAAAAGCATAATAATGACAAATCAATCTTTGCAAAACTTACATTCTTAAAAAAAAATATACTGACTGTGTCTACCTATGGAATGAAGACCAGGAAAAGTGAATGGTTACTTCCAGCGCTCAGGATTCAGCTTGACTAAGACCTTGGTGTCACAGCTTTGCAGTTGCCAGTTTCTGGTCAACATTGGTTTCAACAGTGTTCAACATTGGTTTCAATATACAGTTAAAAGAAATATAAATAACTGTCTTATCTCATGTGCTTGAAAATTTTTTTCCTAATGTTAACTGTGAATATCCTAAAAGAGTGAATGTTTTCTCACACTTAAGATTTCTTAATTCAGATATTTTTGAGAAGGGTATTCTGATAATTCAGTTTGGAGAAAATTTTATTCACATTTGTTTTACAAAATTGTTGATTCAACTACTATTCAGTGCTGAACCTTTTCTTTTCAAAGGTTCTACTGGATTCCTACAAGTACAGATCCAAAATGTATATGTCCTTAGGCTCACATATCTGTTTATGTACTTGGCTGGAAATCATTCTTTTAAACTTCAGACAATAACCACTTTCCTCATAAGCTACTCAGACATGAGCTATCACACTATACCAATATTTTATTTACTATGTACAACATGACAGCCACCTTTTAAATAAAAAATTGAACTTTTCTTAACTTCATTTGTAGAAAATGTTGAGCATAATATATATAGTGTCATTGAAGTGATCATTAAAAGTTGAGAATAAAAATTCAATTTATGCAAAACATTGAAAACCAACATGATATATAGATATTGTCTGATGGTTATCCAGTTTATTATACTATCCCACTTTATTTTCACATGGTAATATTTTTATTTTACAAAAGATACACCAAGCATTTTTCCAAAACTTTTTACTAGACTCTTTGTAATATTTTAAAATGATGCAGGTGAATAAATTTTACACAGTATGAAGTAACTTTTAGCAGAAATCGATCCATTTCTTAAACATATATCACAATTTTCAAAGTATCAAGTACTGTGTTCCTCACATTCAATAACATTCAGTTTCATTAAAATATAAAGTATTACATTTGTGTATGTATCTTAATATTCAATAAGAGAGGACTGGCATTGAGAAAATATCCTTAATGTTTACAGATAATCATAAAATAGTCTCCTGGGATATTCAGCTCAGCAAAAGAAAGGCTCTCATGAATGACAATCTGATTCTGTACCAAGGCATGTTTCTTAGTTAAGCCTAATAATACATTTCACTGAAACCAAAGAAGTTATGCGTTATCCATAAAAATAAGTACAAAATTTATTCTACAGTTCAATTTAGTGTGTTACATTATATCTGGTGAATTTTGCTGTCTGACAGTTTTGGGGAAGATTCTCCTTTGTGTTCTGTGGAAAACAGTGTTTCAAGTACCTTTTATGGAAGATATTATTCCCAAAGGAAACCAAAAGCTCTTAAAATGTGTCTACTTTTTGGAGCAGGAATGATACCTGGTCACAAAATTTGTTTTACTCATTGACCTCTTCTGATCTCACTTTATAAAATCAGAATACTGTATATTGTCTATTGTTTTTCTATGTAACGCTCATAACTCCCCTTTTCCATACTATAGTATTAAGAAACAAATAAGAATGGAATTCGAGGTCAGGCAGAGCTAATTTTCTTTCCATGTGTCAGGGTTTGTTACTGCACAGATGCTTGCATTCCTTCCCCCTTGACATGCACGAGGGACTCAACACCTCTCACTGTTCCAATACCGTGCAGATAGCGCCCAACTCCACTCCTCAGGGTGCCACATCAGAGTCACAAAAAAACGCTAGGTATTTTCTTCAGTAAGTAATTTAATTGAGAGATTCAAAAGCTTACAAAATCATAGTAACTGCTGGAAAAAATAGAGCAGGTTGAGGGTTGACTTGCCCTATGTGAGTCCCTGCAGCAACACAGGTCCAGTTGGAAACATTTTGACAGCAAATGGACAACAAACAGAGGACACAGCAATCCAGAGAGATTATGAGTCAGACATAGGTGTCACCAGGCCTGATGCTTTGCTTCCTTTTTGCTTCCTTTCCTTCCTTTTGGCTTTACTTTTCCATTACCAAAGATGGAAAATAGGACCTTTGTATTGTACTGAGTTACATCTTCAACCCTTTGTTACACACACACACACACACACACACACACACACACACACACACTTTTTTGAGACAGAGCTTTGCTACATCACATAATTTCCTAAGGTAGGACTGAATATGGGATTCTCCAATGTGGCCTCTGTCCCTGGAGTGCTGGGATTAAACCTGAATATGCACCACGGGATTTTGCTGCAGGAAACCACACTGAAGCAAAACAGAGTGAGAATCACAGAAAGATCACTTGTCCTATAACTCTTGCCAGGTCCAGCACCTTCTTCAGAGCTCTGTCTCAGTGGGACCCTGGGATGTGTTCCATACCATCCTGTAGAGGATGCCCACAAAAACATGGGAGTTTATTTATTTACTTATTTTGCATCAGCTAGAAGTCCATGGTAAGATTTTTTTCCATTTCACACAAAAAAATTCATTAACAGTTTAATAGTTCACCTTAATTTAGCACAGTAAATTATTTTAGATCAAATGGAATCAGTCTTTTTCCCAGCACCATCTTTAGGTTGATTTTACCAAGGTTTCTTGCAGTGACTAAGTACGCAATCCTCAGTGTTTATCTCACTGAACTCTCAGCAGGACTAAACAGTGTGACCTTTCCTTTTGCTGGATAAAAGCAGCAAACAAACTTCCTTTAACTTCCTTTTTTTATTATTAACTTGACCTCTGGAATGTCACACTCACAGTATTCTTCTTTTATTTTTACTCTTTTTTAGCCTCCTGTAATATTTGGTTTCAAGATGGTGAAATTCCTCAGAGTATAGAATCTTGACTTTTCCTTTGTATATTTACTTATTGTCTGAGTGAACATCTTAACACACAATTTTAATATCGTTCTTTCCAAATTTAAACTTCCACACTGTCTCTCTCCCTTGAGTTTCTGGCTCACGTTTTCCAGATGGCTACACTTGGATGTTTAATACTCACCAAGGGCTAAACATTTCCAGTACCAGTTCCAGATCAAAACGAAATCTGAGAGACACTTTTCCACCCACAGTCAGCAGTTCAGAAAATACTGTAATCATTTTTGTTGTTCTTGGGACTATCATATCTCCATGTCTCTATTAGAATTGATTCATCACCGATTCATGTATTGGATAATAGTTCCTCTCCCTAACCTGGATCACCTTTGCTGGGGGAAAGTCTCTAACTATGCTCCCGTTTCCAGTCAGAATGGTGTGCAGAGCCACTGAGGCTGACTGCATGGGGTGACTGGAAGGAAGAATTAAATGAGAGCTGCTTTCCTCATAGATTTTGTACTTTGAGTATTTTCTACTTAACTGTCATTTTCCTTTCTACTATGTCAATGTCCTCAAGTTTCCAAAGACCAAAGCCTGTGTGGAAAATTTCCTCCAAGAGATCAAATTCATACTGTTATTAAACTAAAAATCTATTTGAATCATTGCTTTGGTTAACATGAGGTTGAACAAAGACAGTGACTGACAGGTTATAATGAGAGGAAGATGAAGGAAACATAGATTGACACAGGAAATGTAATTCATACACTTTCACAGTCATCTTTAGCTGTCATCATTGCTTCTACTCTTACTTCAGTACAATCCAGTCTCACATAAAGATTATTTGAAGCTTTTTTTGTTTTTTGGTACAGGGGATCGAACTCACCACCTCGCTCCTCCAAGCAGGTACTTATACCACTGAGCTAAATCTCCAGCCCCTATTTTAAGCTTTTGTTAACATATTCTGCTGCATCGTTCTTCTCCACTCCTACCCCACTTGGCCTATACACAAAATTAAATTCTGAATCTCTAAATCCCCCCTGATCTTATCCTATACTCTTTAAACAAACCTACACCTTTTGTTCAGTGCTTATACCTGTCATTCATTCTTCTTGGAGCATTTCCTTTTAGGTAGACACACGTCTTCTTTCTTTATTTTCTCAGGTGTGTTTTCAAATGCCACCACCCACAGATGTTTTCCCTACACACAATTTCCTCCTGCAAATAACGAGAGATATTATGGTCTGAATACAAACCTTTGCTTTTCTTCATAACATTTAGTGCCACTTCATTTCTTGGATATTTTCATTAAGACAGAATGACTGTGAGACCCTGACCTCTGCATATATGGGACTCTTGAATGGGTGGTTCATATATAATAAATTTTCTGGTTTATATGATTAAGGTTACAAAATCTTCACCTTGATAAGATTTTTATAAAGTTTAAATGACTTAATAAGTACAAATAAACTCAGGACAATACCAGATGTATCTTCCGTATTCAATAAATGCTGGTTCACTTTGCCATGCATTGCTTTCAGTCCCCCTCTGATCTCCGCAGGTGGGGACTTGCTCTGTTCCCTTCACCAATGTTTACATGACTAGGTGATGAAAGTAAATTCAGTTATTTTCAAACAAAATAATTTTTTGGTGACTTATCAAACATAGCTAAACAAACCCCACTGGATGAAATCACCACATTTTCTCAAATTGTCCATAGGCAGTGTCACTTTCCATGGATGAAGGGCAAAGGAAATTACTTTCTTGAAAAGAATGGAATATTACTGTAGGCAAACTATCTCAAGAAGTGGTGCATGTATTAAGTGTAGGCTGCCTAGGTGAAAAATAATCTCACCTGTTGAATTTTTTTTCATTCTAAAACTAAAGTATAAAACAGGACCACAGAGCAGAGACTAAACAGAAACATACATAAAGCTAACATACATGAGCCTTCTGCATTATTCCAGTGAGCCACTGAGAAAGATCTATATATGAGACTTGGATAATGAATAAATCAATGCTTACAAAAAAAGCTTAAATCACTCAAGTATAAACTGATAAGATGACCACTAGGCTACATATAAAATATTATCACGAGTGAATACAGTTATTTGTGGGAAACAAATCATAATGAAATAAATTTACAAGACTAAAATCATCAGAAGGAAATTAATTTTCTTATAAATATGTTCGGTTTTGAGAAAAGTGGTTGTGATTCCATCTGCATCTAATCCCAAATAATTCTACAAAAATAACCATGAGTGATATATTGTGGTGGTGGTGATAGCTGATGTTTGCTTTTATTGAATAGTTTCACTGATAGCAATGAAATTTTGTAAACAAAGCGATTTCCCTAACCAATTACATGCAAAAGATAGCTATAAACTTTATCAGATTTTGTGATAAAATACCCATTAATTGAATATGAAATTTAAAAGTAAAACTTTAGTTCTAATTGTTGCATTTTTTTCTTTCCAGTAGATCCACTTGCACTGAGTTTGGACTGTTGGGGGCCACAAATTCACAGTGACTGGTTTTGCATATTTCTCTATGGGATAAAAAAATAATTGTAATTATTGTTACCACTATCTGAATTTCCCATTGACTCTTCTAAGCATAAAGTCATCATCTATGCCTTCTTAAGTCATCTGAGGATTATACTCAGGACAAGATACTTCTAAGCATAAGATCATCTACACCATCTTAAATCATCACAGGGTGTTATAGTCAGGGGTTGTGAAGAGAAAAATTAGAATCAGGACACAGAATTTATAATGTTATTCTATGATGGTCACCCAGAGTTAACACAAGAAAGTGCAGGAAATCTATCCACAACACCAAAGACAGAATATTCAGCCAAGGTCCTGACTCCCACAGCAATGTCCCACATGAGTCTAGATGAAAACCTAGAACCCATGACACTACCTCCCACAAGTCCAAGTGGAGGTCTAGAGCCCATGAGAAGGACTTATGCCAGTCTCTTTTATGGACCTGTGCTGGGAAGGCCCAAAGGTCAGTGGTGGAAGCTAGAAAGTCTACGCCAGTGGGCTGAAGGAGCTGTGCCGGTAGGTTGAGGCTTCTACACTGGAGCGGAGAAGTCACGCTCACAACAAAGACCAGGGTTGTCCTGAAAAGCACCACAGTCATCCTCAGTGACATGGAGGTCCCAATCTCCTCTGATGATAAGCACAGTTGAGTACATGCCAGGAAGTCAGTGTGACAAATTGCTCCTAGAGATTAAACAGCACACATCTTCTCCTCCAGAGCCAGGAAGCGATGCTCCACGAAAGGATCAGAGCTCCCCCAAAGTGAACCACAGCCACTCTCACCAGCAAGGTCACAACCTTCTCTGATGACAATGGTTGACTCACTGGGGAAACTAGTCATGGTGAGCTCTTCCAGGAGAACCAATGGCCAAACAGCAATGTGTAGGAGAACCCACAATGCCTAGCTTCTCCTTCTCCATGTTTCTCTTCATGCTGGCAACTTTCCTTAGGTGGAACATCTATGCTCAGCACCATGCTGATTTAATTTAGCTGGTGTTAAGTTGACCACCAGTTTTTAATCCATAACACAGGGTTATTCTCAGGTCAAAATAATTCAAACATAAGATTATCTACACTCTCTGGAGTAAGAGACTTTGAATGAATTGTAGTCATTTGATAGCCCCGTCTATCACTGTATTTACTACATAAATAGTGGTTGTGTTGGGAGTGGAGAAGGGCGGATCTAGATACATTGACTTTCCAGCCATTGTTGGAATAGGATACTTTTCTCAGATTTTTTATTTTTCTGGAGACATTCTTGAGATTGACAATCAAGACTCTTGGCTGTGTTCTCAATATTGACAATCAGGACTCTTGGATGAGTTCCTGATATTGGGCAAAACAAAACCTTCAACACCCAGCACAAGCTATCCATGTGTTTCATGGCAGTCCTTAGTGACAATTTTTACTTTCAAATTTTGACAAAGCTGTATAAAAGTATTCCTCGATTTTAAACTGTTTTCCATTCAATGCAATCAAACTCAAAAGATTAAAGATCATAGAAAGTTAAAAGAAAGATGGCATTCTTATAAATCTATGAGTCCCATTAATCAAACCAAATCTTTTTTGATATATGTTTTGAAAGGATGAAAATATGGTCACCATTAGTATAATAATAAAATTGTTATATCGCAAACATGTTAAACTGTCTCAATCTGCAAATAATGGTCATCTTCATTCTAAACTTTCCATATAGATTTTTTCTTCACTTTAAGCAGGTGTCATAACTACTACCTGGGATATTTACTGATAAATGTTTTCCTTCCAATCAAATGTTAGTTACAGTGATGACAGGAGTCCTGTGGCATTTGTTGTTTTAGCTTGGCATAACTGATGCCATCTTGAGCTCTGCATTTAAATAGTGCCCTGTATTTAACCCAGGATAATGAAAAATTACACAGCATATAAATCCACTGAGAAAAGCAGAATGAGCTGTACTCACAAGAGAAAAATTAACCTGCTCAACAAAAGAAGTAGGACACAGGTGTCAACCAAAAGTTAATGTAAGATTCTAGCTAAACTGTTCCAACATGAGGTCTTTTTGTGGTTCTCTGTTTAAAATCTTTGTAATTCTCCAGTTCAGTGCCACTCCATGAGACTCTGAAATGGTTCCATGTGAGTGGTAGCTGAGCTCAGCCAATTGAATTCCAAATTTATCAATTTGGTTGCTTGGATTCCTATATTGTTTACAAATGCACTTTATTGTCATGTTATCATCAGAATTCAACAAGAAATTTAGCATAAATTATCCATAGAATACACATTAATTGGATTTGAGGTTTGTGTGGGGTTTTTGTTCTGTTTTGTTTTATTTTTGGTTTGAGATTGAGTCTTGCTATGCAGCCCAGTCAGGCTGTCTTTGAATTTCCAGTGATCCACCTATTTCAGTCTCCCATATGCTTAAACCTCTACATCCAGATTTAGTCTTGAATTGAACAAAAAGAAACTGTGAAATGAACTCATGACCTCATGCTTCCCAGGTAGGCCTTGGGCTGCTGAGTTATATTCCCGGGCTGAGGCTTGAATTTTAAACTGGATCTAAAAGGAAATATGTGATATGTGACTGTGAAATATGGTGAATGTCTAGACTCCAAAAATATATTATGATAAAAGACACATTGCCATGAATCCCCTTCAAAATAGTGCCCTTGCTTATCACATAATTCTTGCAGCTTATTAAACAATTCTCAAACCTTTTTGCTTTATTTTACATAATTAACTTTACCGGTTTACTTTAGATGTGGATTATAACCACATTTATCATAGGGAATTCAAATTCTGTACATGATATATCTTTTACTATTTATTTATTTGTTTGTTTGTTTATTTATTTATTTTTGTCTTTTTGAGGCAAGGTCTCGCTATTACAGTTCAGGCTAACCTTGAGCTCACTGTGTAGCCCAGACTGGTCTTGAACTTGCAGTGACCATCCCACCTCAACTTTCTCAGTGCTGGAATTGTAGGCATGTACCACTATGCCCAGTTTACATGGTGTATATCCTGATTCATCTTTTCATCCCCTCCCTTCAAGGCCCTTCACTCCTTATTTACAAAAGCTTTGTTTCCAATTTTTCTTTTTTTTTTTTTTAACTTTTTCCCCTTCTTTATTCTTCCCCCACCCAGTTTCCCTTCCATTTGAATGTTTCCTTCCTACTTCACAATATCTCTCAAACATTTTGATCTTTATTTACATGTTCAGTTTCTCACACCAGAGAAATATTTCAGTGTTTACACATGTGTCTGATTTGTTTCACTTAATGTGGTCTCAAAGGTGCATCCATTTCCCTAAAAATGTTTCAAGGTCATTCTTCCTTATGGTTGAGAAGTTCTCCGTTGTGTAACACGCTGTGCCCAGCAGCAGGAAGGGGGCTCTGCACAGAACAGCCAGGATCTGATAAGCACAGCTACTACATTTGCTCTCAGCCCAAAGGCTGGGGCAGAGATTCCAGAGGAAGAATCCACGTGACTGCATAGAGAGGAAGCCACCTTGGAAAACTCAAAGGAAATCCATGAAAAATACAGGTAATTGGAAGAAAGGCAGAAGCATACATCCTGATGCCAAAATCAGTGTGAAATAAACAGTTTTGCAGATCAAAAAAACATAGACATAGCCCTTTATAAAACAGAATCCTTTTCCTGAGGGTCTTTACACTGTCATGACTGCCTCTGTGTCCTGAATTAATTCAAAATGTTTACATTTCCTGGCCATTTTGACTTTAAACAAGAGCTGGAAGTCACAGTGGCCCAGATCTAGTGAATCAGGTGGGTGAGCATATACTGCAATATTCTTTTCCTTCTGTCCTTCTGTTGGATGTCACACAGGAGTGAAATTCATCACATGTTTTAATCACACCTTATAAAGACATTCAGGAAAGAGTGCTTCCAGTACCACAGCAAATACCAAGATAACTGTGTTTAAAGTGAGATAATTTGGGGGAAGTATTAAATGGTATTGTGCCTTTTAACGTAATTTTTTTAAATGGTTCACTCTATGGTATCTTTGGATAATACCTTGTATTGTAGAAATCAGATTATATGAAATGGAAATTCTTGTTTGCTGAATAAAATGAACCAGCCATATTTGCAGGTGACATTTAGTTACATCACACAACCACATAATTATAGAGCAGAGTTTTAGTGTACAAAAATTGCAACTCAACACAAATCCTAACATAAAGATAAAAAAAGGAAATTCCAACTCCCCTAAATAAATTCCTTTCTGTGAGTTGACAGAGAACTATTTATATCTTTGGTTCTTTTTTTCTTTCTCATCATAAGCACATTCAGTCCAATCTCAGTTGTTTATTTAATTGTCAGATTTTACAGAAAACTTGCCCTGGTCTCCACAAACTTTCAGTTTTTCCTTGTAAATGAAGACAGTTGGATTTTGCAAATGTCAAACTAAGAAAATTCAACAGAGCTATCTGTTCTCAGAGAACAATGTTACAGAATATCCAATTATTATTTTCTGACTTCTCTTCCCAGAGAATGTCAATCAGCTCCTCTTTGACTTCAGCAGCAATATAGATCCATGGGACCTATGAGCAAAAAAAAAAAAAAAGTCAGCTATGTTTTTAAATGTATATATGAATTTTATAATATTAATTTTATTGTCATTTTGATGTAGAGACATTTTACTTCATTAGATTGATTCCTAAGTATTTCATTTTTAGATGCTATTGTGAAGGGTGTTTTCCCTTAAATTCTCTCTCAGTCAGTGTATTATTCATGTACAGGAAGGCTACTGGTTTTTGGGTGTTGACTTTTATCCAGCTATGCTTCTGAATACTTTATTAAATCTATAAGTCCTTTGGTAGACTTCTTGAGGTCTTCTATGTAAAGTATTGTCTCACCTGCCAATAATGATAATTTAACTGCTTCCTTTCTTTTCCATATTTCTTTTTTTTCTTTTTGTTTTCTAATTACTCTGCCTAATGTTTCCAGAACTATATTGAATGAGTGGTGAGAGTGGATATCTTTGTCTTTTCCTGAATTCAGTGTAAAAACTTTCAGGTTTTGTACACTCAGTGTGATGTTAATTTTGTTTTATCATATTGAGAAACAGACAATCTGCATGAGTTTCCTTGGGATTTTTTTTTTTTTATCCTGAATGGGTGTTGTACTATGTCAAATGATTTTTCTGCATTTACTGAGACGATCATATGTTTTTTGTTCTCACATCTATTAATATGCTGTATTACATTTATGTAATTTGGATATGTTGAACTATTAGTACATGTCTGGATGGAAGTGTTCCTAGATTTTAAACTGTTTTCCATTCAGTCCTATCAAACTCACAATCAAGATTAATGATCATAGAGAGTTAAAAGAAAGATGGCATTCTTATAAATCTATGAGTCCTATTAATCCAACCAAATCTTTTTTGATATATTTTTTCACAGAATGAATTTATTTATTTGCATATGTTGAACTATTTCTACATTCCTGGGATGAATCCCATTTGGGCATGTTATATAACCTTCTTGATGACTGGCTGCATTTTATTTGCCAGTATCATGTTGAGGAGTTTTGCATGTATGTTCATTAGGGATATTGGCCCATATTTCTCTTACTTGGTTGGGTTATTCTCTGGTTTTGCTATAAGAGTACTGCTTGTCTCCAGCAATGAAACTGAAAGTATTGCTTTCCCTTCAATTATATTAAAGATTTTAAGAAATGGTATTATGATTTCTCTAAATTTCTTATGATTTCTAATTTCTTGTGGAATTCAGCAGTGAATCTGTCAGCGCCTAGGCTTTCTTTACTGGTAGATTTTTAATTATATCCTCAATCCCATTGACTTATATTGGTTTATTTAGAATATTAATATCTGCTTGATTCAGCTTTGATAATTTATATGTATCTAGGATGCTGTCCATTTCTGCTTTATTCAATCTTATTAGAGTAAAAATTCCCAAAGTAGGTATAGATCATCTGAATTTCTGCAGGATATGTTGTGATTTCATCCTTTTCACTCAGAGTTCAATGGATTTGAGTCTTTTTTTTCATAAGATTGGCTAAAAATTGGTCAATTGTATTAATCTTTCAAAGAACCAACTCTTTAATTCATCATTTGCATTGTTTACTTAGTCTCTATTGTATTAATTTCTGCTTTAATTTTTAAGTTTTCTCCTTCATATGAGATTTGGACTTGACTTGCTCTTCCTTTTCTAGAAGCTTTAAGTCAAACAGTAAATTGTTTGTTTGTGCTCACCCTGTCTTCCTGGTGAGTGCTTACCACTATAGATTTGCCTCATAGCACTGCTCACATTGTGTCCCATAAGTTCCATTATACAGTACTGGCATTACCATTTAAATGTAGAAACTAATTTCTTCTTTAATTTTGTCTATGATCCACTGGTTGTTCAGAAGGGTGTTGTTTAATTTCTATGTTCTTATGAAGTTCTTCTGGTGTTTTTTGCCATTGACTTCCTATTTTGTTGCACTATGGTGTGATCATATTCATACAATTTCAGTTTCTTTGCACTTACTTAAACATGTTTTATGAGAAAGTATGTGGTCTAGTTTGGAGAATGTCAAATGCATAATTGAGAAGAATGTGTATTCTGATGTTGTGGAGTAGAACACTATAGACATTTACAAGGTCAATGTGATCAAGAGTTTGGCACAATTCTAATATTTCATCGTTCATTTTTGTGACAGTGTCATACTGAGAACCCCCATTACAATTGTATCGTGGTTAATTGATACTTTATTCCTAATATTTGCTTTTTATAGTTAGGTGCACTAGTACTGCATATTTTTTATAACTATTATCTCTTCCTTTTGTATTGTTCTTTTTATGCAGATATAGTGACTTTGTTTTCTCTCTTAATCAGTCCTGCTTTGAAATACATTTTGCATACAAATAGAGTAGTTAACCCTGCTCTTTCTAGGTTTCTGTCATATGGAATTTTGTTTTCCATCCCTTGATTTTAAGCTTATGAATTCCTTTTTGAATTAAGTATGTTTCTTGTATGCAGCATAGGATTGGATCTTGCTTCTTGATCCATTGTGCCAGTCTGTTTCTTTTGATTGGTGAATTGATACCATTAACATTGATGGTTATAACTGATATGTATTGGCTTCTCTTTGTCACGTTATTTTCTTGTTGTTTCCTTCATTTTTCTCTTCTGTTTCATTGCTTGCCTAGTGGACTCATCCTATTCCTGTTTATGAAGTTGTAATCTTTATTATCACTTTATAGAATGTCCTTCAGAAAATTTTGGGGTACTGGCTTGGTGCTAATTAATTTCTTCATGTGTTCTTTGTCATGAAAGTATTTTATTTCTCCATAAATTTTGAAAAATAGTTTTTTAGGACACATCAGTATCGGTTGGAGCTTGTTTCCATTCAAAGTTTGAATATTTCTTGGCTTGAGGTTTGGTTTTGAGAAGTCTTCTATGATTCTGATAGGCTTTCCTTTATAGGTGATTTTTTGTTTTGTTTTCTCAAACATCTTTTAATATTGTATTCTTGTGTTGCATTTCTGGCATCCTGACCATTTTATGCCTTGTTGTACATTTCTTTAATCATAGCTAATTGGAATTTTATATGCCTCATTTACTTAAGTGTCAAATTCTTTTTCCCTGCCAGGGAAGTTTTCAGTTATGATATCTGTGAGCAAGTTTGTATGTCATTTGTGCTATCTGCTGTGTTTTCATTGACATTGATCAATCTTACGTTGTTCTTGTTTGCATCGTCTAGAAACTGTTGGGTTGATTTATTGAAATTTCTCATTATTTTTAAGAAATATTTTTATAATCACTAACTGCAATCCTGTCTTCTATAGCTGAGATTTTTGTCCTCACTTTAGCTCATTCTGCTGTGTATATTTTCAGTGAAATTCTTAATCTTCTGGAGATCTGTTTGAATCTGTTCCATGGACTGAATTTCTTTCCTGTGTGGCATTCAAGGTTTCCATCATGATTCTATACTCCATTTTTTTAAAAATTCTGCATCTGCTTTACAGTAACTAAGCATGTCTTTCCTTAGGGTCCACATCTCTTTAATTATCTGAGAAATTAGTTTTGATTTAACTTTTTTCTAAAACCTCATTCATTTACCTTGTTGTGATCACTTCACAGAGTCCAGGTGGGTAGTTTTGGGCTGTTCCCCATCATGTCCTCCTGGGTTTGCCTTTGATAACCTGGACATCCGGGGTTGCATCTTGTTTAATTGCCTTCTCATTTTATTTATTTGTATATTTTTTCTTATTTTAATACTAGTGTTCATGCTTGTAAATTGTCTATGGTTAGTAGATTTATTACTAATATTTAGAACCTTTGGGAAATGACTACTTCTCAGAGGTGTCTTCCAGCGATAGCTGGATTTTGGTTAATTTTATCATTATTAAACAAATAAGATATCAAACCTCCATGATCCTTTTATATTATATATTTAAAATAATAAAAATTAAAACTTTTAGAATGGCCCTATGGTTTAAACAAAAAAGGAAAAATTGTCAGTCTCTGGAAAATAGTAATGTCCTCTGTTATGCAGAATCAATTAAAAAACTATTTTTAATGAAGTATATTGCATAAAATGGTTTTGGAAAATTAACTAAAAGAAATAATAGCTAATTCTTTAATATGATTTCATAATACTGCATATTTTCTGAAAATGAAAATGTGTTGATAAATTATGTTTTATTCATTGATACCTAACACAAGACAGAAATAATATTTTAGTATATTTCTAATGCTTTGTTCAAGATTATAATATAATATCTTTAATTGATACTGCCAAATATATTAGAACAACCAACTTTCATTTCACAGGCAATTATTTTGAAGGATTTTATCATTTCAGTTTGTTCTATACCTAATCTTTAACATATATTTTTCCTTGTAAACTCATATTTAATATATAGCAGTCATTTTGGATGTAGTCAATGCATGAACAGATTGTATTTTTTAAAAGATGGATGTGATTATTTGCTAATGCAAGAAAAAAAGAATTCTGATCTATGTTGCATTGTGATCTGATTACAAGAGATTATGCTGACTAAATGTGAGCTCCAGCACAGTTTGCAAATACTATGAAAGTATTCGAGGTGGAAATACATATTTCAAGTAAAGTTTATAGACCTTGTGTTATGAAAATATGATTTTCTGATTATTTTATACAAACAGAATTATAAAAGTCATATGTTAACAAATTTATAAACAATTAAAATAATAGTCCTTATGGCAAATATAACTTAATTGTTTTAAATGTGTTTTAATAAGGAATCATAAATTTACTATGAATCACCAGAAGTAGGTACAATGTTAAAAATTCCCTCCTTACTATAAAGGAGGTAAATTAATTACTAATATTTTAGATGATATTTTGGAAAAATAGTGTCATGAGGTCTTTTTCATGATATTTACATTAAGGTTATATGTAACCTCTAAATTTTAATCAAATGCATGTGTTTTGAATTCCAAGTCAACACTGGTTGACTCTCATCAGACATAGGTGCAAAGGTTTAATCCCTTCAATGACACTGTGGCTGTGAGAGATATTCTAATTCTGCTTTTCAAACAGCTTTCCCAGGAATCCAGGATGCAAAGAAAATTTCAAGTTTTTAAGATATTTAAACTGAGGATTTATTCATATGGAGCAAGTATGTCTCCAGCCAAATGTCATTGTAAGAAAAGGTAATACTATTTTAATTTTCTTAATGCCATTTTAATCACCAGCCAGTAAATACTTACTAAGTCTCTGTTTGCAATAGTAAGCCTCTAATCCTTCTTACATAAAACAAAAAAGACTTTCCCTCTGGGGTCTCAGACTCAAACAAGTCATGGGGAAGTCATTAAGAATTGGAGTTAAAAATCCATGTAATACAAATGATGCATTATTTCAATAAAACATTGTAAAAGTGACTATAATGCATGAGATAAAAATTGCTTTAGGGAAATAGGAAAAATGAACCCTATTTTCTGTTTTAAAATATTATCTGACTTCATGATGATGAAGGAGTCTCAAAAATGAACCTTCTTGACTCCATTGAATGTAGTAGGGAAAAAGAAATAAAAGGATTATAACAGATTCCAAATGTTAACGCAGACACTTTCCAAGAAGAGATACATAATTAAAAACCATCAGAAAGACTGGAAGAAATCTTCTGCTGTAACACTCTTTGGGTTCATTTAATATCTCTCAAATCTGCCTGTGTGGAACAACCACAGTTCTAGCTTAAAACTGAAAAAATTTAAGAGACTTTGTTGAAGAAATCTGTTTTAGTCTATTCCAGAATATGGGCTAGTTAAGTGGTTCTTTCTTCCATATATGAATAGTATACCTCATGTGGACTTTGTATAGCATTACTGATGAAATACAATTTCTGTGACATAATTACAATAAAATTATGCATATTTCTATATTTCAATAAATATATTTCTTTTGTATTCCAAATCAGTACTGTTTTAATCATCATACATCATACATCATTCTACTGTGGCTAGGAGAGCTATTTGCAGTCTCATTTCCAAGATTCCCCAAGAATGCAGGAAGCAAGGAGAATTTCTGAAAATTAAAGACAATTTCCTCTCAAATTTCCATTCTAACATTTATACAAATCCTCTTATTTCTTATTTTTTCATAATTTTGGAGAGGGAGATTTTTAACTTAGCAACATGTGCATTGATATACCAAATGCAATTAGAAATTTGATGTTTTCCATCAAGGTATTATGCTCAATTGATCCAACTTTGTGATTGGTAATTTTCCAAATAATATTATAATTGTAAAACATCTTATAGAATTACATTTCTGAATCTGTTTTCATTTGTCACTTTATATAAAAATGTTATAGAGATTTGTATCTATGATAAATATTGATAATAGGGAAAAAGAAAAGTAAAAAAAAAGAAAATTTTTATTCAAAGAATTGATCATATTCCTCACTAGTTTTAACTAGAAAAGCTAATGATAGCATAATCAGGCTAGTGACAAAATAAACATATTGGTGATATTTATATTTTAAATTTTCATTTGAGTATGTGACTGGCTGAGAATGAATTACAGGTAAATTTTTGTGACATTTTTCTCAATTCAGTCAAAAGAGCAGTATAGTATTTTTAATTTACTGCTTATCATTTTCCAGATTTTTATAAAATCAAGAAGCTGTTCAAAGAATCATCATTGTAAAGGACTTAGTTCCTATTATAAATATCTACTATCCTCAAATACAGAATTCAGGCATTAGATAAAATCATTTGACTTAGTTGTTTTTTTTTTTTTTCAGTAAGTCTTGTCGAAAAATTTCAGTGATTCTCATTTATGGAGTTTTAATAATAAATTTATTTCAAATATTTTATTATTCTCATTGTTTTAAACAATTTTATTCTTTAATTTTTCCATATATGAAAACAATTTTGCATGCACAGATAAAAATCCACATGATGTATTTGTTTGTCCTACTGTACTTGTGCAGTAGTTTGGAAGCTGAAGTTTCATGTGCTATTGAAATGTGGTAGAAACTATAAGAGGTGAATCTCATACGGAAGTCCTTGATTCTCTGGGAGTATTCCATAGGGAAGGACTGCAGGACACCAGAGCATTCCTCGTCCCCTTGAACTTTCTAACTGCTGAGATGAGCACTCTTTTCTGCCATACACCTCTGCTGTGATGCCTTCCCACAGGCCCAAAGACGTGGGACCAACTAGTTGTGGTCTAGCTGGAACCTCCAAAATCAGGAAACCAAATAAACCTTTTATAAGGTATTTATATCAGGCATTTCCATACAGCAACATGAGGCTGACTAATTGAGAAATATGGTGCCAGAAAGTAGAGTTCTTAACTTTAGCTGTATCTGAAAATATGGAGAAACTTTTGAAGTTGGCTTGTGGAGAGGTTTGGCAGAGAGCAGAAGAGCAGATAATGGAAAGTCTATTATACTGTAAGTGAAGCTCAACACCCAAGTCGAGGTGGGAAAACCAGAATGCTGATGAACATGTGGCCAGTAAAGGCCAAGCATTTGAGATGCTAGATGAAAATGAAGAGTTAAAAAAACTGCATTTTGTGTTGTAATTTGGACAGAAAACTTTAGAGGCCAAGAGATGACTGCATAGGTGGAATTTAAATGCCTCGCAAAGATCCATGTGTCAAAGCTTAATCACCAAGATGGTACTGTTAGGAGGTAATTTTAGAAGGTAAAGTCTAGGCCAATGCCCTCAAGTCATGAAGAGGATTGTTGAATCCTGGTCTCTTTCTCTTCTTAGCTCATAAGATGAGAGGTTTTGCTCTGCCACTGGCCCTTGCCAGGAGGTGTCAGTTTACTAAAGACTGAAAGCATTGAGACCAACTGATGGGTTGAAGCTTCCAAAAGTGAGCCAAAACAAGCTTTTTACTATAGAAGTTTATTATATCAAGCATTTCCTTATAGCAAGGCAAATTGACTATTGCAATTGGGTTAAATAGTCTCCCACAAAATTGATATCCTTAGGGCTGGGGATTTAGCTCAGTGGCAGAAGTGTCTGCCTTGCAAGCACGAGGTTGAGTTTGATCCCCAGTACCGATAAAAAAAAAAAAAATTGATATCCTTCTGAAAACATAAGTGAGCTTATTAACAAATGGAGTATTTGCATATGTAAGTTAATAAGGTCATTCTAATTAGAATGTATGATAACCTAATAATTTATCTCTCCCTGATGGAAGCTAAGAAGGACAGAAAAAAATATTTTTTTGTTGCTTTAGTTACCCAATTTGTACTTCCTAAGGGAACTCTAAGAAGTTAGCCCATGAAGTTACTCTCGTCACAGGCTTGAAATTTCTACACATACTTTAAATTCCTCTGATATTACATAAATTTTACAATTCTTAATAAGTAGTCTTTTTCTTTTTTTAAAATTAATATACTTTGAGTTTTACAGTGCTAATTAAACAATAACTAGGACTACAGGACAAAATGTTAAAAGTGTAAATTCTAAAGGCTAATCCCATCAAGTTATAGTTTAGAAAATACTGAACTGTTAATCCTTTTTAGAAGTATTTCATATACACATAGATTATATATATTCATAAATTTAGATTTGATCTACTTGTTTTCTGCAAATATGTACCTAAAATGGTAATTCCACAGAGTGTATCTTTTGCATGGTTTATTAGGAATTAGAATTATTTAAAATATAATTATCAAAATAGTAATTGACTTCAAATTTAGTTTTCATTTCTTAAATACTTTATTTAAATTTTTTATGTAGAAAAATTTATAAAAAGTTCATTTTTAAATTATTGATTTGTGAATTTGTAATCATTGTGTTGTCATAATTTTAAGTCTCTATTTGCTTTTTAATCATAAAAATAGAAAGGAAACATTTCATATTATAGGTGTATATTCAAGTATATGGGGTAATTATGTGTTTGTAAATTAACTAAAATAGCAACTGTACAATAATATTTATCCGCCAGAGCATGCTAGCACATGCCAGTAATCCCAGCACTCTGCAGGCAGAGGCAGATGGATCACTGCAAGTCTGAGGCCATTCCGTGCTGCATAGTGAGTTCAAGTCCAGCCTGAACTACAAAAGAAGACACTCTCTCAAAAAAACTGGATAAAATTCATTTATTATTTGACACAGGCACAGACTTTTAGAAATGGAGATAATTTGTTTTCTACCATAAAAGATTGTCTACCCATTGTAAATATATGATACTTTCTAAAGTGCTATTTGTATTCTGAATATATTCTAACAATTATGTTCAGAGCTGTTCTCTAAATTCTAGTATGATGTTCTGAGGTATTTCATCATATAACATAATTATTAGAGTTAATAAAGTGGTAGAAACAAGATTACTAGCATTGGGTCAATTATCTCATTTAGTGTTGAAATGTTTTTTGTAGAAGACAACCTGGGTATCTATCCTTGAATGCAAAATAATTACTGTAACATTAGTTAAATCAAGTCATTTTTCCACATACTGATATGTACAGAGCAGGCCATGCTATTTCATTCTACCTTTAATTGGCTCTAAGTGGTGCAAATAAGGCTAGCTAGGTACTGATATGCAATGATTGAAGCCAACTTGACAGTTTTCTCTTTCTTCCCATAGTGCTCTCAGTAAAGGATTGAGCACAGTGGGAAGGCAGAGCTATCAGCTCCAGGAATGTCAGCTGGGTACAGCCTCAAAGTAAGAGGCCATGATTCCCTAAGGCAAAAAGTTTACATATCAGAAACAAAGCAACAGGCTCCTAAAACACCTTAATTGAGTTAGGCAGACTGACTATTCTGCATATCATTCTCCCTGCATGTTGCAAAGATGCTCTTCTCCCTGCCTGGCTAGCCAGCTCAAATTAGGTAGTTCCTGCCGTCCAAAATTGTGATTCATCCTTAAATCACTTCCTTTTTTGCAGTGTAGTAAAATCTAGGAGAGGCCTTGGATCAAAGCCTTTGACCATATATCCTCACTTGGATGGGGCTTAGTAGCCCCTTGGCTTCCCAAAACTTTGAATATGTCTTGGTGTCTGTGCTCTCCCAGTGGGTTACACTGGAGGTTGTAGACTGGAATTAAGTCACTGGAATTTCAATAATGTTTCTATAGGATTACAATTACAGTTATTTGAACTAAAATGGATTACAATATATAAAATGTGGATCACAATATTGGGATTATCATATTGAGATTCCAATAGTTTTTAGTGGATATCATTCCTCTATAGCTTCTTTTCTTGATAAATTTTCTTTTATAGCTTCTTTTCTTGATAAATTTTTGACTCCTTCCTTCAAGAGTTGAAATGTTTATTTCCAATTGGAATTGAGCTATCCTTAAGCTTGCTTAGCCTGATAGGATACAAAATCAGTATTGAACCAGTTCTGAACCCAGACCTTTGTCACTCAAGTATATACAGAAGATAAGGTTTGGGTTTCTAGATGATACTGATGGACACAATATATACAAAGTCTGTGAGTTTTTGGTAATTCCATAAAGTGAAGTAGAATTTAGTAGATGGAAATCATAGACGCAGAAATTTAAATTCAAGAGGTATCATAAAACTTCAATGACAGCCACTAAAATAACCCTATCTTTTAATCACAGAATGATTCTGAAGAAAAAAGTTAATTATATAGATTGCTGAGTTATGTTAAAATTTAATGCACAAAATTTGAGATTTTGCTATGATAAAATTATGAGATTTATTTGGAAGAAGTGCAGTGTTGAGAATAGGAGTCCATATGAACCAATTTCAATGGACCTAAAACTTTCAACCTTTTAACACATTTTTTTTTCTTTTCTTTCTTTTCTTTTTTTTGTGTATTAGCCATTTTTTGTTTAATAGCCATTTTCTTCCATTAAACTAGGTGGTTCTTTCTTCTTGACAAACCTGCAAAGAATTGTCTCAAGGTGGTCATTTGCAGGTGAACACAGGTTCTCTAAAACAGCCCAAGGAACTTTACAAAAATACAGAAAATAATTTACAAAATATAATCTATATCAAAATAACTTTTTCCATCAATATTCACAGCATGTGGAAATTAAAAAGAAATTGGATCTTAAAAGTGTAAGACCAGAACAGAAGGAGTATCGTGTAGGATCAGAACACAGCAACTAAGATAGCATTAAAAGTGCTGCTGTAAAAGAATTACCTTGGCTTAAAAAATGTCCTTGTCTGGTTTTTGTAAATATGTAATCAAAAAGAATTCTGTTTAGAAGGAAACTAAGATGGGGAAGACTGTTCCATTCCATACCTAAGAAGAAAAGACTTTCAAAAGTAAGGGTACTGAATGCTGCAGTTGAGTTTGTCATTCAGGATCTACCCACAATCTACACTAAAAATGTGAAGAAGAGACTTTTTTCACCACAGCTGTGAGAAGTATATTGGGGAAGAAAATGATAAGGACGTTAATGTAGTTTTTATAGATAATTCTTTGTATGGCAAGAAGTAAATCATTGTAAAATACTATAATAAAAAGTACTTGTAGAACCCAGTGGGAATTTTTGGGTCTGGTATTAAGAGGTCAAGTGATGATATATATCCTATCTACCAAGACATGGTGGTCATAGTAACCATGAGGGAAATTAGTGCCAAGGTTGCAATCAAAATGATCAGATGCACATATGCCTTTAATGTTAGTAACTTAGAGTGACATTCTAGTTAATATTTAAACTTCTCATGTGACCTGAACTACTCCATAAAAGTGGATGCTCAGCCTAGCACTTTGTTATAAAATGAGGTGATTTGTACATCATTGAACTAAAGCCCCTCAAAGCATGAGAAATTTGCATGTAAACATAGTTAAAAATCACCAATATAGCTGTTGTTACTTTTTAATATTATACACTTATGTTTTGCTTCAAAGAAATTCTTATAATCCATTTACTATAAAACAAAATATTTAGATCTGATTTTGAACCACTTCTTCTGAAGTATATTTCCAAATGAAGTATATCCTCAGCACCACAGCATGTGTCACAATGCACCTGGACAGCAGTGTTAAAGGAAAATCTTCCAAATGGCCAGCCCTTCCTAAGGGTTACCTAAGGAGGTTCACTTCAACTGCAAAACACCATGAACAGATAATGAGCAGATAATGCTTCTCTACCAATTCATGTTCAAGAAAAAAATGTTTATGTTGGAGGTCAAAGAGAAGTAAACAATCCACTTGAAAAACTGGTAATAACTATGTCTGGTGACAAATTATATAATTGTGTGTGTATATATATATATATATATATATATAATGTATATATATTATATATATATTAATGTTATAAATGTAACATATATATATATATATACATGTTTATATAATGTTATAAAGTAAAAACAGGTCAATACTCTGTGCAAATTCTATATAAAATTCTATATATGGTATATAGAATAATAATTTCCAAATGGCTGTGTTCTGTTGATCTCATTCAACCTATTTAATTAACCTTACCAAATAGTCAACTCAGAATTTTTCAATGTACCACCCTATCAAAGTCCCAGAAGCCTAGAAATGTGAATTTCTTTCAAGGACTGAGTCCAGGGAGCAGAATTGCAGATATATGTTAAAACACTGTGGTAAGAGCAGCGATTCATGTAGGTCCAAGTTCATGTCTGAGGCAGGTCTTGGTTTCACATCCATGTGATACTTATTTTGCAGACCATAAAATGCAACAGTTATGAGCTCATGTTTCAAAACAATTCCCAGAAAGGAAAACTTAGTCAGGGCTGAGGTTGTTTCAGGAAGCCCTCAGTGATGCCTAATAGAGCCACACACAGATCTCATGATCTCAGAAATGTAGAGCAACAGCAAACTGCCACACCTGCCACACTTGCCATGCTTGGGCTGTCATCCCCAACCCAAAGGAGGAGGAGTTTAATTTAGCTCATGGTTTTTGATGATTCAGTGCAGGGTTAGTGGGCTCCAAGGCACAATATCATGGTAAAAGGGTGTAGTAGAGCCATTCCCATTAGTTCATGATGGCTAGGAATTAGAATAGGAATCAGTGTTGGGAGAAAGGGATCAGGGAACTAATGCAATACCCAAATTCATGCCTTCATGATGCATCCAGATACAACCCAAAGTATGCTATACAAATCTCCTAGGCAGGTTCTAAGTCCATCACACCAATAACAGTAAGTAACACTAGGAAATCAATGAATAGCTACTAATAATCAAAATAATAAATAATTATCACACTAGGAAGGCTGCTGATAACAGCATAGAGTGCCCAGAAGAGAACGTAGTGGATGAGGTAAGCAAAGCAATAGAATCAGGGCTGACCATGTCTGAGGGTGAGTTTCCCTCTTCACTACAATGTGCATGAGATGCCTGTCTTGGTACTTTAAGATTTAGTATTTGCTCTGCTGAGTTTTGGTCTTGCTTTAGAATAGTTTCTCTTTTCTTCCTCCCTCTTATGTAGTAAGAATAACTGTTCTATCCTTATCCTGCCATTATAACTTTGGAATATATAGCTTATTTTTCCTTTGCTTCATTCCTTTTTTAAAATTTTGCAAAGGGTCATCGATGAGTAAGTACACTTTGGATCTAGGCTGAAACTTTGGGCTGGACTGGAATGATGTTAGAGCAAGTGAGATGTTGGGGCCATTCATCCTAAAATGACTTCTATTTGCATTTTTAGAAGGAGATGAACTTTGGGGAGCAAGTTCATCATTCTAGGGGTTGGATGTTGTTCATGTCTCAACATTTATCTTTTGGGAGTTTGATCTTTAGTATGAGGATATGGAATTTGGAATAACCTTCAAGAGAATGTCTAATGGGAATTATAGCTAACTTTGGGTGTGCTCATTAAGGGAATTAACCACTTACCAGTGCAATTGTTTAAATACAAGGTGACCAAAAATTCTATATTTTTTCTTTAATGGTTATAAAATAATATGACAAAAAATAGAAACTGACAATTTTACCAAACTTATTCAATGCGAGGATTGGTTGGTTGAAATGACACCTGTCAGCAACATTCAAGAGAGTCAGTATGTAAACAAATGTGCTGTCCAAGTGACATTCAAGGTGAACTGTTAAGTAGTTAATAATATATTTCCCAAGTGCATTTCTCCTTCAGGTTATGAAAACCAGAATCTGACCCTTCCAACCTCATGTCTTCCCATGCATATACTCCTCCACGGTGAGGCACCCATCACTGCTCAGACCAGGGGAGGCCATCTGACTTGGATTTTGAACTGCGAGACAGTGAGCAAAATAAACCAATAAACCTAATTTTCTTTATAAAATTAATCAAGTATTTCTTTGTGCTATTACAAAGCTGACAAATACAGAAAGCCATGTGAGAGCTCTATTATCTGTTCAGCTATCTGTAAACAATACCCCCAAAATAAGCTCTATTAATTTAAAAATTATGAAGAATTTATTTAAAATATTTATTTAAAGCTTATTTATAATCACTGTCAACTATGAAATTCTGTGGTTTCTATTAAAGAACCTCCGCCAGGAGTGAAATTTTTTATGTCACAGCAGTCTTCAAAAATCTCTTGGTTTAATATGTTTATTCCTTATGTTGGCTTCATGTTTCCAAAGTTGCTCCTCATTTCTTAACTCTGCAAGAACCTGCTCAGTGTATTTAAGGAATTATACAGTGAACGTAAATAATAGAACAAAATGACTAGAAAATAAGTGATTGTCAAGTATCTTAGTCAATTTAGGTTGTCATCATAAAATACCATAGACTGAGTAGCTTATCCACTACACACATGTATTTCTTATAGTTCCAAATTTCCAAGATCAGCCAGTGACAGACTTTGTGTATTGGGAAAGCTCTCTTTCTTGTTCATAGATGATAGCTCCTTGCTGTGTTCTCACACTGTGAAAAGAGGAGGTTTTCTGGGGCTATTTAATTATAAGACCTCTATCCTCATGACCTGGTCACCTCTCAAAGACTATCTCCTTTACTGCCATATTGGCAATAATGCTTCAACTCACAATTACCGGCAAGACGCAAAGATTAAAACACTTACTTCAGGGACACTTCATGCAAGATTGTCATATTTATGGAGAAAAATTATTGTAGGGCTTAAGGAAGGGCATTGATGTTACTTGATTAATGTTGAAAAAGATTCATGGCCTTACACAATATTGTAGGAATCAAGAGGGAAGTAGAAAGAGTAGTTACAAGTCCATTCCAATAGACTATGGAAGAGATGAGGATGACACAGATTGTCGGGGTGGCAGTGGAGGCCATAAACCATAGACACACATAGAGAACAAAATCCGCAGATAATTGAGCATGCAGAAAGAGATTTCTTTAAATATACAAGGACTGAAAAATAATGATACTTACTGAGAGACAACTGTGGATCATACCATAGATAGGTCATGTAAATTAACACAAAGAGAGTATATGCTTGTAGAATATAAATAAGTAAATAGAAATGGAAGGAAAGGAATGCTAATGGATTCATTATTTCTGTTGTATAATTTCCCTAAAGCAATCATTTCTCTCAGTGATGGACAAATTTATTAAAAATCAATGCTCAGCTTTTTTTCTCTCAATATGAAAATAAGTAAAAAATGTTTAACTCCTAATAATAGCAATACTTCCTGTAAGTAGGAAGAGTAAGTATGTGTTTCTTTTATTCTGTTATCAATTCCTAACTGCTAGGAGATCAGTGTGGTTCAACTAGTTAATGGGCCATGCTCTCGGCTTTATTCTGCCATATCAAACTCTCTTTTTCTGCTGTGCATGTTCCTATGGTTACTACAAAGTTGCTGCATCTCCATGCTTATTGTGGAGGACTGCCACGTCATACTTCCTCAGACCCAAATGTCACTGTGCTTACTAGAAAGCAGCACAAGTCATATAGAAGTGACTTCCCTAAATTGTCTTTCGTTTTTATAATGTTTTAAAAATATAAAACCATTCTTTTTTGTGCAAAATATGGCCTTTCTCTTCTATAGATTTTGGTTGGCTTTGCTGTCTGAGACCCTGGCAAAGCATCTGACCATCCTTATTTTTATATAACCACAAACAATCATATTCATGCCAACATTTGACTAGTTAATTCAATTTGCTGCTTCCCACAAAAATATTGGGGTCCCAAGGAGTTTCTTTTTTAAAATTCCAAAGTGTTTCATTCTCTTTTAGTACATTCTAGTAGGATATTTCCTACTGCAACAAAACTAAATCCTGTTAAACATTGTGCGAATCTGGGTTTGATTCCTTCCACAGTCTGTTACTTATAAACACATGCATCATGTTTTCCAAAGCCATCAGGCTTGTCACTAGTTCTGTCACAGCTGGTCCTAGAAGGTAGGATTCTAAAGACTCTGTATTTTTGCCATTCTACACAGTCTTTCAGTGCCTGCTTAAATCTTGCTTGAATTTAAGGAAGAATCTACAAGCCACATACCACACTTTTTATTTGATTTATACTCCAAGATGACATTCTATTTGCATATCTTTTATTGGTAAATATTTTGAAAAAAGGAAAGAGAAATACTAATATTTCTTTTATGCAATGTCAATAAAGTGATTGCTCCTCACAAGCCTTGAAAATTTTATTCACAGAATTTATTAATATGTTGCTGCTTATTGTCTTAGTGTTTTCATATGCACAACATATCTTCAACACCAAGCAAAAGATAAATTCTATTTAACAGTAAATAAGTGTCTAATATTATTTACTTAAAAATAGTCACTTGATAGCACTGACTTTCATTGAGTTGATTCAAAATGAATTGACGAAAACTTCTGTTAAGTAGGAATTTTTAATGTATGTCAGGTAGATACACATGCACAGTTTTGTATATTACTAGTAAAAGATGATCTTATTTCTTCTCGAAAATGTAGTATCTGTTTTTAACACATTATGCATTGTTTATTACTGTCTTGTAGATACAAAGCTAAAGAGAAATGGTCACTTCTGTAGGGAATCATTCCAAGACGTATTGGATTTAACAGACTAAATGAAGGGTAATAGGCATTTCAAGAAATCTATGCCCGTTTTTAACTTAAGTACTTCCATGAATACTAAGTCCCTTAATAAATAGAGAGAACTCGTTTTCCTGAAACATAGTGTTTTTGAAAGATAAAAAATAAATTAGGCTAGATTAATATACAGTTAATTTTAAGACTAATATATCATGGTGCTCACCGTAACCATCACAGTAACCGCAATGTAATTCATGATATTTTTACGTTGTCTTTCATTTTTTCAGCGTGAGTTTTTATCGATAAATTCAGTCTTAAATGTACCATGTGATACCTTGACCTGGTGAGTGTTAGTTATGACTGACTCAGCATTTTTTCAAATGAAATGTATTTACTTTTCTTTGTGTTTACATATAGCGGTGCCTTTTCTTTACTGAAGAAGCTTCTGCATTAAATTATATCTATAGTCTAATAATTTGTTTCTTTTAAATATATTTTAAGTAATAAAAATGTTAACTAATTTACTTAGTTACACATGAATATGATTAATTTACTTAATTACACATGAGTTTTTATTAAATCTTGTAATCACATAAAACAAATATTTTACAGTAATTAAATTGCTATGTCTTTGGTATGACAAAATGATTCACTATAAAATTAGTAAGAGTAGACATACTCATAGAAAAAATTCATTAGGAATTTCTTATTGTTCTAGTGTGTGTACAACTTTTTATGACATATGACACAGAATTGGTATTAGGAACACTGAATATCATTTGGGTATCTATCACAGAAATTATGCAGTGTTAGACCCTATGGGGATTCTTTGCTGCTGAATTAAGTCATAAGTACATATTAAAAGAATTTTGTGAATACATTCAATGTATAGTCATAATTATTCATTAAATAGAATATGTGTTATTCATGACTGGTATTTTATCATGACTATTTATTATTAGTTTTTAATTCTAATAAGTTGGTTAATGACATTGATTGAATTAATTACCTAGGATTGGCATAACAAAAGTAGAACACACTGATTATATTAAGACTACAAGATTTTATTCTTTCTCAGTTATGGAAGCTAAACATATCAAGTCAAATTTCCTAACTAAGCATCCTCTTTCTGCACTCTCAGGGAGCAATAAGCTGCATGCATTTCACTGAGCTTCTGCAGTGCTGGCGACCCTTGGAACTTCCTGGTTTCAGGAAGTATCACTTTACATTATTGCATTGCATTCTCTAGTGGTATCAACTCTTCACACTTTTTCCAAAGGACGTTGGTCATTTTTTTTTAAGCTAACTCTACTCCAGTATAAATTAATCACAACAAAATATAACTGGGCAACCTCTTGTCCAAAGAAGGTCACCATCTCTAGTTCCAGAGGCTAGGATGGCATTATGTTTCCGGTCCAAGCCAGGGAGCTATTCGAGTTAATAGAAGCTTACAATTTGGAATCTAGCATATCTGCATCTTGTCAGTTTCTTTAAGAAAATAAAAATTATATGTATTCAAAGTGTACATGTACATTATTAAATGATTACCACAATCAAAATAAATTAACATGTCCTTCATCACACATAACTATCACTGTGTGCATGTGGGGTGTGTGTGTGTGTGTGTGTGTGACAAGACCTGGTCTCATCCAATTTTAGGTAAACAGTACAGCACTATTAACTACAGTGACCATGCTATACATTAAATCTCAGAATTTATCTGGCTGTTTGTGCCCTTTAACTGATACCTTCTTGTTCCCACAATCTTGTGGGTGCACCCCAAGGAAACTTTACTGTTCTCATTGCTTCTTAATTGATCTTTCAGGATTTGCTACTTCCTAGCCATGCATGAATTTGGGAAATTGACTTCTCTAAGTAATCAGAGTACCTCTCTAATAGGTGTGCTGAAATTATTAAATAATTCATGTGAAAAGTGCAAGTGTATTTTAGAATTATTACTGATGATTATCATCATCATAGTGATGATCACTGCCATGAAGCAATACTTCCCTTGACTGTGCTTGTGAAGTACTTTTTCACGCAGATTGAAGTTCAAACAGGTTTTTCAATGGTAAAGCAAAAAGTTATGATTTCCAAAGTTTCCCCCCTACTTGCAAAAGCCTTCATTATTATAGATATTTTTTGATCCCTTCAAGTTTGAGGCTTTTGGTTGCTACTTCTTAGCTTGATAAATGATACTCTATTTCTACACATATTCCTAGATAATTCATTGCACATTTTCTTTCATACAATGACTGGTCTTCTAGTAAAAGACTGAATTACTACAGATTAATTAATCATTGTGCTTCAAAGGTAATGATACGGGAGCTCCAACTTTCTTGAAAAAGGTAATCCATAAATGTAACCCATATTTGTGGGAAGACAACTTTACTTTTGCAATAATTACATTAATAGTGCATTAATTGTTTTTTTACATATTTACTAGAGGCTAACTTTTGACTCCTCCTGGAGTCATATACTTTTTAAACAAATGTTCTTATGATTAAAATATTGACATGAAAAAATATAGAAAGAACATCAAAATTTAAAATCTCCAAATGTAGTCAAGTCAGTTTTAAGTGAATGAAAAGACTGCTACACTTGATGTTTTTTGAGACATTTTATGTCAACAGTTATGCTTGTTATTTTGATTATTAATGAATATAAACATAATATTTCAAAAATGCAGGGTAATGCAGCTACTGTCCATAGAAAATTAAAAACATTTGTGGAAGTTATTTTGGAACATGATGATATAAATAGTTTTCTCTATAAATCATTAAGGAGATCTTTGGGAGAATCATGTACTCATGACCAAGTATACATCTTTAAACATGGAAAATACATAAGAAACTTATAAATGTATGTAAAATGAATATGTTATTTCCTCTTTAACATTTAACAACAAATGCATGGGAAATGGTATAAAGCTGTATTTTTGTGGAGGGAGTGCTAAGTAGATAAATCAATAGTCCTTCTACTTTACTGGGGACCTAAATAAATAACTTATCAGAAAGGAGACTAGTAAGCAATCAAGCACAAGTAGAAAGAAAAGTAAGCAATTTTTCTAAGAAACTTTCCTATATAGTATTACTTATAAATGAAGAAATTATAATAAATATGTTTAAAATTAAAAGTATACTTATGAAAATAATTCTCATCTACAATAGCAATATATTATGTATTTCTGAGTGTAAATAATATTCCAAAGAAATCTAATTATATCACAGGGGTTTCCAAAACCACATGTCAGCATACAAACAGCTATGGGCCAAATATCCCATATGTTAAATGCATAAAATATATGAAAATATATAATATGCTGTGGAGGTAGGGCTAATTCATTCAAGAAGAAAGAGTGATTGTTTCCCTGAGGAGATAAGTGTGGTCTCTTAACTCTGATACATAAGCAATAATTGCTTCTTAAGTGAAATATATTTGTTGTAAGCACTAAGGATGTAATCACTAAACAAACTAAGTTGGACTAGTAAGTGAAAATCTTCCCATATGTGTGTTCATGGTTAATTTATTTAACAGTGGCCCACGTATTTTTTTTATGGTGAACAGTTATTTTAATTTAATGAATATTATATGGAAATTATATATAACATAATAATTTGATTAGATAACAACTCATACATACATATAATTACATATATTTAATCATATTTATTCAGTTTTAAAACATTTTCCCCTAACAATAAGACAAGGATATGTAGTACTATAGCTGCAATAGAAATGGAAGTGACTAACATCATAGCAGGTTTATAGATAAGTCTGCTGACTGTGTTTAGTGAAAGATTTGATTAAGCCCTTGGGCATGGGAGTGCAAAAGGTGCTTTGGTAGCTGAGAGAAGAGATACAACATCCTATTGGCCAATAGGGAACAAGGAGTTTCTTTTGACTCATGCAATAATGTGGAGAAATAGAAGTTCAGATGGGTGCAACTGAAATGTATGATACAGCAAAGCAATTTTACAGAGCAGGTAGTACAATAATGTTAATAGAAGAAGAAATATGAATTTAGGGGGGATTAAAGTCTTGTGCGCAATACAAAGGGCAAAACAGAACACTATGTGCTTACAAAACAGGTAACCAATATGGAGCCCTTGAGAAAGATGCAGGTGTGACTATAACAAAAGAAAATATTGAGATTTTCAAAGGTTGTGTTATTTTTGATGGCCACATAATAAGTGCAAAACAAATAGTTAAATTTTATGTTGAAGCAAAATTTAATTTCATAGTTTAATGTAAGGACTACATGAAAAGAAAACTTAAATGACTACATTTACATGTGATTTTTGCTTCACATAGGACCTTAGCTTTTGATATAACAAATCTTTTATATTCTATAAAGCTTATTAAAATGTGTCCATCCTGTTTTTTATTGTGATTTGGAATCAAACCATATCAGTGAATAAACAATATGCAAAATGGTTCAGTGACAAATTTGAAGTCTTTCTTCTCAGGTGCCACTCCCAGAAGACTAAAGTGAAAACCCATTACCACCTTAAAAACCCATCCCAACTCTGTTTTGCTGTTGCTGCTATATTGTGTGTACCTTGTGTATATCGATATCCATCATCTGTACACTGTGAACATACACACTCTTTCCTACATTTTTTATCGACTGTGAGCTCATAAGCTTGCTGCATGGCCTGTCTTTGCAAATGGACCTCACCTATTGTTTTGTATTCATTAATAATCCATTGCATAATTTTTAAACTCTTATTTCCAAAGAGAAATGCTGAGCAGCAGAAAATAATACTATGTGGGCTACTTTCTTATTTGTTAAAAAATTTAAATTATAAAAATAAGTAAATACATTCATATATCTCCTCATGATAATGAACTGCCTGAAACAAATGTAGAATTAGTTTCAAAATACTACTATCATTACAGAAAAAAAAATAAAATTAAGCAAATCTTGAATCAGAGAATCATTATTCTGTTTCATAAAATATACCATTTGAAATTATGGAATATCTTCATTTTAATGAGTTGAAAATATTTTATAGTTATAAGTTCTAATGACATTACAAATAGCCTTATTTATTAAATTAAAATTTCAACACTGAGAAGTAAATCACTTATTATATGTAAAACTACAAAAAAGAAAGCAATGGGATAAATGTGACCCTATGTTCTATAATTCAACAAACTGTACTAATTTAAAATTTTATCATAAAATATAAACTTTTCCTTGATAACATTATTAGATTTTATCAAAGATAATTCAACAGATGATGTGATAAGGCTTATTAATTCACGATCCACATTTGAAATTGAAAGTTAGAGGTAACAGTCAAAAGTTTTTGAAATGGTTTTAATAAATCTCTGATCACTGGACAATGATGTTGAAATATTTATTTTGTCTCTCCAAAACAAATATTTCAATGGGCAAAATGGGATGATTGCTGCTACCTGTACACTTTTATGGAAAATGAAAATATAAAGGGACATACAAATATATTCTGGATCACTGAATCTTTATAAAGAAGGTAAAACAACAGAAGATATACCAAAAATGACATTTTAATAATTTCAAAAAAGCAAACCAGGTGATATCAATAAAAGTGGCAAAGTAAGAGACACTTAAAATTTAACCCTCTTAAATACGAGAAAATGTCAAATGTCAGATTTGAATTTATCAGAACTCTGGAAACTGACTATTGGTATTGAGCAACCTAGGAGCTCTTGTCCACTGGTTTCAGTTCCATCCTTTCATCTCCAGTTCAGTAGTGGCCTTGAAAATTAAAATACCTCATTCCTTCATACCTGTGTTAGAAAATGGAGCTAGTTCTCTTAAAGAGATTTATTTCTAAGGAGCTGTGATTACTGGGTCTGCCTGGTGGTTCACTTGAGGTTGTGTCTTTATTAAATCTGAGTTTGCAGTGTCTCCGTGTGAAAATTCTCACCCAGAGGTATATTTGCCAAAACTATATAGATACTTGTTTAATTCAGTTGTCTCCTGAACCAATGAATAAATTGGAGCAAATGACAGCTTGATTAAAAAGTTTAAAAGAGGAATGTATGCAGCTAAAGACCAAACTCATAAGTGAAATAAGTCAAATTTACATGTGTAAAGCATCACCTTGTCTCCCTAGGGTAAGAAACTAAAAAAGTAATATAATATCTGTAGTAGATACTGAGAAAGGGAAAAAACTGCTCACAAGGAAACAACAACTGGAATGATGGAAAAAAGAAATGAAGGAAGAGAAAAAAACATATAATTATGTTAGTTATATATGGCTATTAATAGCTATAAAGAACTATTAATTTATTTTAGTTCATGAAAGGAGTGATTGTGCTTATATTGGTTGATTAATTTTATATGCCTATATCTTATATTCTGAGCCATTATTTTAAAGACAGAAATATTCACTATATTAACCATCGTTAATTTCATATTATTCTGTTTTGAAATTCTGTATTATTGTTTTTATCTTTTTTTTACTTTTTTCTCTTTAAAAGAGTTTAAAAGAGAAAATTTTGAAAAAAAATACATATAAATGTTATCTAATATTCAAATAGAGATGTTTAAAATAAGTTGTCTTAACTACTTTTCCTCATTGCTGATACAAAATACCCAATATCCACAAATTGCAAGAGGAAAGGAATGTTTAGCTCACAGTTTGCAGAGGTTTCATCTTGTAATTGGCTGTCCTGAGGAAAGTGTGGCATTCCAGACAAGTGTCACAGAGGAAGGACTGTTCATGGTGGGTAGAAGGTAGCAAAGCAATGAGGTAGAAAGCAGACAATGGTTGTAGCTTCTTTCTGCCCCCTTTTATATTCTATGTAGGTGACCTGACTTAAGGCAGGTGCCAAACCAATCAATGGACTAATTTATTCATCACAAATATTATTTAGTATTATAAGTCAGAAATAAAATTTCATGAAAAAACAAAATAAAATTGAAAGAAATTTTACTGTACAAAGGAAAGTGGTTATTGTATTGCACTTTCATTGTTCTGGGTGAAATTATTAGAAATATCAGTGCTATGAATACCTATGGATGGCACAGGCAGAAAAGAGATTATATTAGCCTGAAATGAGGTAACCCATTGTATTCTATGTAACTCCATCTTCAAATATACATGCCGTACGATGGCAACTAATATTCCTCTGCTAGTGTACACATGTGAGAGGGCCAGGAACATAAATCATTATCTTCAAAGAGCACATTTCACATCCACTGAGCTGCTCTGGAAATGAAAGGAGAATGGATTAAGAAACTACTTTTCCTCATTGCTGATACAAAATATCCAACATCTACAAATTGCGAAAGGAAAGGAATGTTTAGGTCACAGTTTGCAGAGGTTTCAGTTCATCACTTACTATATGCGACAATGGAAGGGTATCAAACAAAAATGCTTCTTTCCTTTTATTATTTTTCAAATAAAAATTTAGTTAAAGGTAACATGACAATAACTGTGACTCACTGAGAATTTATTTTCTCTGTGAAATACTAACGGCACGTCATGTTACTCCATGAAATCTAAAATAACGTTATGAAGTATTTTTATCAATATGGCATGCTTCACATTTATGTTAGTCATTTGTTAACTCTTTGACAAAACTAAAATAAGATGATGTGATTCACTGCAAAAGCAAGCAACTTATACTGTTAATGACTCAGACTCCACGAATTTCATGCTGAAATTCTGAGAAGTAGCAGCAGTTCCTTAAAAAATGTAGAGACTGATATACTTTCTGTTCTATTGTAGCTCGTTGAAATTCAGTTTGTTTTTTCTGTTAGCATGTCCACTGTTTCCCAGGATGGAGATTCAGAATACATGTTTGCTGATTTTTGACTCAGGGAGACTGGTAGGTATATCTGGAAAAAGAAGAAATGGACATTACTAAAGTTGAAACTTCATACACATTACAGTTTTGATATTTTCATGCTGTGGTTTTATTCTTTACATTTTTCTTTCTTTATTAATGTTATCTTAACTGACAAGTCTTAAGTGTACACACTGATAGGGAATATTGTGATTTTTGCCACAGTTATAATGTTTAAACTAAAATAATATGGTCATTGCCTCAAATACCTATCTTTTTGTAATAAACTACTTTAAGGATAATTTCTTATTTATTATGAAAGTGTAATGGACTGTAGCCACCCTGCTATATAATACATCTCAAAATTCAGCAATCACATTCTCTAAATATCTATTTATATAAAAGAATTTTAAAAATCTAAACACATTTTTTATAAAATAAAGATATCCAAGACTAATTTACATTTTAGCCATTAATATGTTTTTTTCATCTCTAAATTTTGGGTACTTCACAGCATTTCTCACACCAAGAGAACCTTAATTGCTCTCTAAGCAAATTCCTATAGATTGAAAATACAATCTATCCATGTAATATTTACTAATAAAATGAGTAAGTTTCCTAGAGTAATATGTAGTGTCTAGAGGTACATTTATTCTTTAAATTAGCAATTTATTGAATTATTCATCAGTCATTGCTATGATGAAATTCCTGACATAGGTTAATTTGAAGGAAAGAGCCTTCTTTAGCTCATAGTTAGCTCTGGTTGAAGGTCAATGGTGGAATCTGGTGACCGGGTGTTAGGTCTCTTCCCGGCAGAGTCATAAAGTAGGGCAAGGTAACACACGGGAGGATAGAGGGAACCTAACTCCCTAAAATGTGTCTGGATGCTCTTTTATGAATCTGCCAGGATGCATTCAGGCACGGTTTGCTCCAATGACCTTATCTAATCTTACTCATTTCCAAAAAGTCCCACCTCTGAAACCCACAAGTGGAGTAGCTGTCTTGCTTCTTGGTATCTCACATTGAGAATGGAATTTCAAGAGATGATGTCTTGGTGGAAGGACTCAAACCATATTCAAGCTGTAACAAATATTTTGCCCATCTTTTGTTCACTGGGAGTTCAACTTTTATGATGTTCCTAAAGAAAATAGTTATGGTTTATACCTAGATTACCCCCCCACCGCAAAGCCTTATCCATTCATAGGTGGGGTTCTTGAGAAGTGATTGGATCATGTAGATATGATACACACCCCTGGATCAGTCACTGATGACTGTGTAGTTAAATATGATGTTAGGAGATAAAACCTGGTCAGAAGAGTCATGGCCTGGAAAGATCTGACTCCCTTCTCTCTCTCTCTCTCTCTCTCTCTCTCTCTCTCTCTCTCTCTCTCTGTCTCTCTCTCTCTCTCTCTCTCTCTCTCTCTGTCTCTCTCTGTCTCTCTCTCTCTCTCTGTCTCTCTCTCTCTCTCCTTGTTGCCACCATGCTGTGAGGTGTTTTTTTCCTTCCATGCCTGTCTGCTTATGTTGTCCTTCCTTTTATTCAGCCAACTATGGACTAAAACCTCTAAAAACTCAAAATAAGCCCCTCCTCCTTTAATTTGCAGGTGTCGGGTACTGTCTCAGTGACACAAAAAGTAACTGAGACAGAAAGTAAAGATGATAAGAATGAGAGGAAAGAGGGAGAAAGGAAATGAAAAACTGCAAACCAAAACTCACTTATCTATCAATAAGTGCAACTATAATTTAAAAAGTGCCACTATAATTAAATCTAAATACTGGGGCTTTATGTAGAAAAATATAACTCATACATTGACATCTTTTGTCTTAAAAGGAAAGCAAGCAACATATGTGTCATAGTTTAGCCACCACCACCCTCTATGAAGCAGTTTAACTTTTCTGCTGAGGTGTTTCTCAAGAACACAGCATATAATTAATTCTGTCAGTCTTGTGGTTACCTCATAATTCTAGCCTTATTCAAAAGAGCAAAGGCGAAAGCTACCAAAAGCAACCTGAGAACTAGTAGCCTATTAAAAACTTTAGTACGCAAACATATATGCATAATATCCAGAGTCTATAGACAGTGTTCTCACTATTAAAATTATCCCATATTCAGGGAGTAATATTCTTTGAGAATAAGATTCTCCAATTGGTATCAAAAACAAATCATTGCTTTGGAAAACAAGTTTTCCATTTATTACAGTGCATTACATAATCTCATATTAAGATTGAAGCTCTAAACTTTTATTTTAAGGAGATTTTAATTCAAAAAATAGTATATGTTATTACAAAATAAAAATTAATAGATTAAGACTAATTGCCTGGTAATTAAGCACAATGGACATGTTTGAGACTAAATAGAGTTTTTTAATTGATCTAACATTTTTGATATTTTTCTGGAAAATCCTAATTCTCTCTAGGATTAGTGACATTATTTTTTCATTGAATGATCACACATAAAAAGAACTAATAATTTTGCATCTAGTCTAGTTTTTCTCTAAATTTAATTTGCACATTTTGTTTACTACATCTCAGCAAATCACTTCAGCAAATAAGTCGTAATTTGATTGAATAACTTGCTAAATTCCCAATACCCATTTCTTTTATTACAAGATAAAACAAATAAGACCAAGGAAAAACCTAAAAAGGACTCAGACTTAAAAAGCATGTTTTATAACAAAACATTAACTGCCATACTAAACTGAAGCTTTAAAAGTCATAATATTTTAAGATTAAAATAATATAATCTGGAATTATCAATTCTTACTTTATTGAAATTATTTTTCTTTAATACCCACTAATGCATTTCAAAATTACATATGCTTGGCTGCAAGAAATTTTGTCTCTGATCAAATCAGTCCCATACTTCAGAATTCCAAATATTTGTAAATACTAATTTACAAATATTTCCTAATTGTCATCTGTCACATTTATTTAAAATAGCTTTTCTGTGATTTCTGCACACTATTTCCCTGTGACTCCTTCATGATACTTCAGCTTCATTCTCACAGATTTTGCAGAAACCTACATGGAAGATATTTTGTTTAGCTCTTGAATGCATGGCCAACATGAGGCCAAACTCAGTGGGAATCAATGAATGCTCTTAGGAAAGTAACACAAAATAATCACAGGATTTTAACTAAAAAAACTGTAATTTCTCTTTTGCAGGTAGATCTCGAGAATAAATGTAATGGCTTGCATCCAGCAAAACTTGATGAAAATATAAGATGACTATTTTAAACCAATGTACTTAGTTTACTCAATGTAATTTCTGATAGAAGACAAATGAAAATTGAGGTGTAATTAAAAGAGATGGTGAACGTTCAAGTTATTGAAAAATGTATTACAGTTAAAAACAAATTGCCACTAATTCCTCCCAAAATACTCCACCTCCTTTCAAATGCTCCTCCTTATCTCATTGTTCTTACCAGTTTCTGAAATAGTTCTGGAGTATAAAGAATTTCTTTAGTTCACTGGCCCTGTTGCCTTGATGCTTGGAAGGAATAAAAGGCATCTAAGTTTCATCATCGTTTGCCTTTGAGGCAGAATTTACGGAGTCATGATGTTAAACAGTAAGTTTTTACAATCAGCAGATTGGAGGTAAACAGTTTGGGGCAACATGAAAAGCAAAGAAAACAACATTAAGGATAGATAAGATCCACACAGGCTTGTAGTTTTAAACTAACTCATATATATGTTATATACAGAGCATATAACATCTGTAAGTGTGGTGATAAAGTCCAGAGACCATATAAATTGCAGACCATTGGTGAGGGACTACAAAAACTTTATTGTATGGAAACTAAAGAGAGACATCCACCTAAACACTAAACAGGGACCTACTTCTCTCTGTAGTAGTTAAACACAGACCATTTTACCTGTGTAAGAAAAAGGGCTTCCCAGTATTAATAACATAGATAGGAACCACTATGGGGAAGGAAGCAAAATCCTGGACTGTTATCTGCTTTTTTGTTTAAAACATGATTTGGGTTTTCTCCTGGACTAGCCAGAGAATTAGAATCCATTTTTGCTATAAATCGCAACTCTTTACTTAGGCCTGCAGATGCCCAATAAGCAACTAAAGGCAAAATAAGATTTTAAATTTGTAAGTTTTTTTTCTGTAAATTGTAGGTCAAATTTCTTCTCAGCTCTGCATAAATACACTATATAAGCAAATAACATGCATACACATATGTATATGTTAACCATTTAGGGAATATCTGTCTGAGCATTGTCAAAACTAGGTTGATTAAGCCTGAAATTAGAGAATCTCAAACCTTTCAAGATTGAGAACATCAGATCAGGATAAAGGACTTTTGGGGACAGTCAACGCCTGTCTTTTTCCCAAACCTGCATCAGGAGTAGAAGAGACCACCCCTCAGCCAGAAGAGTCCCAGAGCGATGAGAGCAGGACTGAGATGATGATCAAGAATAGGACCTTAGCCATCTGCTGAGCTTTCATAGCTGGACACCTGCCTCTATGCAAGGGCCACACTGAGCCCCTGTAGTGAGTGCTTCCCCTCCAGCTGCAAAGGCTGAAGTCATTTGTTCTCTTACCTTTAACCTTTCAGTTAAAGCTTTTTTTGTGTAAAGTCATGCTTTCATTTTAATTTCCATCAGTACTAAAATCAAGGAGCACTGCTAGCCAGTGACCCACACAGAAGTCACGTGGTCAACCTTTAGTCCATAAGGCGGACGAGGACATACACCAACGTTCCTACGCGCATGTCCTCCAATGGCAATGGGCAGCAACAAGACTCGCTGAATGTTTTCATCACACTTCATCATGATGCTCACAACAGAGCAATTCCACAACTGCTTCAGAAAGCTACAAGAAATGGGGAATAATTGTTTGCAAAAGGCAGTGGATTAATCTATTTTTAAGGTTTAGAGTAAATATTTCAGTTTACTCGGGTACTAGACAGTCTGTTGTTTGGCCTCACCATGTCTCATATTAACTAGTCTTGAAAATTAACTTTATGTGGTGGCAGTCAACAAATGGACATATTTATTCTATGTGTAAGTCGGGATAGGTTCTTCTCTCAGTTTCAAGAACTTCCTCAGATCCTGTCCTATAACATTAAATTTTTTTTGAGTAAGATTCCTACGAAGGAAAAATGCCTCTGTAACTGTGAATAACTTTGAATAACTGTGAATAACTCCAAAGCTGTAGTTTTGCTAAAATTGCAGATTTAAAATTATGGGGTTTTTTTTATTTTCTCCTTTATAACATATCTCTTCTTCTTCTGTCTTACCTCAGGTTGTCTTTTAAGAACACTTATCTGGAGAGCATGCTACAGTTCCCACATAAAGAGTTATAAAATACACCATGCTTAAGTTAGAGTTCTCAGTCTAATATACACAGCAAGTCCAAAGTCCCTAGCAAATATTATTTTTGTGGTTGTCTATATTTTGGTAGCTCATTAAATATCTTTTTAATTTAGAATATCTTTTTCTATCTTTCTTTTTTTCTCAGAAGAGAATTATTTGTACTTCCAGCTATCACACCCTTATAGCCATTGGTCACTGAAATGCCCTGGTCAAAATGCTTTCATCTTTGTCCTGCTGGATAAGTGAAAGTAACATCCAAAAATCTATTAGAAAAATAGTTTGATTGTTCTTCAAGTACTGCAATGAGCTGAGATTATGCCTGTCATTGTGAATTCAATTATTAATTGATCAATCTTTGCTTTCTAAAGTAACTGATGGTTTAGGGTTTTCCATGCCTCAAAGGAGATTACATGCAAATCTACATCAGTCAGTCATCTGTTAACAAAGCTTCCTTTAAGGAATTCATTGGAATACAAATGGAATGCCTTGTGGCAGTGCTGGTCACCTGCAATGCACTCTCTTTCCTTTTTTTTTTTTTTTTTTCCTTAATAATCCTTTATTGGATGCTTCTTTGATTTTTCTCTGACTTTTCTACCTTAGAAAGATTATCTGATTCAAAGGTAATATATCAAAATACAAAACACCGGTAGAAATTAGTGCTCTGGATTATCTGATTCAAAGGTAATATATCAAAATACAAAACACCGGTAGAAATTAGTGCTCTGTCTTTCTTTTTCACACAAGTTCCTAGTGTGAACTAGGAGAAGCCGGAGGACAACGTGAGCTCCACTCACCTATTTGGAATTTCAGGAGAAGACATGCTTCTTCCATCAAACAGGCAAAATAACTCTGAAAATCTCAGATAAAAAAAGATATTGTTTTTTCCTCTCAGTAACACTGTGTTACTGAGCTGTCATGTCAAGTCAATATTTCAGCAAAAAAATATCAAAATGAAAAATACTTTAATATTTAATATAATTCACAGCATATCGGATGACACTTCTCCACGCTAACATCACATTCCACCTTATGCAACTACTTTTGGTCTATATATTGCCCCTTCTTCTCACTGTTGGTTAACTGAGGGGAAGGCATCGTGAGTACAGCAGCCCATTCATTTATTAAAATACTCTGCCCTCACCTTGTCATTAGCAAGGCACCAGGAAAAATAAATTAAAAAATGAAAATCATTAAATCAGGACTATTGATGTGCTAGCAGTATGACAGGAAAGAACTAATATCGTGTTTTCACAATAAATGCTTAGTATTGTCACGAAAGTTTGCAAATAATGTGTTTACACAAAGGGAGTTTAGGTATATATTTATTGTCTACTCAACAGTTTGGCCATTTATTATGAAAAACTATCACCCATTTCTTAGATATATCCTTATTCCATTTGATGTATTTCTTGATAACACTGACTTACATACAACAGTGCTTCATTTCTCAAAATTTTTCTGGAGACTGGAATCATAAGAGCAAATGTTAATGCAATCCCTCAGGTAAGAAGGTGTGTGACAGAACCAATAAAACTTGGATCTGGTGGAGAATGGGGGGCAAACTATCTACTTTGCTACTTACCAGTTAGATGAACTTGGGTCAGTTATTTAATTTCTTCTTTGAGGTTTATATTTAAATGTCCCACAAAAGCCTCTTGTACTCCTAAGTGGAGCTTTGGGTAGGTAACCGAATAGTGCAGATGTGACAGTTACCAGCTAAGTATGATACAGAGAGGTGAAGCCTGGTTGAGGCAGGTGTGTCACAGGGGGCCCAGAAGGGTGGACCTCTGTCCCCACCCCTTAATCCTCACTCTCTGCTTCTTGATTCTATTCCATGAACTGTTTCCCCTGTGCCATGCCAACCTGCCTTGGTGCCCACCAATTTTGAATCAAATCCTCTACAAACTCTAAATCAAAATAACCTTTTCTCCTTAGAGTTGTGGTTGTCAGATAGTGTTTCAGTGACCAAAGTATGTAGCTACAACATTCAGCATAAATCAAACTTTTCCTCATTTTAAAATGGACAATATGCCTTTATAATGCTTTTGTCATGGTTAAATGAGCTGTATCATAATGGACTCACTGCAAATACCTGGAACACCTGCTAGGTATTATTAGAGATGCACTGAATCAAACTTAATATAAATTTGAATGTATAAGAGACCCATCTGGAGTCTCTGTCACTCTCCATTCCCTTATACTAAATCATTTTTCTCTTTAGATAGCTCTCCTGGCATATTGCTTATTTGTTCCAAGTTTCACTGTATTTACTTCTCTCTCTTTTCCTCAGTATGAGTCTATGCTTGAAGTTGATAAATTCACATTCATTATCATATTTGTAGCAATGAGAAAAGTGCTAACTGTTATAGACTTATAAAACATAGGATCAGGATGAGCTGAATTAATGAAAGAGCACATTATTGAAAAAAAAGTTCATGTTTCACACTATTATATTAAGAAAAAGCAATAGTTCCTTAACACATAAAGTGTGATCCACACAGACTGAACCTTTCTCTCAGCTGATCCAGCATCGTTCTTGCCGTCTCTAGGTCCCAGACTTCCCTCTCAGCAGCCCTTCAGAATCCAGATGCCAAACCACAGAGGCCCCTCCCCTCAGTCATTTTAGAGAATTTACATTAGAAATTTAAAACTGTGACTTCTATATACTTTCAGACTCCTTGCAGTCTTAAAATTCAATGTCCTTTTTCTCATGGACCCAAAAGCCGTTCCTTTAAATTGTAATCATCAGGGAAGATGGACCCTACTCAACTGCTCTCTAAGGATACAAAAATATTTCCTTGGTTCTTTGCTCTAAAATGTAAACTTGCTTCTTGTCTGGAAAATAAAACTTAGAGTAAAGTCAAAAAGCTAGCACGAATAGACCAGGATCACCTATCTCTGCTCCTAAATTTTCTAGCTTTTTATTTTAATGGAGTTGCATTCAGACTGAGTTCAACCTCTCTCCTTATCACAATAGGTTTGAACAAAGTCCCCTCTGTCATTTATGCTTTGCCCAGCACAGTGCTCTGCTTTTACAGGAGAAACATTCATGATTCAGGTGGTGTGGAGAGTTCAATCAGGAGACTATGAGAGAGTTTGTAGAAGTTTTGTCATAAGATGCTTTTGGCAGATGTGAGACAGATTAGTGTGTGCCAAAGTGACAGCAAGTGATTGTGTTCTGTCAGTCACAAAATGCTAGACCTTGTGCACAGAAAACCTTGCAAGCTCTGCACCTAGAACCAATCAAAATGTGCTATCCTCATTCCTTCTCTTGAGAAATCAAGCAGGCTTTTGATAAGATGAGCTAAGAGCTGCCATTAGCCTAAGGAAGGAGGACATAGAAGATGACCAACACTGAACCTACAGGCACTGTGCTCTTCCTCACCTTTTGGAGTGTACTTATTCCTATCATTAACTGGCTCACATTCATTTTTCAAAGCATATTTCTTTTCCTATTTTTAATAAATGTAAAGCCTTGCTGCTTTTCACACTTGTTTTGTCCAATTCTTGTTCAAGGTGAAAAACCTAGAAAGAAACCTGCAGCACCCCACAACCCAGGAACATTTTACTACCAGTATGATGCCCAATGGCTTCCTTTGCTCAATCTGGAGACAAAGTAGATGCTTACTGTAGAGTGACCTCAGCAATACTGTTAGGTGCCCAGATACTTCCAATCCTACCACCCAGCAAACCTCCATGTCCCATTTCTGCCTTTTGCTTCCACCCCATCCTTGTTCCTTGATGTTCCCTGGATGACTGCTGATCTCAGAGCCCTGGCTACCCACGACATTACCCACTGAGTAGGTGGGATGGGGAGGAAGAGGCCTTCTTCTTCAATCCTCTCCCCTCCCGTCCCTTCCCCAAGGAAGGGCAGTATTTCTTAGAACCTTTCGTTCACAGAAAAATTCTGTTAACACTTCTTTTTAGTTTGAAAGACATTAACTCTTTCCTCTTTAACAGTAAAGTTAATTTCTGGACTATTGATGTACACTTTCAGATACATATGTGGTTTTGCAAACTACCAGACAAACTATTTATTTCTCTGTTTTCCATTGTTGCTGTTTTACAATTAAAATATTTTTCACATACTATCCCTTGAAAGCTAAACAGCACTATTTCTAAAAATTTAACATAGATTATAAGCCATTTCTCATTTGTGGAAGTTTCAAATAGATTTTTATTCAAATAAAATATAAATGAACTAAATCTACTTTCAGAAGATTAGAGCTAAAAAAGACAACTTGCAAAATCAGTTTCATCTGCCAATTGATATTATATGGGGATTTAGTTCTCATAACATCAGAACATATTGCTGCACTGTTACTTAAATATGATAGGAAAACTTATTGTGAGCAGAAGCTCATTTTGAATTGCCATTTGAAGGCAGGATAAACTCTCTTCCTACCTGTGCTACTTAAGTAGTCTTTTGAATCTTACCATTAATTTTTATGATACATGGTTACCATTAAGGTTCTGTTTAAAATAAAATTCCATTCCCCTTTGCCTCATTCCTTTTTGCACATTAATTTAAATCTATTTAAGTTTTTGTCTTCTATAATCATTTAAAAAATCTCAAACTATAGTTTGATTCTGCAAGATTAGTGAATACTAAAGTAAAAGTATTCTAGGAAGATAAAACATAAACAGTAGAAAATAATGAAGTCTGGATATGCATGCCCAAAGGTAGTGATCAAGTGTACCTCACACACAAGAGGAAGGATTTTTGTTACAAATTTCTTGGGAGCTGCTTTTATCCAGGAATGATGAAGTTTGTTTTCAAAGTAATCATTTTTATGGGAGTATTTTTCTCAGTTTTTCATCCACAAACTTCACTCATTTTTGAGGATTTATCCATGCATTTAGTATACATGCAATTCATTTGGTTGGAATTTAATGTATCGCATGCTGCTTAGCTAGTTGAAATTCACAAATAATTAACTGATGTCTTAATTAAGTATAGAACTTTCCAACATCTTATCTATCTTCAATTATGTTATAAGTAATACACTTTTTAAGAGTGTTACTCCTATTCTTGGGTTATACCCTTCACATTTTCTTCAGTGGAATATATAACTCCAAACCTCTTGGACTAATTTGTTCTGAGTTGTGTGAGTAAGACATTTTGAAGACTTCTGCCGCTCATGATCCAGTATCTGCTTAGTTAAAATGAAGGAACACTGTGGCATTAATTCTAAAAAAATGTTTCATGATTCTTGGGCACAGGTGTAGGTAGGATATACATCTTCATTACCAGGAAGAATGCTTATGCTTTCATTGGTAAGCTATTCCATCACCCAGTACTGAATTATTCTATTTGTCAGGTTTTTCACAAATATGTAAATAATACTTTCTCAGGCACTAACCTTTTCAGCATTTTCCACTTTGACAAGCTAAATATGGTTTTTCAGAAAGTTTCATAATTGCTACTAAGTAAATATCTACTTCCTCTCCTTGTGGGTTGGCCTTGGTTTATAAATATATCTTGCGTCTGCAAAAGGGACATAACTACATATCACTTTTGTGTATTTTTTTATGGTATCCAAGATTGAATCCAGGGTCTTTATGCTGAACTACTACAGTAAAAACCATTACTATTAATTCCTTCAAAATATCCCCCCTTGTTGAACAGCTATCACACCATTCCTGACACTTCCTGTAGCATTCCTAGAAATTTGTAAAGTGTCTTTAATTGTGTTCTCAGTGGCTGACTGTAGCTCATGTTTGAATTCAAATACTTTACCTTCATGGTGAATTTGACAATAGTAAAGAATTAGAGGTCTTACGGTGCCTTACTAGTGAGGGAGGCAAATGAGGAAACAATATGCTTCCTTAATCTTTTTTGGATTTGACAGAAGAGTCACCATATTTTTTTAATCACATCTCATAAAGACACTCACAAAATAAAATTTCTATAATTGCTGTAAAAAGTGGCAAAAATGATGGGATTAGTGTGCTTTAAATATTTTGCAGGGAATTAATGACATTTTTTATTTTCACTGTAATAAAACTTAAACGTTATCCTATGTGCTGACCACACCATATACATCCTCAGTGCTTTTTGGTATTTTAGTTTGAGACAGGTTATTGCTAATCTCCAGGTTTCCAAGGCGAGGCCAGAGTTTACACCCCCCACCTCAATCTCTCTGGTGGCTCAGATTACAGATGCGCACTGCTGTGCTCAGCTCCTGTGGAAGGGTTTATAGTACTAGTCAGTATTGAGTAGACTGATAAGGACTTTAGAAATGTCATCTACTTTAAGTTCAGTGGCTAGACAAGAACTATCAATTTGTTCCCTTTTCATGAATTTGAAACTGGAGCCTAGAAATGTTCATTACTTTTCTGCGGAGCCACAAATCATCAAGAATAGTTTTAACACTGGTAACTAGTGCTCTTTTCTACCGTAGAGACACTCAATCACTAGACTCACCTCGAAGACCTGGTCCCTCTCCTATCAGTGATGGTTTGTCATATGGTATTTCAAGTATAAATTTTAATTTAAGTGTTGTCATCTCAAACTAAAGAAGGTGTGAAAGAATGGTTCGGCTGTCAACTGTTTATACTGACCTCAACAACATTATTTATAATTGACAATCAACAGAGAAAAACTCAGGTAGAACAGTAGGGCTCCACCATCTGAAAACAGATTGTTACACTCATCTGACTTTTCAGAGAGCGAAGTACTGTATTTAATTGAGCATGACGATTCATTCTTGTACTTTTTAAAAATGTAGTATGAATATAGAAATCACACTTTCACCTTATCAGATACTCTTACTTCATCAACTCAGTTTTAAAACAAAATAAATGGTAGTAATAATGTGACATTACCTGGTAAATATATATCACTATTACAAGTAATGTTGCTGCATCCAAGCTATACGACACCATAGAGGTATCACGCTTATTTCATAAAATAAATTTAATTTAAATATTCAAGGAAATTTTATATTTTAATATATTGCAGTTTAATTACTGTAATGAAAATACTTCCCCCAAAATGCAGCAAATATATGTAGAATACAGTTTTGGGGTTTATACTAGTAGGATAAACAAAATTATCTTATACAAAATTTCAAAAACTAATAGTTATGGTGCACACTTGTAATCTAAGTCTTTTGGGAGGCTGAAACTAGAGGACCACACGTTCAAGACTAGCCTGGGGTAATGACTCAGTGTGAGCTTGTCTCAAAAGAAAAAATAATAGTAATGATAATAGTAATAACAATAATACAGGCTGGGAATGTAGCCCAGAGTGGTTTCTTGGATATAATAAAAAAAAGAGAGACAAAGAGAGATGAGAAACAGAGACAGAGACAGAGACAGAAAGAAGGAGAAAAGGAAGAAGAAACAATGTTGCTTTTCATAATTAGAAAGTATATGGAAGTACACATTTCTGTTGATGTGTTTTCTGGTTTTAAAACATCAACAAGGACAAGTAATTATCAGGTATCAAAGGAATTTGGTGGGATAACAGACTGAGTAGAAGACACATCATGTATGAAAGGCTTTAGACCAATGTAACAAATTAAATGCACACAGATAAGCTGAGTTTTTCTTTGTTTCTATAGGTTTTGCTGGCAGTGGAACCCAGGGCCTCACACAGGTTAGGCAAATGTTCTAGCACAGAGCTGTATCTCCATCCCTCAATGTTCATGTTTTAAATGGATTATTTAATAAACAAACAGTTGTATTTCTTCACACTGAAGTTATCACAGATGAGTAATAATTATTCTTGTAAAGAAATACAAAATCTTCAAAGTTTTATAGCAAAAGGAACATGCTGTTTAAAATGTGAATGTACGGTAGTCTACACTCAATATGAGACAAATCCTTATGATTAACCCAGCAGTGTAAGCAAGCATAATTCACCAGGCTGTTTGTACATAGCTACACTGTACTTAGTAGTTCGGCAAAAACAGTTCTTTTTCCATATATATTTACATTGCTTTTCTTTATTGACTTACTATGATTGACAGTCATATGAGCACCATCTCCTACAACACCCATATGCAAAGAGCTCCCAGGGAGTCATAGATTGGCCTTCTGCCCCTCATTAAAACACCCACACAGAGAGACTACCACAATCTTCTTAGCCCCACCCTATCTAGCAAGAAACATGGAGCAAAGCAGGATTTGCAATCCTGGCCAGGAAATGTCAGAGATTTAATTTACTGTTCACTCGATGCTATGAATAAGCATCAGGCAACTCAGATTTGATTTTGATTTAGTCTCTATGCTGAAATGATCTTGTCTCTAGTGAATTCATAATCTCTTGCACCCATTTTTTTTAATCCTCCTGACCAATCAGGTGACTCCAGTGTTGCCACAGTAACTGCCTGTAGGCAAGAATTCGACGACAGCATCTTAAATGGACACACAGACCACTTTCTGTCAGTCTTTTCTTTACCTCTCACAGGTACTTTGATGCAGAAGCTACCTGTTCATTCATCTTGGAAATGAGGTGAGTGGTTCGAACAGTAACATCAGAACTCATGCATGATTACCTGTTCCTTCACACCAAAAGTATGTTCTGTATGGTATCTTGAAAAGTCCCAACGGGGTTGAACTCATGCTTCCCCAGGAATATTCATCTTGATAATGACTCCTTGGATTTCTTTCTTTCTGTGTCATTCTACCCTGACTTTCAATTCTATGCACACATAAGTTCTCAAATTAAAGCCCTACAGGTAGCTAATAAATGATCATGAACTCATACAAAAGTAACTAAAGTTTAAATTCATCATTGTTGGAAATATAATTACTATATATCAGACAAATGGTAAATTTCTTATATGTAAGAAATTGCAATTTGATGTGATCTTAAATAGAGAAATGAATGGATATTAATAAAGGGTTCTGTTTAATGGGAGTCTATTCAATATCATATACTGACTTTTTCAATTATTTCAGGCACACTAAATTTCACTATTATAAGATGGAAATATAATTCTTAACTCCACATCTTAATATGTTCTTTCAGAATATACATAAACATAATCAGACATTTGCTAATGTTACAGGGCACATTATAATTATTAGGTAGATATAATTACTAGGTATGTGAAATGACAAAACAGTGGAATATGGTGGGAGTTTCTCTTTACCCAGATCTGCTTTTTCACTCATATAATTTAACCTCCAATGAATCTTTGAATGAAATCAAATTGATAATCCAAGGTTCCAAAGAAAGTAGTTCAAAGTCTCAAAATACCATCCTGTATCAAGGAAATCCCAGACAAGTGGGTGAAAAAATATTGATGAACAAGTGGAACTTTCTTAGAAAAGTGGACAAAAAAAGTTGAGTACAGAGAAGAGGAAGTGCATGGTAATACTTCTCATCTACCTCATAAAGAGGATCACAATTAGCACAATCATCTCCCTGAAACTGATAGCCCACCACTCCTAATTATGCTCAAAACATGCTGTTCTTTCTGCAAAACACATAATGCTATTGCAATAATTATGCATTTATTTTATTTTATGCTTGTTTGATGACTCTGTCTTCAACCAGGCTATTATTTTTGGAATCAGAATTTCTGTTGAGTGGACTCACTACTATATCTTCAGAATGTGAATGTCATATGGTAGATTCTCAGTATGTGTAGATTCACAGAAGGAATACATGCTATGCTCAAAAGTAACATTTGTATAGTTTTTTAATTCTCATATGCTGCGAATTTAGCTCAGTGGTGTAAGTGCTTGCATGGCAAGCATGAAGTCATGAGTTTAATCTCCAATACCAAAAAAAAAAAATCTCATATAATAATTTTGGCTATTTTTTTCTTAAATCAGTGTTCACAAACTAAAGTTCTAGCATTCAGACTATGCAAAACCACTTAAACCTAAATTTATTGGGCATTGTTTTTAAAGTCATTTTATCTGAATATGGCATATCTTGATATTATCAATATTTTTGGAGAGTTTAAAATTATTTCTTCTTAATTAAATTCCAAAATTCTATGCACACATATATACATATATTCTTCTGAGTTTTCAAATTCATATTTGTGACCAATGGTAACATGAAAAATAAATCTATAACACAATAATTTAATTTTGAAAGAAAATTACATAAACTATCATTAAGTAGATGAAACAGTGTGTCAACCCTTGATGCCTAGTTAATTGCTTGAATCTTTTCCATCTCAACTAACATTAGATGCATATATAAGAATCAGAAAAATTACAGAAGAAAATTAAAGATCATATGTTGTCAACATTTTCAGCAGTGTGATTCTTACAAGTGTCTATAGATGAATTTTATATGAATGACTGTTATTTATAAAAACTATAATGTACAGGGGACACATAGATTCTGCATGCAAATTGATTATGCTTTGAAAAAATTACTGTCTAATATGATTTACATTGCCATAGTAAAAGAACTTAATCCATTAGGCCTCAGTTACCCATATGTTAAATGAAAATATGTTCACATTTTCCCAAATGAAATGGCAGTATTTAGTACGCTGCAGTGCATGCTCAGTAAGCACCATTCATGTAATGAATACTAGAGTAGTGATCCTCGCTGGTGTGTATGATGCTGATGGTTCTTACCATCCTTTCAGAGAACTGTGTAAACTAGTTTCATGCTAACACTAGATTGCTATTTGGAATTTCATTCTTTTTTCTCTCTCATAGGCTATGTGACATTTGAAGATGTCATTGCTCTAACTAACATAATCTGTGTTTGTTTAGGTGCTTTCAATTTGCTTTCAATTTGATGTTTAAAGATAGAATAATGTAGATAACAGCAGAGTGTGGTAGTTCATACCTGTAACGCCAGCACTTAGGTGGTTGAGGCAGAAGGATCATCATAAATTCGAGGCCAACCTGAGCACATAGTGAGTTCAAAGCCAGCCTGACCTGCATAGTGAGATCCTGTTTCAAACAAACAAATAAGCAAAAATAGCGTAACAAAAAGTTTTCTGGAATTGTCTAAATTTTTAAGCTCATAAAAGTATTCTATGACAAGAATTGTGAGGACAAGTGTGCTGCAGTCTAGACCATAATATCTCATTCACTCAGTGAAGGAGACTCACCTTGTACACTGTTGACATAAGCAGACAGTCCATGACAGAAATGGATCTACTTTTGCTACCCAACTCACTTGTTCTAGAATAGACTCAAAATCACTCCTCATCTGCTGTCTCAGGAAATATCTGAATCCTTTTAGAAGTCAAAGTCTTTGTTAATATGCTGATCTTTTTTGTCCAACACTTTAGATTATGATGTTGCATCATAATAAATTAATTTATTCAAAGCACATGATGTACATTTTTATATCTAATGAGTAAGCTATTTTATTTTGCCATTGAATGTCTATGTATAACTGGTGTAAAATGAACAAAGTTCTGGAGGTTATCGTGGACTCTTTTCTCCCTTTGCCTGCATCATCAGTTGGTCAAGTCTTGCTGATTTGCTCCTAAGTAGCTCATCGTCTTCTCCTCTGCTCCGTCTCCCCAAAAGAGTACAGTGAGAAAATTGTCACTCTTTCTCAGCTTATTATAGTAGCATCCTATCTGTCAGTCTCAGTTCTCGGGGCTGGGCTCAAAGACACTGAGTTCCGTATTTCATTTCAGCAGCTATTTTGTGTTTTGAAATGCCATGAAACACATTCTCATGTTGTGCTTTAACCCTATTCATGAGAGAGTAAGCTCAGCATGAGCCCTAGCAGCAGCCCCTGCCGGGTACGGGTCATCATATGATGCAGAATTGTCTCATTGCCACCTATGCCAACCCAGACTTTGCAGTCTGTGCTTTTCACCAGATCGGCACACATCTAGAAAGAATGAGTCTGTTGACTGACTTCAGCAATGAAATGAAGTAAGGCTAGAACCAGATAGATTCCAAGAAGAGTCTTGCACAGAATATTTATTATACAGGTAGGAAACATTAAAGATTACTCCATTCCTGGATGCTAAGGAGTGCAAATGAAGAAGATTATGTGAGAACTATTTCATTGTTAGGTATGTCTTAGAACTAAAGATATTTTTACATTTTATGTATGATTAAGTGGCAGACTAAACATTATTTTCTTACAACTATTTAACAATATTTCCTATCAGCAAAAGACATACGGTACATATATTTATTACTTTTTGGATAATAAATGAATGCAAATAAAAGTAAGGAATGTATTTCTACATATTAAATTAAACTGTCAATTGTAAACACATGTTTAGAAATATCATATAGTTTTCATAAAATTGAGAGATGAATTAACTATGCGAGTAGTCATAATGATGGACTCTTGCATTTATTAGAAAAATTGCTTACAAAGGATTTTATGAATTTCTAAAATACACAATCAAGAAAATAAAGGTTTTAATATTCAACCACAAAATATTTATAAAGCATTTGTAATATACCATTTGTTTTTTTGTATTAAAGGCAAACAATTAGGTAGAGTTTTGTTCTGGAAGGAGCTCATGATCCAGTAGCAGATTGTAAGATAATAATTGCAACATTCTAAGAAAATCTGTGTTGACAAAGGTTGTGTCTGATGAAAAAAGCTTTCTAATTTTTGGGATATGTGCTCTCTAGTGTAACTGGTATTGCTGATAAAATCTCAAAAACATGCAAATGCAAAGAGAAAAATCAGTTTGATCTTAATGGAGTTGCACATTTCGGTTCTTGTATCTAACAACAACTTCAGTCCAGTATTTTGAGAATTCAAACTTCAAATATAAAGAAAAATTATTGCATCATTTTGGCAAACTTGGAACAAAGCAGTTAAGGCTTTTGCTTATTTGCTATCCTGCAGGATTTACTTTTGGTAAATGTGCATGATTTAGATCCACAGAAAAAAATTCAAAGCATACCGAGCTACAACCTCTAAATTAAATAAAATTTGCAGCAAAAAAATTCATAAGAAAAGGTATGCTTCTTTAAAATTTTAGGTAGTGTATTAAAGTGAAGGTCTGCACTCTTTTTTTAGCCTGTATTTCTTAAATTGCAAGAAAATCTAAGGTCATTTAATTGAGCTCTTCGCTTAAAATTTTTTAAATTTTTTTCTGTGCTAGTGATAGTAGAACATATGCTACTTTTCTCAATTTAATACTGTGAAAATATTATTGTGTAACAGAGTTGTTATTCTAGTTCTTTGATAATATATTTTCTTCTAAGCAAGTCATAATTCATATATCTAATTAGATGGCATATAACGTATTTACCAAAAATATAACAGGCAGTTTCCTAATGAATGGTAGCAAAACAGTGTAACAAAATTTCTATAGAGGCACACATCCTTGATGCTCATAAAAATTATTCCTTTCAGTAAATGCAAGGCAGATTATTTCCTAACATAAATATTATTTTCATAAAATGTTTAACAAATACAGGATGTTTTCCCAGGGAAAAAAACAATGAAGTGGTTATTTGTGGTAAAAATTGATCATTTTATTGTCAGTTTTCACTTAAAGACAGGGATATTTGAAAAGAGATGGAACTACAGTTTCCCTTCTCATTTTGGAGACAGAGAGGGAGGGAGAGAGGAAAAGGGAGGAGAGAGAGAGAGGGAGAGAGGAAGACAGGGAGAGAGAGAGAGAGAGAGAGAGAGAGAGAGAGAGAGAGAGAGAGAGATTGAAAAGTTTCTGAAGAACAAGAGAAACAAAGAAACTTATAACGGTCCATGCTTCTCTCCTTGAATCACACTCACTATCTTATTTACAAAATTTGTTTATTTTTATTCCTTCTTTCAGCTTTTGGTGAGGCGCTTTTTACATCAGGTAAATACTGTGGCAAGTACAGAAAGAAATGGAGAAACGTCTTCACCAACAGCAAAATATGAAACATTTTAGATCTAAAACCCATGAATCCATAAAGAAAGAAAGAAAATATTTTGGATATGTCTACTCCCTTAAGTCTTCTTAAAAAGTTTATTGATGGGGGTCACAATTTGCTAAATTTTATGCTGTTTTCCATTTAAACAATTAACGACATTTTCAAATACATAAAGCATATATTGAAATCAAATACCAAAATGGTAAAATACAAATAAATATATTATGATAAAGTACTTACTCTCCTAATATCTTTAAAATTTTTATTCATTGATGCTAAGGAGGAAACTCTCAAAAGAAAAATGTGATTGGTACAAACAGGAAGATCCTGGGGGAGTGGACAGTTGAGAGATTCTGGAAGACAAAACACTGTGACAAAAATCCTCATGGATGCAGTCACCTGCCAGGTCTAAGCCTACTCCTTCAGAAGCTTCAGCTCTTGGAATGACAGGCACCCTGGTATTCATGAAACCTAACTGCTTTGTTTGCTCCTACGTGCCTCATTCTCCTGAAATGTGAATGTCACAATATATCAGATAAAACACTGGCTTCTATTGCAAAAGTTCTTTATAATTTAATGATTTTTAGTATTTAACTAAAAAAATACAAAACACTTTCCAAAAATAGTGGTTGATCTTCTTATTCATGACTTTAACCAACACCAATCTATAATTATTAATAAAGCAGAATACTCTAAAGTGTTATACTGACGCATGATCCTTTCCATAATCTGCCCTTCGCTAGTATCTCTAGCTTCCTTCAAACGCTGCCTTTCCCCAGCACTGTACCTCATCCATAATCAGTGATGATGTGACTCCATTATAATATAAGGTAAAGGGGTTTCATTGTTATAAGAACCTGGCCAAGATGTTACATCTCAGACTCTCTCTTCTATGCTGGTTGCCTGACTGTGTTAACAGACCACTGGTCAATGCTCTACTGACACAGGTCCATGGAGATGGATCCTTGCCTTTGTGTCCCCCTTCTCCCCTTCCCTGACTTCTGTCATTCTGAGTACCGTACTTACTTTCACGAACTGCTTAGATATTTTTCCTCTTCACTCGACTGAAGACACTGTGAAATGAGGCTATGCAATCCCCTTGTATAGTACTGCTGAGGGTAGAAAGGAGGTCCCTCAAGAGCTTTTGGATGCTTGAGAATAATATATAAAATACTAACTTGGTGGATATTAGAACAGTGAGAATAGGAAGTGTAGATTCAAAAATAAACTCTAGAGCATAAGGCCCTGGAAAGGGACACGCTCTTAAATTCCACGCAATGTAATGAGACAATGTATGCAAAATTACCAATAGGGAAAATAGCTAGCTAGAAGCAGTGAGTTATATCATATATTATTATGGTATTTCACAAATAATTTGAATAATTTTTAGTACTTTAAAAACTAGATTTCTAAAATTGCAGCGAAGGACTAAAATGCAGAAGCTTCTTAAGACTCATGCTATATGTGGCTAAAGGGTTTGTCTGATGGCCACAGTGAATGTCCCTACACAACTGGGTCTAAGATAGGGGTGAGCTGCTCTCTAAGGGTCCATGGGCTCCAAAAGAAGTTCAAGTTTGGGACATAGCAAGCACTGTGGACCTGTATCCATCTCTCCCTTTACCTAACACTGGCAAGGAAGCAACTGGTACTTTTGGGATTCCATAAAGGAAGAGCAACAACAGGAACCCATGTTCCCCCAGCACTACACCAAATCAGTGGTAAGTAACTCCCTGAATGAAACTCAACCCCTATCCTTGGTGAAACATGCTCCACAAGACAAAAAAGCGGATATCTACTTCTTTTTATTAATAAATGTTTCATTTATTTTTTATTTTTCTGTTTTTGTGGTCTTCTTTTGAGATAGGGTTAACTATGCCGTGTTCAGTTTAGGCTGGGCTCGAAGTCATGGATCCTTCTGCCTCCGCCTCCCAAGTGCTGGGATCACAATCCTGTGCCACCATGCCTGGTTCTACTTCTATATTGATAAATAATGAAGTCAATTTTGTGTATATTTTATACTGTGGTTTCAATATTATTTATGATTTCACTTTTCATTCTTATAATTGTATATTTTAAAGGATTACAGTATATTTCACCACATTCATATAGCTTGCACTGATCAATATGGCTTTCATCTCCTTAGCATTGCTTTATGTTTGAATGTTTGACCTCTTTGCTTCTAGATTTGTGAACCGTGTAATCTGTCCTAATGAATGATAGTCACCACACTGCTCTGTGGAGTTTGTTTCCCCTGACTTCAGTTTGGTAGTGGTCTCCCAGTCTTCCTCTACTCTTTCATCCCTTTGCAGCCTCTGGCAATCCTTCCTCTGCACTGATATCAGTTTGTTTTAGTTTCCCCCTACGAGATTGAGTGGGTTGTTACGCTTTGTGGACCTAACTTATTTCCCTTGACAAAATGTCCTCTTGCACATGTTATCTGCTTGTGGGTACTTGCATTGATTGCATGTCTTCCCTATTTTGAATAGTGCCACAGTCAGCATGTCTCAATGATAGGCGAATAGTATTTCCTTCGATATATACTCAGCAATGGGATAACTAGAGCATATAGTTCCTCTATTTTTAATTTATTAAGGAACCCACATACTATTTTCCCTGGTGGCTTTTATTTATTTTCCCATCAATACTCTATAAGGGCTCCTTTTTCCATATGTTTTTGCCACTGTACATTTAACTTCAATTACAATTTTTATATTTCTTTCATATTCACTTTCATCATATTTATTGGATAATTTAAAAAATTTCACTTGAAGTGCTGTTTATTAATTCATAAAAAGCTTTTAGCAGAATATAAGCATAAATTTATATAAATTTAGATATTAAATAAAATTTAAATCTTGGTAGTAAAACAAGTTTCCTGGATATAAAATTCTGTTTATCTCTAAGAAACAAATGAATTTGCATTAGTTCTTTTTAGTTAGTAATTCTGTCCTGTGTGGGCAGTTGCTATATGAACAAAATGCATCTCAATTCCTTTTTATCCCCTTTCTCCTTTCTCTCTCTCCCTTCCTCAATCTCTTAACCCACTTCCATGTAAGGAAGATCTATCTCTACTTGATAATTGATCTTTTATATGTTTATTTATGTTTTTTGATTTATCATATAAGAGAGACTATAAAATATTGATGTTTGTGTGTCTGATTTACTTTACTTTTGTTATGGTCTAAAGATGCATCTACTTTCCTATGAATGCTTCAAGTCTATCTTTCTGTGTAATAGAACAGCACACCACTGTGTGTAAACACAGTTTCTTACCATACATCTGTTGATAGACACATAGATTGCTTCCCAGATTTAGTATTACAAGTATCATAGTATAGCTATGATATATCAGTAATATGATATTTAACTCTAGAGAGGATACTTCTAAGGGAAATAGGTGGACTGAGTAGAATTTCTAGTTTTAGCTTTTTAAGAAATTCTTATATTGATTTCCAAAATGGTGTACTAGTTGGCATTCCCATAATGTAGAAATGCTTCTTTTTCTTGAAAATATGATCTGTCAATAGAACAAGCAACAAAGTAAAAGTATACAACTGACTAATGTGAGTAAATTTTTTTACTGAAATAAAAAATTTATTTATTGAAATAAATTGTTTGACAAATAAAGTCAGTTTAACATTGAGTGAGTCATGACTGTCAAATGCCAGGGTTTTTCTTTAATGACAGTTCTGTCACCTGCAAAGTATTTTAAAGAAAAGCAAGTGACAGAGGAGAGATTTCCTTCACATGTGCAATTCCATTCTTTAAAAAATTTTCTCTGACCCTGTTATAAATATTGAGGTATAAAGAGATGGTACAATTTTATTCATTCTACTACATGGCCTAACAATACATTAAAATTTCTAAAATTTATTTTTCTTGGTTTTCTCAGTCTGTTTTTTCCAGTTTAAATCTTACAATGATCCTGCCTCAGCCTCTTAGAGTGCTAAGATTATAAACATACACCACCACAAAATATGTTTTTGTTAGTATAGAAAAGTATCTTAGATTTGTTCCATGATAGCATCAAATAGTCTTCCCCAAATACTCAGGAGGAGAAAAATGGCTAAATACTTTCCGCAGCCGGGTATGGTGGTGCATGTCTGTAATATTAGCACGTGCGAGTTTAAGGCACGAGGATTGCCTTGGGTTTGAGGTCAGCCTGGATTACTTAGTATTCAAGGCCAGCCTGAAATGCAGAGCATGACCCTGTCTCAAAAACAAAAGCAAGGGGCTGGGGATTTAGCTCAGTGGCATAAACGCCTGCCTTACAAGTGTGTGGTCATGAGTTTGATCCCTGGTACCCATAATAAAAAAAAAAAAAGCCAAAAAAAAAAAACGCTTACTGACCACATAAAAATTGAAATATTTTCATTGATATATTTTTTTAAAATTAAGAATTACATGAACATGTAATTAAACATTAGAGTAAACATTAGACAATAATATTTATATCATAATCCACTACATATGTTATATACTTAGGACACGTATTTGAAGGTTATATTTTTAACTGTTCAGATTTACCTGAAAGATCAAAGATTTTCTTATGGCAAAAGAGTAAATTAAGTTTTATTAAAAGGGCAAAATTCATAGCCAAACTAAGTAATAACATTTAATATCACATTCAGCAGAGCATAAAGGTCTTGCTTCAACCATTAAAAATATATGTGTACTTTCAATAGATCCTTTGTTAATACTGTTGCTTTTATTCTGAATGAAGTGTTTTGACAGAAATTATTCTCACTGTCTCTGCAAAACTAATTTTATGCACAATTTTTTGAACAATGTCCTTAAGCAAATCCTTTGCAGAGATGTTAGGCAAAATTCTATATGTAAGTTTATTTTTCCTTGTAAAACAAAACCATCAGTAAAATTTCAGTGTATTAAAGTAAACTGATTTAAGTAGGATTTTTGCACTTATTTTCACTTCTCTTTTTATCTTAATTTTTCAGATTTAAGAATGCTACACTGAAAATAAAAAGATTGCAAGTTCATAAGATCCTGTAAAATGACACCATGATTGACAACACTTTTACATAGACATTTTTTTCGCTTAACACTTCAGTTATGATGTTAGTTTAGGAACAACTTACAATACCCCAACAGAAATACGTTTACAGGCAAACACTCTTCAAACAAATAGTTTTTCTTACTGTTAAATTAAAGCTCTGCTTTTCTTCAACATCTAAATTGTATTGAATTTCTTAGCTATGAAGCATTTGGGATCATGGCTGACCTATTCTTAGATTCATAAAAAAAGTTGAACTTGCTGTTCCTTTCAGTAAAATGAAGATAGCAATTGAACTAATTCCTCAACACATTATTGGAGATTACATTAATCAAAAACAGGCAACAATAGTTTGTAATATTGGTCATAAATTTTGTTAGATTTTAATAAATAATTTGTTCATTGTTATTGGCATTGTCATCAGAAGTGTCATTGTTATTTAGCACACTCTACATATATTTAATGATCTTGGGGCTCATTTATAAATACTGAATTTTGTCTAAAAGACATTTAATATATTTCTTCTGCTGTAAGCTGTCTAAAATTTAATTCAAAGTTATTTATATTTCATGTAAAGACAATATTTTCTGTATAGTAGTATATATAGAGACACTCAATTAGAAATAATGTGATTATCTGTTTTCAGAAAGTGGAGCAGGCTTTATTCCTAAAATCTGTCGCAAAATCAGAATAAAGAAAGACACATTTGTCTCAGTCCTGAAGAAAGAAGTACAATTAAACTTTCTTAAAAATTAATTTCATGATGGGATAAAAAGTAAAATTAGAGGTTCTTAGCTCATTATTCTTCAAAGGAAAAAATCTTGTAAACATAATGTTTAATTCAGTACAATGAAATTGAAGGGCTTATTTCTTCAGGATTGAGAAAAGTCACTGAGATATAGAAAAAGATGGAGTACTTCCATTAAATCTATTTGTTTCAATAAGATGCGATTATACAGTGACCTTTTCTTTAGCTGCCTTGGTTTCTCCATTTTTAATCATTATGCAAGATTTGGTAAAAATCCCTGCTGACACTTGGTTCCTCAGGGAGCAATTAAGAGAGTAGTGAATTCACAGCAAACTGAAAATCATTTCACTTTACTACCTAAAATGACAGGACAGAGGCCCACACAATTTGGTTGTCAAAGCAGTTTTCCAATGTTAAATAGTGCAAGAATCCATAAAGCTGTGTTTAAGGAAAATTACATAGCCCAAAGAAAACTATCAGGTATATATCACAAACTGGATGGTTAGTTATAATTAATACTGCATCACACAAAACGTAGAGCTATAGTACTATGTTTATAAATGTGTTTTTAATAAATTTGCCTATATGTAAACTTGAAAAGTCTTGTATCTTCTACCTATTTTAATTGTGAGTGTATCTAGTATTTCTAATGACTTTGATACTGATCACTGGAAAAAAATAGTAACTGAATGTCTGCGTGTGTATTTGTGTTTGTGTTTTACCCAAAGTAAATTGATAGAAACAAAAATATATTATTTATGAAATATTTGTCTAGTATTTAATGTAATATTTATGAAATATTTAGGAAAATATTTCAGAGCAAAGTTTAATACAAAAGAATTGTTGTATTTTTCTTTTCCTAAAATTCAGCATTTTGATTGCACATTATACTTTTTTGTGTTTTAAGAACACTTAGCACAACCTGAGATGAACAATTTTGCACTAAAATCCTATATATGCATCTAGTTTTATACTATAATAAAGTAATACCTAGAAATATACTATTAATAAAAAGTGAAGAATTTTTTCATGACTTCCAGTTATATTGTTGTAGTGGTAAAAACAGTCACCAATATGACCAGTATATTAGTATATGCTTATTAAAAACTTTAGATATGCATGAAATAAAGTTTTGATGTAAATGCTGGGTGAAATGATTACTACATCAAACCAATTAATCATTTTAGCTAACAAGTGTATGTGTATGTGTGTTAAGAACACATAAAATGTACTCTTCTATCAAATTTCTAGTACACAATGTAATATTTTTAGTGACACTCCAAAAGTGGACATATAGATTTAACCTATATAACTGTAATTTTTGGCCTTTGACCAAATCTCCCAATTAGCATACCTTTCCCTTTCCTTGTTAATCACTCTTTGATTTCCTGTCTCAGTAGAGTGGCCCTCTGAAATTCATGGGAATCACTTTCATAGCAAATTTTTGAAAAATCATGAATTTTAGATATGGTCAGAAAAATGTATAACATACCTATTTTTATACTTTAAGTACTAAATATGCTATGCCTTTTACATTTATGCAATTTATTTTAATAAAATACTGTATTAATTAATAACTATTAATAAAGCATTAGAAAGTGCATGGAATTTTGGTAGCATCTTAGGGATCTTAAGAGTTTTAAGAACAAAACAAGATACTGGAGACAGCCACATGGGTACAGAAAACTGTTACGAAGCAGAAATGATGGTGCATCTTCAGAAATGGGTTACAGGGCATCAGCCAATCAGCAGCAAAGTGTACTGAATATATATATATATATATATATATATATATATATATATATATATAAAACATATATTTCATTTCCTTTATCTATTCATCTAGTTATACACTCAGGTTGCTTCTGTAGATTACCTATTTTGTAAATAATGCTGCAATGAACATAAGAGTTCAGATATCTTTTGAGCTAATTTTGTATATTAGACTGTATACCCAATAGATATATTCTTGGACTATATACTAGTTCTAATTTCACTTTTTGAAGTATATCTATATTGTTTTATGTAATTGTATCAATTGGAACATACACCAACAATATAAAACCGGTCTTTCTTTTCTTTGTGTACAAACACACACCAGGCATTTGACTTTTTGTATAAATATAAAGGGCCACATTTTATACCCTTATCTGCTATAATAGACAACCTCCTAAATCTTAGCATTTTAATGCAGCAATGATCATTTTTTCTGCTATATCAATGTCCAGTGAAAGATAACAAGTGGGTTTTTTCTCATCTTGTGATTTCCTTGTCTGTTACATCCTCAGATTTTTCCATTAGTCAAGATAGAATGATAGTGAATGAGAGAAAGAAAAAAAAAAACAAACAGAAACACACAGAGATGGAAATAGTGTGTTGGGGGGGGGCGAGGAAGGGACAGGAGAGGATGGCCACACAATGAGCAGGCTTTAGAGTTACAGAGCCCACTTCTAGAAGTTGTACAAGTCTTTTTCTCTGTGTTCTACCAGTTAGAATAAGTACCCTATTTCTACTTTTTGAGAATAAGATGAAATTTGGACACTTCTCCTAGAAAGAAAATAAAGAACACTAGTATTTAAATTACTATTCCCTGTAAGAATAAGTTCCTTTTGATATTGTCTCAAGACTTCACTCTGAGTTATACGTAATTTTTGAGAAAAAAATTTATGATTGAATATTTTGAAAACTGTGATTGTTGTGGCTATGTCATTCTTAACTAATACAATAAGGAACAAAATTAAATGAAATAAAAATAAAATAAAAATAAAATTCTATCTATATTATCGATTATCTACTATCTATCTATCTATCTATCTATCTATCTATCTATCATTATCTGTCACTAGCTTTCACCTTAATTCCCAACTTTGCACACAATTCCTCTTGGCAGAGTGGCTCAGTGCCCAGTCTCACTGCAGGGCAGTTTACCCCGTGGGAAGCTGACCTCTCCTTCCTTCCCACCCTACTCCCATCATCATAACTTGCCCGTATTACTCTCAAATATAAGCAGGGTATGGAGACTCTCACTAAAACCTTCCTGCTCTCATTTCTTTACTACCAGGGAAAAATAACCTCTTTATCATTCACTTTGGTAGGTGACAATTTCAATTTATTTATAAGATATAAATGGTCCAGTAAAATCTGAGTTATTCCTGTCACCTCTTTGATCAAAATCCTGCATTGTCTTTTAATCTCATTAAGAGAAAAGGTTGTAGGTCCTGTGATGACCGAATTGATTTCCACGTGTGCTGCCTCCAGTGCTGCTGCTCTGACCTCTGACTTCATGTCCTGTCCTCTCCTTCCTCACTGGCCAGAGCTTTGCCCTCTGATGCAAAGGCTCCTTCTGTGGTGTCCATGTATTTCCATCTCTGCCAGCCTCGGTCCTCTCGCTATGTGCATGCAGCGTATCCAGCAAGGTCCGCTTTGACTCATTCACTTAATATTTAGCGCCTTAGACCAACTCCTGGCATGTCTCAGCCATTTCTGCATTTGATTTTTCTGTATACTCTTAGCAAACACATCAGCACTAATTGAAATAGTGTGTATATTGGTCAGTCTTTCCAGCATGAAGATTTACCCTGCCGGGTTACAGCTGCTTCCCAGCCTGACTTGCTAGGATAATGCTTGTCTGTTTCAGGCAAGGTCTCCTGGTCTCCATAGTTCAGATTCTTGGAAAAAAACTAAATCCTATGCAAGGAGAAACAGTGAGAAAAAGCACATGATACCTGTTATAATTTTTCTCTGTTCTACATTTTCTTTCCAGGAGTACATGTCATATATTTGTTAGCATATAATTCCATGTAAACAAGCAAATACTTTTTGTTCTGTAAGTTACAGAACTGTCTTTCTTCTGTCGTTTTGCTTTTCTTTTTCCTCTTCCATTCTTGCTGTTCCTAAGTCACAACCTACCAAAGTAGGTTAATATATTTGCAACAACCCTCAGTTAAATTATTTTTTAAAACTGTCTAACTGTGCTAGAAAGTATGTTTGGCAGTTGTGGTGATTTTGTGGATTTTGTATTCTTATTTTTCTCCAATGCCTAGTGACTGACTACTATGAAGTGAGTTTTATGACAATAAAGACACAGTTAGAGAACTAGTCATCTCCATGGTGGAAATTCTCCTCATTTATATTGGAAAGGGACTTGCATTAGAAGAGCTGCCTTAACTTGATCAGAGCTCATGTTCATGCAGGCTCACAAAAAAAGAATTGAATTTTATGTGCCGTTTCTTTTCAGGGCTTGATTCACAATTATTTTTTGGTAATTAATGATTAATCAGATTGTATGTTTTATTTTCTGATTACTTGCACATTAAGCAACCACAGTTAAATGGGTTCTAACCTGTGATGCAGTCCTCTTAGAAGGTATTTTGGGGTTACTGATTTTTAGAACAGGGAGACCCCTATAGAGATTTCTGAAAGTTAGTATTATAAAAGATTATAGATGAAAACTATCAGATCTTATTTTCTAGTTGTTTCAGTTTTAAAAAGTTTACTATTAATGACAAGCTAGACTTACGTCTTTAATGTGTGAATGGCTGGTCTACATCAATATGCTTCAACTTAGTTTAAGTGAGTAGAATATTTCATTCCATATAAATCCTTAGTGAATAGCAAATTTGCAGATGGAAAGAGAGGAGACACACACTTTTCCACTGATTAATCCTTAATTTTCTTGAAAGGAAGCTGTCATTTATGATACCTAAAAACAGCAATAGGGGATTTCCAAGATTTCTTTGGGTTACAACCTTTTATTCTGAAAGTCTATGATTCTTCAGAAAACTCATCATTTTATTATGAAGAAATGCTGTTGAAATTGATTATTTCAGAACTGCTGAAATGAAAAAGAACCATCTCAGAAATATTTCTGCTATGAGAATAATTATCCCTTTAAAATTGGATAGGAGCTATTGATGTTTACAGACATTATCTGTAGAAATCTAGAGTTCTGGGAAATCATCTTATAAAGTTATACCTCATGGTTTTATGAAGTTATGTTAGAGAGTGTGAAGTGAGAAAATACTTATTCATGCTACTGTGCACATTATGTATGTATATATTTTGATGTACATTTTAGAAATATAAAAGGGGAAGTATAGGTCAGTATGGACTCTAGAACTTTTTCTTTATGAACTTTATAAAATAATGTAACACTAAACCACCAGCGACCTCTCTTTGCAATATATTTCCTTAAAAGATGGGCACATTTTTACCTCTGAGAGTGTGTTGGGTATGAGTTGAAAAAAAATTAGAGCACAGTATTCACATAATTATATGTTTTAAAGAAATAATGGTGATCATTCTGTTGGTTGTCACTTTAAATTGTTGATTGTATTCTTTGCTGTGTGGAAGATTTTAACATGATAAAATCCCACTTATTGGTTTTTGATGCTATATCTTTTGAAATTGGGGTTTTATTTAGAAACTCCTTTCTGGTAGTTATGTATTAAAAAATTACTAATTTTGGGGTGGGGATTTAGTTCAGCGGCATAAGCACCAGCCTGAAAAGTGTACAGTCTTGAGTTCAGTCCCTGGTACAAAGAAAAATACTATTTTATCTTCCAGCAGATTAAATATTTCTGTTTAACATCTAAGTCTTCGATCAATTTTGAATCTGTTCTCATGCATGTTAATTTATGTGGGTCTAGATTCATTCTTATGCAAATGGTTAACCAGGTTTCCTATCATCGTTTGTTAGATGGTATCTCCCTTCTGTGGTAAGTTTGTGGCCTCTTTGTCAAATATCACATAAATTACATACCTAGCATTGTTTCATCTTCTTTTGTGCCAGTACTATGCTGTTTTTATCACTGTAACTTTGTATTATTACATCAAATCTGGAAGTGTGATGCCTCCTGCTTTGTTTTTATTCCCAGAATTGCTTTTGTTATTCTGGGTCTCTTCTGGTTCTATATAAATCTTGTGGTATTTTCTTTTTGAATTCTGTGAGGAGTGTTTTTAATATTTTTATTGAAATTCCATTAAGTACATATATATGCTCTCACAGTATAGGCATTTTGTTCTGCCAATATTTGACAGTATTTGTCTTGCCTATCCAGGAACAGTGCATATCTTTATATTTTTGCTGCCCTCATTGGTCTACTTTTTTCAGAGTACTGTAGATTTTGTTCTAAAGTTATTTCACTTTCTTTTTAGGTTAACTGCTAAGTAATTTTTGATGCTATTGAGAATAATATTGTTCTTGTGATTGTTTCTCAGCGAGTATATAAGTGCTGGATAGAGACTATATTGATTTTTGTGTGTTGGCTTTATACACTGCTATATTGCTAAATTTGCTTATTAGTTCTATTAGTGTTTTGGTGAAAACTTTTGGGTCTTTTATGTAAGGTATCATGTAAACCATGAATAAAGAGTTTGACTTCTACTATGTATCACTTTTGTCTTCTTTCTTTCTTTCTTCTTTCTTTCTTTCTTTCTTTCTTTCTTTCTTTCTTTCTTCTTTCTTTTTCTTAATTTTGTCTTGCTTTTGCTTTGCAGTTTTGGAGACAGTGTTGTGGTATGTAATTCACAGTGGCCTTGATCCCAATATGTAGCCCACCGAGCATAGTAGCTTGCTTCCTTCTTCCTTCCTTCCTTCCTTCCTTCCTTCCTTCCTTCCTTCCTCCCTCCCTCTCTTCCTTCCTTCCTTCCTTCCTTCCTTCCTTCCTTCCTTCCTTCCTTCCTTCCTTCCTGCTTTCTGATTACTCTAGCTGAAGTTTTGATTATTACATGGGGCATTAGTGGTGAGAATGAACATCTTTTTCTTGTTTGTGATTGTAGAGAGAAAATTTTCAGCTTTACCCCACTTACTATGATGGTATCAGTGTTTAACATAAATGGCTTTAATAAAGTTAAGATTTATGTCCTTGTTTCTTTTTATATGGTGTTTTACACTTACTGACTTGAGAATGTTGGACCATTCTGACATCTCTGGCATAATGCTTACTTTGTCAGCATGTACAATCTTTTTGATGGTTTTTTGTGTTGCTTGCCAATATTTTGTTGAGAATTTTTGTTCATTAAATAAAAATGTTTATTAAAGAGATTGGTCTATAGTTTGTTTTCTTTATTGGTTGGGTCCTTGTCTGGTTTTAGAAACCAAGGAAGTTCTAATTTCTAAAATGAGTTTGGTAGTACTCCCTTCCTTTCAAATTTATTAGAGGTTGAGGAGTACTGGCATTATATCCTTTCTAAACTTCTTATAGAATTCAGTAATGAATCCATCATATGTTGACCCTTTCTTAGTTGGTAGTTTCTTTTTTCTGTTACTGTCTTGATTGTCTTAACTTTTATTTTATTATTCAGGATGTTTATGTCTTCTGGGTTCAATTTTGGTAATTCATATGTGTCTAGAAATCTACTTCTTCAAGATTCTTTGGTTTGTCAAAGTAAATTTTTCATAGTATTTACTAAAGATTTTCTGGATTCAGGAGTTAAAACAACATTGAGATTTGATCATACTCCAGAAAAAATGACTAGCAAAAAAGAATTAAAAAGAAGAACAAACAATAACAAATGCTGGGCAGCCTTCAGGGTTGGAGACGGGCACCCTGCTCCATTGTTGGTGAGAAAGTAAACTGGTATCACCAGTAAGGAAATCACTATGAGATTCCTCAAAAAACTAAAATTAGAAAACCATTTAATGTTCCCTTGTTGGTATGCTATCTTCCACGAAGAGTTAAGAGCGTGTTACTGTAATACATACATTCCACTTTACAGCAGTACAACTCGTAATAGCTAAACCTTGAAAGTAGTCTATACATCAGTCAACAGATGAGTGCTAAAGAAAAGGTGACATATATACATAGCAGTGAGCTCCTCTGCCCTAAACATGGATGACTTTGATCACTTGTAGCAACAGTGGCACTATTTGAGACCATAATATTAAATGAAATAAATCAGGCACACAAATTTAAATATCATGTGCAACAGCAAACGGACATATTGAAATACTCCTAGGATTTGGAGACAGGTTTCTTTCTTTCTCCTATTTCCTTCTATTTCTCTTTCTTTGTTTCCTTGCTTCCTTCTTTCCTTTTGTTTTCTTTCTTCTTTCTTCTTTTTTTTTTTATTTTTATCGGTACCAGGGATCAAACTCATGACCACACGCCTGCAAGGCAGGCGCTTATGCCCCTGAGCTAAATCCCCAGCCCCTGTCTTGTCTTGTCTTGTCTTGTCTTGTCTTGTCTTGTCTTGTCTTGTCTTGTCTTGTCTTTTTCCTTTTCTTTTCTTTTCTTTTTCTTTTTTCTTTTCTTTTCTTTTCTTTTCTTCTGTCTGTCTGTCTGTCTCTCTTTTTCTTTCTCTTATTTATGTATTTATTTGAAGGAATGTTTATTTAATGTTGACAGGCCTAACAGGGCATCAATCCCTAGAATGTTAGGCCCTGATCTCTAGGTACTCTAAGGCTTATATAGAGTTTGCAAGCAAGAGGTACAGAAGCAGAGTATTTCTCAGTTATAGATTGCTTACATCTTAGCTCATTATGACTGGCTGGCCTGAAAGAAAACTGTATTACATTGTTGCATACTAAGAAGAATTCAAACTCCAGACAAATTCAGAATAACAGGAAGCATATAGATTCAGGGTGCGGGCAAGTTCAGAGTTGTGGTAAGTGCTTCACTTAAGATATGGGTTCAGGGTATGTGTCAGTTTGATAAGGGAAGTGCATACCTGTCATTGGTGGAAAACAGGAAGACAAATTTGCTCAAAGGACTAGCTAGAGAAATTTAACTCTAAAAAGTTAAATATTTAGTTTCCTCTTCAACATGACTTGTCTTATTTAGAAAGCCCAAAGTGTGAATAATTTAAAAAATAAAAGAAAAGCAATAGGGAACTGGGAGATAAATGTTTTCAAATATGAAGGGTATCCAGAGACTGGGATGGGAGAGAAATGTGATGGGAAAAAGAATAAAAGAATTAATATTTGTTAAAGACATATACCTATCCCTAAAATGCATGTAAATCTTATGTACTGCAAACATGTATTTAAAAACATTTAAAAATATTGGTGATCAAAGTAAAATACAGAATGCATCTGTAATAGAAAAATAGATCAGGAAATGTAATACTCTTAAGAAAGTTGTGTGATCAAATAGGAACATGGATTGAATGCTATATGAAAATCCTATGGAATCACTTAAAAGTGAATTGAGTACAACCTCGCAGCACAGACTAAATTGCTGCTTCCCCAAGTAAAGTGGTAGGAGCAGCACAAGAAAAGAGAGAATCATCAGAAGGGGCAGATAAGTTGTCATATGACTTTTGATTTTCTGAAATGAAATTGTTTATAAATAAGTTCAAAAGACATTTTAAGTATTCTCCTCACTTGAATTTTGATATTACAATCCCATACACCCATTTTAAGAAACTTTAAAATACAGTAATTGCTTAAGAAATGCACATTGAGGAGTTGTAGGAATTGATCAATTCTCTCCATGAAAGACAAGATTACCACTGAGGAAAGCAGATATATATGGTCTCAGTAGCATATGTTGAAGCTTCAAAAACCCATAAGAAAATGGTATAAAATTACTGAAATACAAAGAATATTTGTCCCTAAACAGTTTCTAAAAACAACACAGCATCTTTTTTATTTAGAGAGAAAAAAAAGCATAAAAATGGTAGAAACAATACAGAATTTTTAAAAAAATGCTAAAAAATCACTAGTTGATAAATTTCATACTGTCATCTTAGATATAGTTGTTCAAGTGATAATATAAAAGCATAAAATGTGGACAATCAAACAATGACAGTGCAAACCATTCTGTTCAGTGATCGACAAAAACTTAGTAGTATGGTTATCTATCTTACACACTTAAACATACACACAATTATATCCATTATAGCACTTTCTTTCCCTTTCATTTTTACAATATCTATTATACATTTTGGATCTTATTACTCCTTCAGTTTTTAATAATTTTTATGCTAGAGACACAATGTGATATTTATAAATATGATTCTTATTTATTTCACTTATGAAGATAGTCTGCAGTTGCCTCCATTTACCTATAAAAGCCTCCAGATAATCCTTTTCATAACTGAGTAATATTCCATTGTATAAAAATACTACATCTTTTTCAGCCACTTAGCAGTTTATGGGTATTATGGTGGTTTCCAGGATTTAGCTATTACAAATTGTCCTGCTATGAACATGGGTGTACATATATCACTGTAACATGAACTTTTCAGTTTTTTGGGAAAAATGTGCAGGAGGGGAATAGCTGGATTGAATGGAACTTTCAATCCTTGTTTTTTGAGGAATCTCCATAATGATTTCCACAGTGGTTGCACCAGTCTACACTCCCACCAACAGTGGAGCAGTGTTACTTTTTTCCCCGCCCACAGCCTTGCCAACATGTCCTCTCATTTGATTTATTGATGGAAGCCTTTCTTTGTGGAATGAGATGAAATATCAATGCTGTTTTAATTTGTATTTCTCAGAATGATCTCAAGTGATAGTGAAAATTTCTTCATGTATTTATTTGACATTTGTATATCTTCCTCTGAGAACTGTGTGTTCATCTCAGATGCCCATTTTTTGGAGAGGGTCTTTGAATTTGGGGGTTTGATGTTTTTCAGTTCTTTGTATGTTCTGGATATAAGTCCTTTGTCTGAAGGATGGTTGACCAAAATTCTTTCCCATTCTGTTGGTTTTCTTTTCACTTTGTTGGTGATTTCTTTTGAAGTGCAAAAACTGTTTGATAATATGAGATCCCAGTTGTTGATTCTTTGAAGTATTTGCAATGTGGTTTGCATTTTGTTCATGAATTCTCTGCCTATCCCTATGTCCCCAAGATTTCTACCTACCTTGTCTTCCAGTAGATTTAGTGTTTCTGTTTTAATATTTATATCTTTGATACATTTTGACTTTAGTTTAGTGCATGGTGATAGGCGTGGGTCTAGTTTCAGTCTTTGGCATGGGAAAGCCCATTTTTCCAACACCATTTATTAAGGATTCTATCCTTACAGTGAACATGTTTAGTCCCTTTGTCAAATACCAGGTGGTTGAGTGTCTTGTAGTTGTGCTTGCATCTTCTAATCTGTTTCATTGATCCTCAGGTCTATTTCTTTACCAGTACCATGCTGATTTTATCACTGTAGCTTTGTAGTATAATTTCAAGTCTAGAATTGAGATGCCTCTTGCCTTGCCTTTGTTGCCCAGAATCATCTTTGCTATTCAGGTTTCTATTGTTTCTAAATGAATTTTTGGAGTGTTTTTTTCTAGATCTGTAAGGTATGCTACTGGTATTTTGATTGGGATTACATGGAATCTGTGTAACAGTTTTGGGACTATGGCTATTTTCATAATGTTCATTCTTCCTAACCAAGAGCAAGGAATATTCTTCCATTTTCTAATATCTTCTTCAATCTCTAATTATTTTTTTAATTTCAATTGCATAATTTTCATCACATAAGTCTTTTACATTCTTAGGTAGGTTGATTCCTAAGTATCTCATTTTTTTAGATGCTATTTTAAGAAAGCCATTATTTCCATAATTTCTCTCTCAGTGAGTTTTTTGTTTGTGTACAGGAATGCTATTGATTTTTGAGCATTGACTTTGTATCCATCTGAATTTGTTTATTACCTCTAATAGTCTTTTAATGGAGTTTTTTGGGTCTTATACATAGAGTATCATGTCTTCTGCAAATAGTGACAATTTAACTTCTTCTTTCTTATGTATATTCCTTTTATTTGTCTCTCGTCTGATTGTTCTGGCTAATATTTCCAGATCTATATTGAATGGGAGTAGTGATAATGGGCGTGCTTGTCTTTTTCCCGATTTTAGAGTAAGCTTTCAGTTTTTGTCCATTTATTATACTGTTGGCTGTTGGTTTCTCATAGATAGCATTTATGAGATTGGTGTAGATACTATCTATTCCAAATTTCTGAAGGGTTTTTAATCATGAAAAACTGTTGGACTTTATCAAATGTTTTCTGTGTCTATTGACCATGTGGTTTTTGTTCTTGGCTCTGTTGATTTGGTGTATTACATTTGTTGACTTGCATATGTTAAACTATCCTTGTATTCCTGGAATAAATCCCACTTGGTCATGGTGTATAATCTTCTTGATGATCTGCTACATTCTATTTGCCAGTATTTTATTGAGAATCTTTGCATTAGTGTTCATTAGTGAGATTGGCCTACAGTTCTCCTTTTAGGTTGGGTCTTTCCCTGGTTTTGGTATCAGAGTAATACTTGCATCCAGGAATGAGTTAGGGCAGACTGCTTCTCTTTCAATTTCATTGAAGAGTTTAAGATGGTGTCAAATCTTCTCTAAATTTGTTGTACAATTCAGCCATGAATCAATCAGGACCTGGGCTGTGTTGGTAAGTTTTTAATCATGTTTTCAATTTCATTAGCTGATATTGGGTTATTCAAAATTGTTATATCTTCTTGATTGAGCTTTGATAGTTCATATGTTTCTAGAATCTGTCTGTTTCCTCTGTGTTTTCCAGCCTATGTGAGTAAGGATTTTCAAAGAGATTTTTATGATCCTTTGAGTTTCCATGGGATCTGTAGTAATTTCTCTCTTTTAAGTCCTTATTGTGTGAATTTGAATTTTTTCTTTATTTTTTTGATAAAGTTGGATAGAGGTTTATCAGTTTTGTTTATACTCTGAAAAAGCCAGCTTTTTGATTCATTAATTCTTTGTATTGTTTTTTAGTTTCAATTGCATTAATTTCTGCTCTGATCTTTACAATTTCCTCTCTTCTATAGGCTTTGGGTTTGACTTGCTCTTCCTTTTCTAGGAGCTTAAGATGTAGCATCAGGTTGTTTATTTGTGCTCACTCCATTTTCTTGATGTGACAATTAATTGCTTATATATTTCCCTCTCAGGACCACTTTCATTTCATCCCATAGGTTAAGGAATGTTGTATCTGCATTTTCATTTAATTGTAAGTGTTGCTTTATTTCTTCTTTAATTTCATCTGTAGCCAACTTGTTGTTCAGAAGGTTGTTTAATTTCCATATATTTATGCCAGTTTTGTAATTTCTTTTTTATTTATTTACATACTGAGTTCATTTCGAGGCAGTAACATTTTAGGGAGATTGGCTTACATACATGAGATATTGACATTAGGAGAATGAAATAAAATTTTTAAAAAAACAAGATTAAACAAAAAATGCTAAGTAAAGAAAAAGAAGGCACAGGCAGCCAGAAAGAGGCTGGTAGGAGGAGGAGAGCAGGGGAGAGGGCCAAAGCAGCCAAAAGGGAGGGCGGGTGACAGGCAGGCAGGCAGACCAGTCCCAATAGGCTTGAGGTGGGTGGGTGGGTGGGTGGACAGAAGTGGCCCTAAATGGCCAGCCAGCAGCCAGAAATGGCCAGAGCCTGTGGTGTGGGTGGGGAAGAAAAAGAAAGTAGAATGAGAGAATAGAAAGACAAGAGAAAGAGCAGAACTAGTGCCAAGACAAGAAGAAGCTTCACCCAGCAAGCCTGATGGGAGGGAGCACAGGGAATTGAACTGGTGACCTCTGGCTTGCCATGCAGGCTCACGGGCCGTCTGCATGTGGTGATAGAAAAGCCAGAAGTGGCCCAGTTTTGTAATTTCTTTTGCCATTAATTTCCAATTTCGTTGCATTATGATCAGATATTATGCATGGTATAATTTCAATCTCTTTGCATATACTTAAGAATGTTTTATGGCTTAATATATGGTCTATTTTGGAGAATGTCTCATGTGAGGCTTAGAAGAATGTATATTTTAATGTGGCTGGGTGGAACACTCTGTAAACATCTACTAAGCCCATTTGCTCACAGATATGGTTCAGTTCCATTATTTCTTTGCTGACTTTGTGTCTAGTTGATCTATCTCTTTGGGACAGTGGGTATTAATGTCTCCTATTACAATTGGGTTATTGTATATTGGATTTTTCATGTCCATTAATATTTGTCTTATATAGTTGGGTGCTCCTGTATTTGGTGCATATTCTTCTTCTTGAAGTTTTTCACTAACAAGTATGTAGTGACCTTCTTCATCTCTTTTAATTATTTTAGGTTTGAAGTTCACATTGTCTGCAAATAGAATAGCTATACTTGGTTTTTCTGGGTTCCTGTTGCATGAAATATTGTTTTCCATCCTTTGACTTTTGATCTATGAGTTTATTTTTGAGACTGATTTGTTTCTTGCATAGCATATTGTGGAATCCTGTTTCTTGATCCATTTTGTAAACTTATTTCTTGTAATAGATGAATTGAGGCCATTTACATTTATGGTTATCACTGATATGTACTGGCTCAACTTTGTCATATTGTGTTTCTGTGGGTCTTTTTTTTTCTGCTGTTCCCCCTTGTTTAATTGCTTTCCCTGCCTGATTGGGTCTTTCTACCGTTGTTTTGGAGACTGTGGTCATTTTTGTTTTTATCTAGTTTGTGCTTCAGTACTCTTTCTAGGGTTGATTTGGTGGACATGAATTTCTTCAGTTGTTCTTTGTCATGGAAGTATCTTGTTTCTCCATTAAATTTGAAAGAAAGTTTTGCTGTGTACATCAGTCTGGGTTGAAAGCTATTTTCTTTCAGAGAATGAAATACTTCACTCCAAACTGGTCTTAACTTGAGGGTTTTGGCTGAAAAGTCTGCTGTGATTCTGATGGGTTTTCCTTGATAGGTGAATTGTGTCTTTTCTGTAACAGCTTTTATTACTCTGTTTTTATGTTATATGTCTGGGATTCTAATTATTATATGTCTGGTTGTAGATTTATGTTGGTTGTGACTATTTGGCATTCTATATGCCTCACTTATCTGCATATCAGATTTTCCCCCATGTTTGGAAAATTTTAGCTATTACTCCTGTGAATAGTTTACCTATTTCATTTGCATTGACTCCTGAAATTTCATTGATGCCTATTAGTGTTATATTGTTTCTCTTCACATCATCTTGAAGCTGCTGGATTGTCATTTCATGTTGATTTGTTATTTTTAGAAGTTCTATCCTTTTATGATCACTGTTTGCAATCCAGTCCTCAAGGTGCAAAATTCTATCCTCAGATTCATTTAAACAATTTTCCCAGCTTTCAATAGAATTTTTTGCTTCTTGGATATTTATTTGAGCTTGTTTCATGGATTCTGCTTGTTTTCTATACTGTTTGTTGAAGGTTTAAATAAGTTTCCCATACGCCTGTACTTTTTTATCTATTTATTTTCTAACTATGCTGAGCAATTCCCTTATAAGGCTGCTATTTCTGTCTTTATGTGAGAAACTACTTCTAATTTGATTCCTGTACAGCCTCATGGATTTATTTCTTAATTTCATTTGCTATCTTTTCAGAGATTTCTGGTGTATGACTTTTAAAGTCCTCTATTTCAATATATGCTATACTTGCTCCTGATGGACTAGATGTTTGAGATTGCATTTTTCCTTTTCATTTTGTCATTTTCACCTTTTGGGCTAATATTTGGTCTTTCACTCTCACTAGTCTCAACTGTTGGTAGTGTGTATCTCAGGGTCCTATTGTTTGGTTAATGTGTGTCCTTTTGCTGGGTTCTACAATGAAGAGGTGGGCCAGTCACCTTAATTTCTCCTGCAGGGACTATTGGGTGAGTCCTATATTCTTCCTAGGCTGACTAACCTAGGAGTATTGATGTAAGTGAACCCTTAGTTCCTGCTGTTACTATGTTTTCACGTTGTTCCATGTCACTAGATCTCCCTGTTTGCCTCATCTGGAACACTACTGTGTCACTGGGTGTCTCATAAACCCTTTTAATTTTCTCTGGTTGGGGGAGGCCTTACTAGCACCCTGTTCAACCTCCTTCATGTTCCCTGTAAGGAAGAACTCACCCACATTCTTGCCAACCTTACCAAGGTCCTACTTCTGGAGGAGCATTGTACTGCTCCTGTTTACCTACTGAAGGTGGCAAGCTCTATTTCTACTTTAGGGGCAAGCTCACCACACTGACAGAAGCCTGCTGAGGTCTTCTGTTTGGATGAGGTGTTACTGAGTACTCCATCAACCCAGCATGGTTAAACCACTGTAGTCCAAACTTCTGGGAGGGACAGTGGGAGCAAAGATCAACAACAATACTAGGTCCAGGAGGGGGTGGTCCCTGAGGGTAGCAGGACAACAGGGGCACAGAAGCAGCTTGGCCCAGCCCTGCCCTGTGCACCACTGGAGGTCCTGGGTTCCAATCTTTTTTTTAAAAGACAGGTTAGTGAAATATTGAATAAGTGTTTATAACATATTTCAATTTAGTGGTATAAATTTGGAAAAATTTTTAAAATTATATAAATAATTAAATAGTTATAGCTTGTTACTTGAAAATTAAAAAGAAGAGTAGTAATATTTAGTTAATCTACTGAAAAATTTTAAAATTGCCAAAGCTGAGATGAAGGTATATCAGTAGAAAATTAAGGGTGTAAATAATCAGTTGTAAAAATTTACCAAATATTGAAATTAATTTTTATTACTATGAACTTTATTAGGCAATGAATCAAACTCTCTGGGAGAACAGACGTAGATTCTGTATTTTTAAATCACCTAAATACTGAATGAATTAAACAATTAAGAACTACCCAAAGGGAATATTCTTTGGACAGCATTGGACAGATGAGCTATATTACTAACTTGCATTAGTAATATATTTTGTGTAATCTTTCTTTGAATAAAAGAAGAATATAAATCTAATAATCTCCTGAGGAGTTTATAAAATATGTTGAATGGAATAAATCAGGTTGTTATTTTAAGTACAGTTTAAATATTACACAAAATATTAAATTTCACCGTAAACTAAAATATAGCCTCTGGGATATATTTGAAAGCTATTATTTGTATTAAAGTCATATTAGCATTTATGATCAGAAATTCAGTTTTTCATATGACCTATAATTTTATAGATAAAATCATTGTGTGTTAATTTGTTGAATAATTTAGCAAAATAAAAGTAAGAAAATACAATTTTCACATGAAAAACCAATAGAAAAATTAGTATTTGAAAATCAAAATTCACAAGATATATATATATATATATATATATATATATATATATATGCATACATATATCAAACTATTCTAACAGGTTATTTTCAATCATTCTTACAATGGAGATGCTATATTACCATTTTATCACATGTCAGATTTTCTGTGAGTTAATTGAAAATACTATGGAATTACTAAAAAGTTCAGTTTTCCCACAACTATTCAAAAGATGAAGTTCAAAAACTTGCTTTCAAATAACATAATTTCTACTTCTACAAATTATTACTTCTATTAGTTTTGACTTTTTCTTTTGAAACAACAACAAACAAGATACAACATCTTCAGACATGAAATGATGATTATTCTTAAAGGCAAAACTATACAAATGGTATGGGAGCCTTATAAATAATAAAGCATGGGACATACCTCAAAACACAAGACTGAGTTTTTTGTAAAATAACATTGTTTGTGGCCTAATACATTCATCTGAAAGGAATCAATTAACAGCAGTTAACACTTTTTGTTAACTGCTTTATAACTTTATTGCTGTTAAAAGTTCTTACTGTCTTAGCTTCATTTCAATTTGGTACCTGGGAAACATCTCAAATTGCTAGAGGAAACAGAAGGGTGTCTACTACTAACAAACTTTACTTACTCAGCCTTTCTTCCATTCTTTAGGGTACTATTTACTAAATCTAGCTTAAAGGGAATTTTTTATATAAAATCAAGCTGAAGAAAAAATTATTTACAATACATTTTGCGTTTTTGTGTGTGTTTGTGTGTGTTTGTCTGTTTGAGACAAGGTCTGACTGAGCAGTTTAGGCTCCCTTGAGTTACAAAGGTAGCCCAGGCTGGTCTAGAACTTGCAACAATACACCTGCCTCAGCCTTCCTTAGTGCTAGGATTATAGGCATGTGCCATGTGCTCAATTTACTTTTTAAAAAGATTATACTTTATGTTAATATTTATTTTTTAGAATAAATATTTCTTCTGAATTTAGATTTGAGAAACCACTGAAGGTTATATACCTTTAATTTTAAAATAAATTAGTAAATTTGTGTTCTCTAAAATATACATAATATGCATTTATCTTTAAATAAATTATTTTTAAACAAATTGTTTAAGTGTGTGGAGTTAGATACAATATATTGATACAGTTATCTTAAAGCACAATTTTTGTGAGTTGCTGCTTACTTTTGTTTGAAGTATTTCAATGTTACAATTGGCTTTAGCATTACATCGTACATTTAATGAAATATTGTTACAGTAAACAATATATTCGTCTCACAAAATGGTAACAAATCAAATTTAATGATGTATAAATGACTCATAGATCATGATCAAATAAAGTATATTCCAAAAAAAGTGAAAACACTCCAACAATGCTTCATTAAGTAGTTCAATATGATTTACCATATCAATAAAATTGAAAAAAGGATTCTTGATCTTCTAAATAAATGGTGACAAATGCATTTTAAAATCTGAAATTTACTTTTGATCTAACCTCTCAATAAATATGGAACCAAATGGAACTCTTGTAACCTAAAAACAACATTTTGTATAAAATCTATAGATAACATCCTACATTGCATTTAATAGCAAGACATAAGTGTTTCCCCCAGAAAATAAAAAGTAAAAACATCCTCTTAATTCTCCTATTCAAAATCACACTTGATGTTCTAGCAATATAGTAGTATAAAAAGGAGAAAAATAGTAAAAAAAAAAAAATGAAAAGCATACAGAAAGTGTATTTTCAGGTAATGTAATTGTAGAGAAAAAATGCAAAAATTTTTTTTTAAAAAGTCACAGAAATAGTTTACAAAAGCTGCATGTTTAAAGTTAAATTAAAATTTTGTTATACTGATGTAGTTTCAATTTTAATGAAATAGTGTAAGCTGAAATCAAATATACAAATATAAATGAACACAGTTTAAGTATAGTATTCATTACAATGTCTGCAACCTTTAACAAATATTCAGGAATTAATGGAAAGAGAATGAATAGTATTTCTTAAGCTAAAAACAAATTCACTGCTTAAAGTAATCAAATCTTAGGGAATCAACAGATACAGAGTTTTCATAGTTGTATGTAGTTAAAAAGGAATATAACTGAGAAATCAATTTTCTGTAAAAAAAAATCACAATGTTAAAAGAAATTCCATCAGGATTTTGCACAAATAACATATAAGCACATATAAACTGATGTACATATAAACACATATAAACTGATTCTAAAATTTAAAATAAAATAAAATTTTCTGTAGTATTTGAGACAATATGAAAAAGAAGCAAGTTGGAGGAATAGCACTACTGTGATGAACAAATAAGCCAATAAAGTCAAACACTTACCAAATATTTTCAGTGGAAGAAAATTATTTCAATAGGATCAGAAAGACTCTAGAAATACATTTGTATACAATAAAGTCAGTAGCAGTAATGGCTATTCAATTAGAATTTTATATTTTAACAAATGTTACTAGAAAATTGAATATACATTTAAAAATAATAACTGAAAAACTTCTTGCATATTTTTAATAGTTTTAAGTGGATCATGGACACATTTTAAAACATAATATTGTGATGAATTTCCATGAGTGTTGTTGATATTGATCTTCTTTTCAAACATCCATGGGGGGCTGGGGATTTAGCTCAGTGGCATAGGTGCCTGCCTTGCAAGCATGGGTCATGAGTTCAATCCCTGGTACCGATAAAAAAAAAAAATTCACCTTCATACATCCATGGACTACTTACATGTCTGCTTTAAAGAAATATAATATGTTCAAGTTTTATTTATTTATTTATTGTTTATTTTAAACATCTGGTTACTATTATTGTTACTATTGCTATTCAGTTGAAGGACTTTTCTTATCTTTTCATCTCTTCATTTTTCTGTTTTTCAGTACTGGGGATTGAACTCATTACTTTCAGGTTGAACTATACCCCCAGTCCCTATCTTCCCAGCTTTGAAACAGGATCTTGTTAAGTAATTAATTAACCTAGATTGGGCTTGAATTTGCAATCCTTGTGCCCCAGCATCCAAGATTTATAGCATTACAAGCATGTTCTAACATGTCTAGCAGTGTTCCTTATAAATTTGGAAATTAACTTCATGTAAGCTATTTGGACTACAAATGTTTTATTTTCCTCAGTGTTACATTTATGATACGTTGATTATTTTGTATCTCTGCAAGTTTTTTTTTAATTTGATGTAATTTCATTTGTCTTCTTTTGTTTTTATGTTCTAAGCTTTTAGTACTACATTCAAAATTTATAACTAAGGCCAATATCAACACTCATAGATTTTCTTCCAGGAGGTTGACATTTTCAGGTTACATATTTATGGTTTTAATTCACTATGAGTTAATTTTTGTACCTGGTAAAATATATATCCAACTTTATTCATTTAAACATTTTTGGTATGGTTTTTCCAACACTGATTGCTAAAGAAGTAGTTTTATCCCTCGTCATGTATCCTTGGCAACCTTTTTAAATACCAATTGATCAGGTCTTTAACATGAGAAAGCTTATTTCTGGGCAATCTATTTTGTTCTCTTGGTTTACATGCCACTCTTTAGCCAGTACTGTTTTACTGTTTTAATTACTATAGGTTTATTATATAATTTGAAATCACCTGGTATAATTCCTTCACCTTTGTTCTCTCCCAAAAATACTGTTTTAATTTGTTTTCAGATCTTTTGCACTTTCTTAAGAATTTTAGGATATTTTTCTGCTTCTGTAAAAAATACTATTACAATTTTCTCTCTTTTAGAATTACTATTATTTATAACATGATGTATTAATAAAGTGATAGAGTTAGGATGCGAAGTAACTGGAACACATATATTTGCTGTTAATGTGAAGTGGCATATCAATAATAAATAGTATAGGATTTCCTAATAAAGTCATAAATAAAATTCTCATATGGTTCTGCCATTGTACTACTGCAAAATAATAGAAATAAGCTTTGTAAGGGATATATGTACTCTCTTATTCATTGTAGCATTTTTCATATCTAAAATATGGAACATCCCAAGTATCCCCTAATCAATGAATGGATAAACAAAGTATTGTTATGTGCCATGAAATATTATCTATTTGTTATAAAACTAAAATTCTTTTCTTTACAACAACATCGATAAAACAGGAAGACATTATGCTATGTAGAATAAAATACTCATAGGACAGACAGTGTAGTCAATTTCTAGTCACCATGACAAAATACACAGCATTCACAATTTAAACAAAAAGAGGTATTTTTTTGGCAATCCAATATTAGGACTGTCGCCTGGGTAGTGCTAATTGCTTTTATACTGACCTACAGTGAGAACCAGAAAAAAACTATTAAATCCAAAAGATGGAAAATTATATGGTTTCAAAAGTGCTATGAAGTTGGGACTAGGTGGATGCTAGTTGATGAAAAGATTGGCACTAAAAAGAAGCCACATAATTTGCATCAGGAACATAGGAAAGACAGCTGAGTAATCTCAGTAAGGGCCAGAACTCACCAACTAATGATTCAAAAATATAAAGGTATAAACCCTTCATTTGAAAAGGGAGCCAAGGACATGCTGCTCATTCAGGCACTCATAGTCCTCTGCTGCTATGATCCAAGGGGACTTTGCTGCTGGTCAAGCTGGAAGTGGATCTTGGCATCAGCCATGTGGTGCTTGTTTTAAAGGCAAATGTAAAACAACAGTTGTAGAGAAGATGGAGCAGATCACTACCCAGATTTCGGAGGAAAGACTAAATGGCTGGGCTGTGAGCCTCCAAGAATGCAGTGTGTGAAGCAGTGAGAGTGAATCTGAATGTGCAGTGGACACACCAGGGCCAGGATGTTGAAAATATTAACAACGTGAAATTTCTGATGAGGAGAGTCATAGACAGTCACGTGAGACACCTCAAGAGAGAGTGCACACAGTCCGTAAATGGTAATGCTCTATCATTAGATCTGGCAAAATTATTGGGAATTCACGTCTCACTATGACCTGCTTTGGTACTGGATTTAGAACTACAGGATTTAATGCATGCCTGCTTAATTTCCATTTTCCTTTGGTCTCATTTGTTTCTATGTCCCTATTTATCCATTGTTCAGAGATGGAACCTTTCAAGGAGACTTGACTGTGACACTATACAAATTTATAAATTGATTTGTGCATTAAGTCAGGGCTTTATGTGCTGCTGACAGCTGGGACCTGGTCACCTGTGGGTGACTTCTGGGGGTTGGAGCCTAGTGTGACAAGGGATCCTAATAGATTCCTCCCTTCTCACTAGTCTTCCTGAAAACCTTGGATTGCACCCCTTTCTTCCATTGTGGCCTTCTACCATCCTGTTTCTGCTGTGGAGTCTGTAATCATGGGCTGAGATCATGAACCCAAATAACCTCTCCTCTTGTAAGTGTGGATGTAAGGTAATGTGTCTCAGTGACAGAAAAGTAACTAAGACATAAGTGGTTAATAAAACCAAACAATTTAAATTAAAACTAGTATCACAAAAGGACACAAAAGAGCTTTGGGACAACAGTAGTAGAGACAGGATAAATATAACTGGGAATTGCAGTTGTAAGAATCTCTAAGAAAATATGAATGCTTCAATAACAGATCAAGTAGAAACCTTTTTAAAATTTAAGATGATACAGAAAAACATTAAAAATTCCATTAATCATTTACTTACAATAGCTAGTGGATGAATGAGAAATTATGAACAAATAAGAAAGATAAGAAATGAAATGAAGCTGGGAGAAAGAGATTTGTGTTTAATCGTAGGTAAGTTTTTTGAGGAGTATCTTAGTGAAGGTGGCAAAAATTCTTCTAATTGGTCCTTATTGCAAAAGCCTGGGTATGGGAATACTGTCCACCACAGAAAAAGTACAAGATGATAAATGGATTCTTAATTTATGCACCCACTGAGAAACAAAATGGTTAAGTTACTTAGTGAAAGCCAAAAAAATTATTGGCAAGGTGTTGATGAAAAGCCTGACTAGGTGAAAGAAGTTAACAGAGGAGAAAAAGGAGAGAGAGAGAGAGAGACTAAGAGATAGAGACAGGAAGAAGGAGGATGAAGAGGAGAGGAAGGAAGGAAGAGAGGGAGGGAGGGAGGGAGGGAGGGAGGGAGGGAGGGAGGAAGGGGGCAAAATTTAAACATTTAAAAACTATCTAATGGCAATTATCAGGGATACACTTTAATCCACAAGCTGTATCTGAGACAGGAGAGATGTTACCAAAGCCCTGTATGTGAGGTACTAGGAAGCAGTGCTAGCGTGAATCTGTGACTTAATCATAACAGAGAAGGCACCTCAACATACTGACGTCAGACAACAAAGCGTTTAGGGATGATGAACTGTAGTCTATTCTGACAAAAGGGAAAAGGCTGTTTGACCTCACATTTGCCAAGCAGGCACTTACACCCCTTAGCTAAATCCCCTGCCCTCTAAGGTTAATCTTACTGAAACACAGATTTGAGCTCTCCATTGCTCATTTTAAAGGTATGGGTTTGCCTGACAAAGGATTTTCTTAATATCTCTTCTGCCCTTGAAGTTAAATTTTCTTTTCAACTGCACTTTGAATGTAATGTCTTTCCCTTTTGTCAGAATACAGTTTATGAGGCATGCGTACAAACATAAAAATTTGAAACATAAAACCCTTTCAAAACATAAAGCAATCAATAAATTCAATTTCAAAAAGAACAAAATGGGGATGTGTAGGAGAGAATCTGAAATAACTATGAGTTATATGTTATGAGTTATATGTGAAAATGAAGAAATCATGAGCAACCTGATGGACAAATATCATCAAAAAGGTGAAAATTAGAATTAAAAGGAAATGCCAGATAAACCCACAATAAGAAGAAGGAAAACTATAGGCTCTTTAGTCTACTTTAAATAGCTTAGAAGGCAATCAGTTAACTTGAAGAGAAGCCAACTCAAACTGTGCAAGTACAAAAAACACACAAATAAGAATGAAAAGATGAAATAAACAAGAATGCATGGATACACAGAGTCAAGCATCAGAGATCTGAGTCAATGTGTCATCAACTGTTGTAACTCATGGGTAGAGAAGCCTAGAATCACAAGACAGAGAACTAAATACATGTGAATAAATAATGGAAAAGAATGATGTGGGGAAAAAAAGACACCAAACCACAGAACTCAAAGCCACAGAAAATAAGATTAAATAAAAAACAAAGGTCTTGAAAAACATCAGAGTGGAAAGAAACAGCAGAATAATATAATGAACCAGATCAGATACCTTGTAAGAAAGCAAACATTAAATTTGTTATAGTGCAGAGCCATGTGGGTAAGGAGGAGAACCAAGAACCCAAGAGTGCCCCCTAATTCCCATAAGCAACAAGGCTGATTCAGAGGAAGACAGACTAGAGTGATAGCAAGTGAAGTAAAAAAAAAAAAAAAATCTTGAACTGTTTGATTGACTTGTCAGGCCTGAGGCCGGTAGTCTGAGCATCTATGTAGAGGACAACAATATGCAATTATAGTAACTATGCGGGATTTCCTATTGTCTTGTTTTTAAAATCAGGTATTATTCTCACTGTCTTTTTTCTGTTTTATTGTTTTGCTTTATTCCCTTTAAAATAAATCTATAAAAAGATTTTTAACTGTATGGGTCAAAAATGAATAATTACAAAACATATCTAGTACACTTTTCAACAGGGAGAATTTTGATGTAAGCTAGAACGTAGGCATACAAAAAATGTAGTAGTCCATAATACTTAAATAGTAGTGCAGTGATATATTAATAACATAATTAATAATATATCTCATCATTATACAAACCTAGGATATCTCCTATGTTTTCACAAATTATATTGTTTTCTATGTAAAAATTTGTTGATAGAATCAAATAACATAAAGTGGATCTATAGATTAAGGTAGATCTATATATGTAAAATATCATATGATCATTCACAAATTCCATATTAAAAATCAATGCAAGACTATTCTGGGGCACTAGAATTGAAAAACATCCTTATATTCTTTGTATACTCTATATTTTATGCTTTGATAAAACTCTAGCTGTCAGAGAACTGTACCATATGTCTTCTTCACATAATTTCCATCATGCTTCCATCACGGACAACCAAAGGCAGAGGCATGTGAGGGAAGCTCAGAGGCTGAGTGCCGGTGAGTGCAGGTACACAGAAACGGGAGGCAAATAAAGCCAGAAACACTCAACTTGAGGCGGAGCCCACCAGACTGAGTCCTGCACAGTGCTCTTTAGGAAGAAAGCTGGGCCCGCTCTGGATTGTGACACTTTATACTCCAGGTCCAGATAACATGTCTTCTTCGGAAAGGATCTAACATCCCAAGGAAGTGACCCAGAATGCTCATATGAACATCTAACCGATCAACCCATGCACTGGGAGAGGTAGCTGTAAGGGCAAGATATTTGCCAGTTAGGGCACCAAATCATCCAGAGGACAGGGACTGAGCCAGCTCTATGAACATTTGGGAAAGTGAAAAGCAAGAGCACAGTATTGTTTAGAGACCCAGATCTAGACTCAGAGAGATGCGGCAGGAAGTTGCAGATGCAACAGTGGTTTTGTCCAGTGACACCCTGGGGAGAAAATCAACTGAAGAAGAGCCCAAATTCTCTCAAACACCACAAAGATCAGCTCATGTGGGACATCTGGTACTGCCCTGGTAATACACATTTAGGGCCCTACCCCTACCTCAGCCAAAATCTGCTAATACCAAGGCCCTAGGCCCTAAAGTTGGTTGCCTCAAGAATGACACTGTATAGAACAGAGAAGAAAATATTAGCCAAGGGTCACACAGGCACAACTCAGCCAGAGGGCACAGTGTGGTGTGTTCTGCACAGCTCTATGCACAGAGAACAAAAAGGCAGCTCTGAAGATTTTCATGAAGGGGAGGGAGTGAATACCAAGACAACTGTTTTAGAAATCAGAAGACTGGGTACCAGCCCAACGACACTGCAGCCTCCAACCCTCGCTCAGTGAAAATTGCCTGATTATACCATAAAGTTATAAACCTCCAAGGAGTATGACAAAAGAGAAATGAGCCCAGAGCTGGGGAAGTACCACTTACCCAGAGTGCGTGTGGCCCAGGACACTAGAGAGAAGAAAATGAAAATGGAGAAGCCCATTGAAGACATCAGTGGAAAAATTGGTACTTGACCAGCCACACTGTGCCCTTCACGCTCTGACTTAATTGGAGATGTTGCATCATAGGACAGAGGAGAAAAATAAGCCTCTAACTGACTCTACCCAGAAGAACACAACGAAACCAAGCAGAATGTCCACTGAAGAAAGGAGGCAAACCCGGCAGAGCATCCAGAGACCACCCCGTAGGACCAGGATTATCTCTGAACACAGAGGGAAAAGCGCAGTCTTTGAATCCAGGATGCGGGATAGGTAGGACTGAGAATATACTGTACTTTTATGTTTTCACAATCATGTGGGGTTTTTCTTTTTTCTTTCTTTACTTCTTTTTCTCCTTTCGTCATATACACATATGATCAATAATTATTCTAAGTATTATTCTTTATGGGAATTTCACAATAGCCCAACCAAAACTGTGCATACACAACTTTAATAACAACATATTTCTGACGTTCTTTGGTTCCCTCAATCTCCACTTATATTTACTTTTTTTTTTCAATCACTTCTTCTGCCACCAAAACATTATCTTAGTTTGGTTCTTCACCATCTCTCCACTCAACTAATAAAATTACTAACAAAATTCAAATGCATACTTTTCTTTCAAATGTTACCTCTTTTTTCTCTTTTTCATCTTTCTGATCTATTCCTTCTTTTTTCTCGTCCTTATTTCTTCTCTTATCCTTTACACCAGTAGAATTATATCATAGCATTTCTGGGTTATTAAGAAAAAGCTGAAATTGTTTTAAATTACAAAACTGTTATAGACATGGTTCTGCAGATATTGATATAATTGGTAGTGGTTCCTCTTTGCAATGCAGTGACTAGGTCTGATCATATCATGCTCAGGTTGGAGATGTGTATAAATACCAAAGCATAATCAAAACCAAAGTCATAACACATATTAGAAAAATACTAACTAAAGACAATCTCAATACAAGTGACAAAGTGTTTCTACTCCTGAACCCTCATTAAAATAAACAATACAAAGATAAGAAAATAGGGCAATAAGGTTTCTCCAAGAATTATTAATTCCCCAAAAGCTAATCTCCTGGGAGAAACTAAAAACCAAATGGCTAAAATACTTGAAAAGATAAAATAAAAAACAAATATGGATCCATTGATCCAACAAATGTTCAATGATTTCACAGATTATCTAACTAAACAGATAAAGGAATTAATTGATAAAATTATCTCTGAGTTTACAGAAGATGCAATAAATTTGGGACAAGCAACATGCTGCAAAATATGAATGGCTATTTTAGTGAAGAACTAGTGATCATGAAAAGCTGTGTAAAGGAAGCTCAGGATACAGAAATTTGTTAAAAATATGGGCAGCAGAAATGACGGATATACAAAGAGAGTATCTGAACTAGAAGGTAACTCTGACCCAGAAGATCATGCACACAGTAAAAACCTTACAAACAGCAAAAGACCACAGAAACTGTAACATCTGTGAGGTGTCTCATATAAAATACCCTAAAGGTTATGGGAGTTAAAAAGAGATTGGACAACACAAGTGTTCAAAAACATATTTAGAAAAATCATAGCTGAAAAATTTCCATGTCTCATGAAATGATTCAACTTTCAGATAATGTGGCATACAAAACTCTAACATCCATGATCAAAAAAGAATTTCTCCGTGACACTCACAATCCCAGAAGAACAGCAAAAGGAGAGAGTATCAACAGGTATTAGCAAGCAGCACCAACTAAGTTATAAAGACAAGCTTATCAGAGTAACAACAAATTTCTCAGCATAAACCTAATCCTACAAGAAAAAAACTTCAACCTAGATTAATATTTTCTGGAAAACTATCTTCAAAATTTATAGAAAAATAATTTTCATAGCAAAGAAATACATGTTAAATAAATCAGTTCTGAAGACAGTAATCAAAGAATTCCTAGACAGGGACAACTAAGCCAACAACACTAAATAGCTCAACGGAGAGAATGAATGTATTTAGCAGGGTTGACAGTGAAGCAAAAGGGGGGAAAAGGTAACAATAAAATAAATTGAATGCAATAACAGGAATCTGTCAATACCTTCATTAATAACTCTCACAGTAAATGTTCTTAACTCCCAAAGGAAACAGACTGGCAAATTTGATCAAAGAACAAAAACCACTGTATATAACATACAAGAGACACACATCATCCATACAGAGACATATGGTGTGAAAGTCAAAGGATTGAAGATGATACAACATATGACAGGAACCTGAGAGCAAGCAGAATTAATTATCCAGTTTTAAGATAAAAATAGACTTGAATCTGAAACTAATTAGAAGAGACAAAAAGCTCATGACATACTAGTCAAAAGATCAATTCAACAGGAACAGAAAACAATTGTAAATGTACATGCAACAAATGCCAGCACACCCAATTTAATAAAACAAATATTATTGGGCCTAAAATAGATAAAAATTGACACAGTTGCCAGGTGTGGTGGTGTATTCCTGTAGTCCCCACACTCAGTAGGCTGAGACGGGACTGCTGTGAGTTTGAAGTCAGCCTGGGTTCCATAGTGAGTTCAAGACCAGCTCCATAGCAAGGCCCTGTCTTAAATAAATCAAGAAAAAAGGTTTTTTTGTTGTTGTTGTTTTTTAAGAAAATCAGCACTATCATAGTGAGGAGCTTCAACTTCCCATTGTCACAACTAGATCAATTATTTTAAAAAACAACAGAGAAATATCAGAGTTAAACCACACCTTAAAGCAAATGTGTTTAATACATATCCACAGAGTGTTCCATCAAATGACAACAAAATACAGATTTTTCTCAGCAGTAAGTACATAAAACAGTCTCTAAATATCACATTTATATATGATTAAATAAATAAATAATTGAAATAATCTCAGGAATATTATCAAATTGTGACACATTGATTCTAGAAGACAATAATGAAGGAAATCACAGAAAATTTGCAAACTCATGGAGACCAAAACATTCTTGAATGTACAATACATCACAGAAGAAATTAAAGGAGAAATTTAAATTTTCTAATATCAAGTGAAAACAGTGGCACAACATACAGAACCTGTGGGCCACAATGGAAATGGCTCAAAAAAAGAATTTTGTAACTATGAATGCCCATGGGAGAAAAATCGTTTAGTTCCAAATAAATGGCCTTATGATGCAAATCAACATCCTAGAAAAATAAGAGTAATCCAAATCCAAAATGTGTACATGGAAAAAAAAAGCATAAAGTTCATCGTGGAAGTTAATGAATATAAGACTAAAAAATATACAAAGGATTGGTAAATCAAAGAGTTGGTTATTTGAATGCATAAACTAGAATACCTTTAGCCAAACTTAACACAAGAAAGAAAAGACCTATATTAATACAATTAAAAAGCAAAAGATGAAATCACAATACATATGAAGGAAATCTAGAGAAATACAGGAAACTACTTCAAGACCTTCATTCTAATAATTAGAGAATCAAGTATAAAGATATAAATCCCCACACACATAAATACCCAAGGTGTTAGCAGGAGGAAGTCCATTCAGTGAAGGAGGTGACGGATCTGTAGCCCATGTGAAAATACTTCCTCCAAAAGCAGCCCAAGCTGGAAGACAGGGTCCCACAAAGAAACATCATGGAGAGTAAACTTGCAGCTGAGGAGATAATGACTGACATAGCCAAAAAAGATTAGCACCATTGGCCAGGTGGCTTTGGGTGTACATATCTTGCTGATACAAATTTTTCAAAACTGGTTGGCAATAATGTGTGCTATGTTACATAAGTGGAAGCCAATGACAATGGTCATCATTTTATTGAATTAAAGTTCTACCAGTGAGCCGCTAAGCAAGAATAAATTCAGAAACAGAATCATACTCATAAACTGAAGTACCGTGGTGTTCATATTTGGGATCTGGACTATGTAATAAAAACGGAAAAAGTTATAGTCTATGATAATGTATCACTTTGGAAGAGACTTTAAGAAAATATATGAAGCAAACATCTAAAGGTTTTTTTGGAAAACTGTCTTTGCAGCTAAACTTAAACATCCGGGATGTTGTGGAATATATTCATAAGCAATAGGATGTGCATGGCTATATGAAGCCTTCAAATCTTCTGAGTTACAAGAATCCTGCCCAGGTACATTTGGTAGTTTATAGTCTACATTGTCAGTACTTCCCAGATAGAATTTATAAAGATTATAAAGAAGATATCAAAAGATAGCACCATGGTGCTAATGAATTCACAAATATTGATCTCACAATGGCATGATCCTATCAAGACAAAGACACAGTGATTTAGAAACACCGGTTATTGCATTTTCCCGTGGCACAGTGTCCATCATTGTGGGGTGGGTAATTTGAAGGATCAAAATTATGTTAGCGATTACAAAATTAGATACAGACACAATATTGCAATTTTGATGAAGTTACTAAAAAATGTAACCCTAGGGAAGCTGCTAAATACATGGAAGCTGTGAAATTATTAGTGTATACTTAAAAACCTCTTCACTAAAAATTGTGTGATACTCCTTTGCAAGAAGTAAAAAACTATAGGAAGTAAGAATGAGGCAAAGTGGGCCTCAATTTATGAATAATGGAAGTTTGAAAGTAAAAACTGTAACACGGAACAGAAAGAAAGAGGTGAAAGAAAATACAGAATCCACAGTGGTATTGAAGATCTGGAATGCTCTGATTCCCAAACAGACAAGATCCTGCAAACCTCTTCAAGACCAAGAAAGAGAGTCTAGAAGTAGATGACGTAACCTGAAACAGCTATTCTTCCTTTTCATTTGACTTTTGCTCCTTTTTTGTTTTGCTGTATTTTCACGTAAGTTTTGTAGGGTGGGGGTAATCATTAAAATCTGTGTCTTTGAAAAACAAGCTTTTTATTAAATAGACTTTTACCATTTATGGAAGCTAATTTAAGAAATTCAAAAATATTCAGGTGTTACTCCTCAAGCTATCTGAATGTCTGCGTCATGGTACACACATGAGAAAAATTACTGTGAGACCACTTCCCTAATTGATGTGCATTTCCCAGAGTATTTAAAAAATATTTGACAAAGTCTTCACTTTTAAAGAAATTCAAAACTTAAAATGAAAGTCTTTTTTTCTGTAAAAGAAAAATAAAACAAAATCAAGAAGATATAAAAGCACTGAATGGTCTAGTGATAGGCAATGAAGGGTGGGCCATAACTAAATCCCTACACTAAGAAAAACCTGGGGTCAGATAAACTTAGCCACAAATTTTACTAGAACTTTAAGAAATAATTAACATCAATTATCCTCAAACTTTTTCATGAAATTGAAAAAGAGAAAACACTGCCAAACTTATTCCATGAACCTAGCAATATCTTGATATCAACACAAGACAAAGACAACAAAAAAATACAATCTCATTCCGAATAACTGAAAAAAATTCGGTAACAGTAATTAATACATACAGTTAGGTGAAAGCCTACTATAAAGAAAAATATGTTATTTGGAAAAAAAGAAATTGGAAAGGATATAGAAATACAGAAATACTGAATATTCTAGAAGAATAATTGAAAAATTCCTTTGAAGACATAGGCATGGCAAGGACTTCTTGAAGAGAACTCCAATTGCAAAAGAAATAATACTGTCAATCAACAAATGGGGTTCTATGAAATGAAAACAGCACAGCAAAATAAACTATGAATAGAGTGAAAAAACAAGAAGTAATATCTGGAGGATAGAAAAAAAAATCACACCGTTAAAATAAGAGACCCAGTCAAAACACAACATTTGTAATGAATAGATACTGCTCAGAAAATGAAGTGCATTAAATTAAAGTTAAATAAAAAGAGTTGTTCATCTTCTTTGGCTGTAAAAGAAATACAAATAAAAACACTGACATTTCATCTTGCTTTGGTTAGAATGTCTGTTGCCCAAGACCTCAAAGATCAGTAAATGCTGACATAGTTGAGGTAAACAGGAGCAATTCTATCTTGATGGTGGGAATGTAACAACATGCAATCATTATGGAAAGCAGTAGGAAGAGCCTTAAAAATTTAAATATAGAAATTACATTTGATCTCACTATGCCTTTTCTGGTAGCATCCAGAAAGAGCTAAGGTCATCATAATAAAGTGAGGTATACCGATGTTTATAGATCCAGAACTCACCTCATTAAATTGTGACAATGACCCATATACAAATCAACAAATGAATTAATTAAGAAGATGTTATACATAGGAAAATATTATTTACCCATAATGAAAGATGAATTTCATCTGTAGGTAAATGAATGGATCTTAAGACCATAATATCAAGAGAAATATCTTTCACTTCATAGCAGTTAAGTATTACATGGTTTGTCTAAGATGAGAGGCCCAAAATATAAATAATTTGGAGAATAAAATAAAGGATGCAGGGAGGGAGACCTTAGAGATAAGAAGATCTGTAGAAGAAGCGCCTAGAGGGCAGTGGAGAAAGGGAGAGTAACAATGAACAAGGTCTGCTAAATCCACAACCCAAACTTCACCGAATCATGATATAACACACACATACCCTAAAGATTTTAAAACAATGTTTTAAATTATTTTTAATGTTTTCAAATGATTAGTGTAAGGGTTTTCATACAAATGGAATGGATAGTTTGATGAGTTTGATAAAAGTTTGCACCCAGCTATGTATCAGTTAATGTGTGGAAACCTCAAATCATCCAAGCTCCCTCATGACTAGTTTGTGAATTCCCTGCTTCATAGAATCACTCATCTTATTTACTGGCTTTACGAATGTAGTCAAACCATGTTCAAACTTTTTTTGTGAATTCTGACACTACACACTGTATGTGGTTAACCAACATTGCTGGGTTTGTTCCTTTTTATTGATGAGTACTCTTGCAGAGAGTATTTTTGGTAGTACATTCTGTTTCTCTACAAGCACAAGGTATGTGAGCACTGGAAACTAGTAATACAGGCTACTTTATTCTTTCTATTTACCCATGTGTTCTGGCACCATTTGCAGAAAAGATATTTTCCCTTCTTTGGTACCTTGGTACATAGATGAAGAATCTTTTCACTACATGTGTGTTGTTCTTTTTTGAGATTTTCATTTGACTTACTCCAGAACCAGATTATTGGGATCTTTCAAGTTGTACATGAAAACCCAAAATAAACTGTCATACATTCTCCAAATTTTACCATTATTTTCTAAAATTTGTTTGGAAAATACTCTAGACCTTAAATGATTCCCTAAATATGGTAGAATCAACTTGTCATATTTTAGAAAAACATTTGGTATTTTGATTGACACTGAATTTTTAATTTTATTTAAAGAGGGGGGAAGCAAAACAGAAAAAAGGGTAGAAACAATACAGAATTTTAAAAAAAATTAAACAGTAAGAAATCACTATTTGATACATTATATATTGTCTTCTTGGATATAGTTGTTCAAGTTACAAAATTAAAGCTTACAAAGTGGACATTCAAACAGTGAGACTGCAAACAGTTCCGTTCACCAATCCAACAAAAACTTAGTAACATGGTTATCAATCCTACACACTTAAGTATACATACAGTTACCTCTTTTAGAGCACTTTCTTTTCCTCCTATTGCTTTTTTTAAAAATTGTTTTATTTAAAGAGAAAATTTTGAAATGGAAAGAGGGTAGAAACAATACAAAATCTCAAAAACAAAACAAAACAAAGAAAAAACATACAAAAAACCCCAAAAATATTAACCAGTAAAAATCACTAGTTGATAATTATATACTTTCCTCTTAGATGCAGTTATTCAAGTTACAAAATTAAGTCCACAAAGTGGACATCCAAACAGTGAGACTGCAGTCAGTTTGGCTCATCCATCCATCTAAAACATTAGCAACATGGTTATTAATTCCACACACTCAAACATACATGCAGTTATATCCTTTAGAATATTTTCTTTTCATTTTTTTTCCTTTACAATAATTATAATCCATTCTCATAAACTACTTAGAAGTTCTACACATGTACAAGTCTCTACACATATACCTAGCCTTTCCGTATTAGAGGGAGAAACAAATCAAAACAAGCCAGCAATACAAATTCCTAGAGAAACATGAAGTGAGAAGAACATACAAAAACACATTAGATGATCTACGGTAGTCACTATGATGTATCTAATTATTTTCAATAAAATTGTCTATATCACCAAATATAATATAAACATAGCATTGCTTTACATTATTAATAAAATCTAAACATTAGAGACATGATAGGACTTCAAAGGCAGATAACAATCAAACCAGAATGGGTATCCTATTGAATCCTGTCATATTCAGAGTAGTTGCCTCTACTGTCAAGCATACCAGATTCAGATAAAATCAGTCAAGATAAAACAGTGATATAACCAATCCTCTCTGTTTTATCTCTGCCATGCTATTTTTCTGTTGTTATTTGTTTACTTTTCTCCTTCATTCCTCTGTCTGCCCCTTTCTTTGAGGCCTTTCTGCCATTATTCCTGGAACCCTGGTGGTTTTCTTCTCTCTCTCTAGAATGTCCTTCAGTACTCTTTGCAGGTTTGGATTGGTGGTCACAAACTCCCCCAGTTGCTCTTTGTCGTGGAAATATCTTGTCTCTCCATTAATTTTGAGAGACAGTTTTTCAGGGCACATCATTCTGGGTTGGAGGTTATTTTCTTTCAGGGCTTGGAATATTTCACTCCAAGCTCTTCTTGATTTGATGGTTTGCATGGAGAAGTCCGCTGTGATTTTGATGAGTTTTCCTTTATAGGTAATCTGTTTCTTTTCTCTGACTGCTTTTAATATTCTGTTCTTGTGATGGATTTCTGGGATCCTGATTATTATATGTCTGGGTGTAGATCTGTTTGGGTTGTAGCTAGCTGGAGTTCTGTATGCCTCATTTATCTGAACTTCACTTCCGTTACCTATGTTTGGGAAGTTTTCCTTAATTATTTCTGTGAATAGACTTTTTATTTCATTTGTATTTGTTGCTGCATCTTCATTCACATATTTTATTCTAAGGTTTTAAATCCTCTTGTCATCTTCTAGCCTTTGTATTGTTGCTTCCTGGTTCCTTGTTATTTTTAAGAGATCCTTCCTTTCACAATCATACTTTGAAAATCTATCTTCAAGTTTTGAAAGCTTGTCTTTAGTTTCTGTTAAAAGGTTTTGCCAGGTTTCAATGGAGTTTTTAATTTCCTGATATTCTCTTTGGATCTGTTTCATATATTCTAGATTTTTAAAATATTCTTCATCAAAGGCTTCTCTCCTTTCTCTGGGTTCCTCTATTCTTTCATTTGTGTCTACTTGAGGATTACCCAGGACTTCTTTTATTAGTCTTCTTATATCTTGCTTCACCTGAGTTAGAATTTCAGATTTAAATTCTACGATAAGGTCACGGATGTATTTCTTTATTTCTGATGAGGCTCTCTCTGACATTACAGGTTTGATGCTCTCAACCTCCTCTGCATTTACCTCTGTTGAACTCACTTTCCCTGGTTCCGCAGTTGGGGACTTTTTGCTCCTTCTCTGTCTTGTCATGTTTTCGGCCCCCTTCAGACAGGTGGGTGGTGGAGGTCTCTGGGCCTTTAGTTTTGCTTGCAGTTTTTTTGCAGTGCACTTGCTAGGGAAATACTGCCACTCAGTCTGCTGTGGATCTGCAAGTTGTAGTCTGAGAGCTGGATCCTGCCCCTATGCCAGTCAACTAGTTAATGCTTCAACAGGTTTGTGTGTTCCCTGGGGATGCCACTGGCCCAGGAAAGCCTTGTCCCTGGCTATTGGGTTTCAACCAGGGGCGTGGCCCAGCCCGACCAGATCCTACCAATCTGCTTTGGACTAGGAGTCATCAGCAGATGCTGCTTAGGGCCTCTATTCAAGCTGGCCCTGCCCAACTCCAAAATGTCACCCAGCCAGTCTGCCCAGTTTGGGGATTCTAGTTCCCATCACTCACCAAAGTTCACGCAGCTGGATTGGCTGTTTCCACTCCCCCTCTCAGTGCCTCCTCCAGCCAAGGGTCTGGAGCTCACCAATCCCCACTCTTGGCAGGGCCATGATCTCAGCTCAGTCGTGAGTCACCTGACTTTAAGACACCCCAGTACAGCGATCGGGGCTTGCCCAGCTCCAGCCCTCTGTCCATGCTTCTTTTTCTTCTTTATTTTTTTTTTCCTCAGTTTCTTCCTGGGTAGTGAGAATTCCTCTCCTTTTGTTTGGCTTTCTCCATGTTGCCAGATTCCAGCATCTGAGTTGTTATTATTATTTTTTTTTTCCTCTGAGAAGTTCTCCTAACGTGCCGCCACTCAGTTGGCCATCTTGCAATCCTCCTGAATTTTTAAAATATGGGAGGAATGGACAATAACAATGTTTAGCAATTTGAATTAAACATGAAGTGTTCCTTTGCATATTTAGTTCTTAGAGCTGTGATTTAGTTTTTACAAAGCTACACATTGTGATTTTTAATATATCTTATAGAACTTAATGTCATATTTTGTTGCTATTGTACCTTGCATTTTTATTTGAATTTCTAGTATTTATAAATGGTATGCATGAAACAATTTTTAAATTTACTTGTAACTTCTAAGACACATTTTTGTGATCCTTTGGAATCTCTGCATACATGAATTCATTGCATGTATTAAGAAGACAGACATATATTTCATTTGCATATTTATGCCATTGATTTTATTTTTGTGGTCTGTACCTCTGGTTGGAAACTTACACACAATACTGAAGAACAGAGATGAATGTAGGCCATTTCCTGTTTGTACCCAGCAGGAATATTCAGTATTTAGCAATTAATGTAACATTAGTTATAATTTCTGATTTTTTATTATTCATATCTTTTCAAATATACCAAATACTTTCTCTGCATTGATTGAGATGATCACACATTTCCTCTTTAATTTTGAAAGTGTACTTAAGCATTTCTAGATAATTCATTGTTGAAATTTCTTTTCATTTTAAGTCCCAAATAGATTTGATTGTCTTTGATGCATAAATATGATCCATTTTGTAGGGACATGTTTATTTATGCTCTTGAGGTGTCATTTATATTATATTTTGGAAGGTTTGTTACTATCATTTTGGTTAATACATAAATTAAATCAGGAAGATTTGCTCTTGTTTTCTGAAAATATTTGATTTAAATTGTTAATGTATTATTGTAAAATAACAAAATTCCCTAGAAAAGTCATCTGGCCCTGGAGATTCCTTTAAGAGGGGAAGAAATCTTTAATTAGTGTGACAAACTAAATCAGCTTGCACTATATTTGTCAAATATTCTTGAGTCAGATTTTAAAGTATTATCTTTCTGAGAAATTTGTACAATTTATTGAAGCTGAAAAATTAATCAACATGGAGTTAACTATAATATTTGTCATTCTGTGAATGCTTAAAAACTTAAATCAACACTTGTGGTTTACCGATTTTCATATTTTTTCAAATGATTATTGTATGACATTATTAATTTTTAAAATTTTAATCTATTTCCATGCTTTTTGTTTTCTTTATTATTTCTTGGTTTTCACTAAATTTGCATTCAATACATTTGTGTAATCTTAAAACAAAAACACAGATAAGCAATTGTAAGGCTGCCTTTTATCCAAATATAAGTGTTGCAAGCCTTAAATTTGTCTCAAAGTCAACATTATCTCCATTCCTCAACTTTTGGAAGGTTTGACTTTTTAAAATCACTAAATTAAAAATATTTTCTAAATTTGCAAGATTATTTATTGGAAAACATAAATTATTTAAAAGTAAGATCCTTAATGTCTGTAGTTCCAGCTGAGGGAGGATGAAGCAAGAGGATCATAAGTTTGATTCCTGCCTGGAAATCTTAGCAGAGCTCTAATTCAAAATAAAAAGTGAAGGAAGCTTAGATAAGGAGTAGAGCACTCCTTGATTCATTACCCCATACTGCACCAGATAAGTAGACAAATGCATACATAATAGTAAAAGAAAAATGTCTGCTTTTCATGCACAAGCTTTAGGTGCATTTTCAATGACAGATTTTAGAATCAGGAAGTTGTTTTTTTTTTCATTTTACAATTTTATCATCTCATTACCATTATTGCTAAAACTGAAAACAAAAGTAGTATAAAATGATCACTTATATCTTCCTCCGCTATGTGCCAGAAAGTTGAACTGTGATTCCCTCCTCACGTGACAGCATAAGTAACAGTAGAAAGAAAAGATATGTTCTCCAATGTGCTTTCTTGTTAATCATTGTAAAGATTTCTTGATTATATTTCTATTGAGCATTACAAATAAAAACCTTAACAAATGTGTTACTTTTCTTGGCCTCACAATATTGCAGTGTTTTTATTAATGTCATTCCCACATTGTAAGTCCCACTAGTGGAAATTATAAAGAATAAATGTCTTGTCATCAAGAACTTGGATAATATAAGCTTAAAATTAATTTTAAACACAGCCATTTTCCCTATTTTTAATTTCAATGTCATATAGTGGTTAAATCACCTATACTGAGACTGTCCATAAAACATACAAGGTTTTTAGGACTGACTAGAGCAAAAATAGACTTCTGTTCTAAAGCTCAAAAAGCAATATTGCAGACTTATAGAAGCTTATAAAATTTCTTTGTATCCTTTAGGCAATATCTGAGTGGGTAATAATCAATAGTTAATTCTTGCCCTTGACTTTAAAGATGATACCACAAAATTCAAATTTAAATTTATTTTTATCTATAGCCTGACATGACATGAAATGTCCCAAGTCCGTTATTATTTGGGTTTTACAGTAAAATATGATGGAATCCCAGTTTTCAAACATGCCATACTTTATTTTGGCAATTATTTGTATTCTTCAACCCATTAACTTTCAGTTTTAATGTTTGAAATTTAGCTACCTATGACAGTTTCTTCTCAGTGACAGCCAGTAAGTCCTCATGAAGCTATGGCAGTGTACATTTCTCACTTAGGAAGTTACTGATCCACTATATTTCAATTCTGCCAATAACATTTTCATTATGGCCAGCCCCAAAATACAGAAAGCCTGATCCAACACCAGTATGTCTTTTATTTTCAATGAAGGACTTTGTTTAGTTTTGTAGCCCAATTTTACTGAAGGCACAAAAGTTAATTTTATCTCTGCTTAACAAGAAAAGGAAAGAAGAATAACACAGATTCAGAAAATGAGAGCCTTGTTCTCAAAATCATACACAGGAAGATGTTTTTCTCATTTCATTTGTGTATCAGTAGAAATCTGCACCTATCCATACTTGTTGTTGCTCAAATCAAAATGCAGTCTTGAGGAGGAGAATAACCCAGCAATTCTGAAAGCACATTAGTCTGAAAGATAAAAAGTTTTAGTTTCTGAGGCTTTTTTTTTTTGATAGAGGAAAGAAAGTGCACTAGAATAAAGCAAAATATAATGAATGAAGAATTTGTTTCTTGCTATTTTTGGGAATTGTAGATTTTTGAGTACTCTGTATGAAAGAAATTATTAACCAGGTGTAGTGTGTCTGTTATTAGGTGTGAACTTAATCAGCATCCCATTACACCATACAATACTGAAGTAATTGATGTATGCTTCTTATTTTGGAGGTTTCAGTCCAAGTTTGAGTGGCTGTAGCTCTGAGCTGTGGCAAGGGAAGTGATTCATGAAGGAGCCTGTGATACAGCTATCCCATGAGACAGGAAGCATAAAAAGATACAGTTAGAGAGTAGAGCCCATAATCCCTTGATAACAGCATCCAGTAACTTCAGGTTCCTTCCTAGGGCTGTGCCTTCTATAGGTTCCAACAACTTATAATAGTATTTCTTGGCAGAACAGGAAGCACTCAGCATTCATACTGTAGCAGGTGCTTATTTCATCAAGTCTAGTTCCTAGCAGAGTATCATTAAGATGTTATATTGTAAAACTGATTTGGTGACATGAATTACTACTAAAAATATATAGTGTTTTTGTCATTGTTCATTACTTTCCTTGTGACCACTTTCTACTCAAGAAGCAGAGATGAACACTTTGCACTATTAGGCAGCATTCTGAGGGGCTCTTGAGGATTTCTTGTGAATATACACAGCATTTTACCTAAGAGGAAGGAAAGGGGTTAAAGTCCTCTTTATCTTGTACAACATGTAGACATGCTGACAAAATTATATTACAAATGCTTGTGTCAGTAAATTTCTATGAGAATATTGTGTGATTTGATGAATAATTTTGAATAAATTATAAATTAAATGTAGATTATATTTCATTAATGTTTTTATTCACTTGAAAGAAAATGACAGGAGTTTACCCAAGGGTCTGTAAATGATCTAAAATAAAAATAAACATTTAGCTAACATATGCATGTGTTTTAATCAGATTTGTGCTAAAAATGGTGAAGAATATTTATTCTTGGGTATATTAATATCTGTATTTATTCATCAATGGTATCTTAATCATTTTCATTAATTAAATATGCAGTTAAGAGATATAATTTTAGGAAACATAAGATCAAAAGAAAATTCCCAATACACCATTCTTGGAAACTAGAAGCAATGCATTTTTTTTATCCTTTGGACCAAACTTTTAACTGTTAAGGGTATGAGCAATTTAGCTTAGAAGTCACAAAAAGAGAGGAAAATTGTATAGCACATGGCAGTGTTGTCTGTGTCAGTCAAATTATATACTTACATGACTTAGAAAATTATATATTCATTCAATTCTTCCTCAGATTAAAAAGGTAAACCTATTCTTGTTACTTTACATGGGTTATACATAAAAGTAGTTACTGGATTTAATAAGAACATTTAATTAATTCTAGTAAAATAAAAAATACTCCTTAAGTACTCTTATTCTTATGATCTAACTAAACTGAGCTTTTAAGTTCTACCTATTGTAAATTTATGTCACTCAGTTCCTACAGATGTTCTATCAAAATTATTTAAAAATTAGATTTTATTCATTTAAAAATTTTAAAATCCTAAATCTACAAAAACCATAATTCAGTTATTGTTATACTTGTTCCAGAGTCAAGTAAGGAGTGAATAAGACAAATCTAGATGAATTTTTGTATAAGAAATTACTCATTAGATTCACAGGATTTGTATAAAAAGAAATAGGAAGAAAGACACTTCAGATGGATAGCAATTCTTTGGTTTAAACTATAGAGACTATAAAAGGTAGGACATGTTTTCAGAACTGTGAATAGTTATAGTTATTTGCACAATGTAAGAATAACATAGGCTGAACAAGAAAAAATAGACACAAATGAGAAAATGAGAAGAAAAATCCATTTTTTATACATAGGGTTTTACTACACCAAGTTGCATTCTACAGTTAGGAAAACAGACCTAGTAGCTTTTAAGACTTTCAAGAAGTACAGATTAAAAGAGCAATTTTCAAGCATAGAATTACTTAAAAAATAAAAATGCTTACATCCAAATGCATTTGTGTCTATTAGATATGTAAATAAAATAGATGTAAATGGCCCAGCATCACCAGGATACCTTCAATGGGAAATGAGTTGAACTATTTCCATTTTCTCATGGCATTTTACCTTCCTTTTGTTTGCTTAGCCATTCCTAACCTTGGTACTAATCTTTTTTGTTTTAGTTGAACATTGTATACCTTGGCCTCTGTTCTGTTTCTTACAAATGCACCGAATAAACATATGTTCTACCATTTACTCTGATAATTGACATTTTCTTATATGCTGGCTCTTGACCAATTCCTGGTTTTATTTTGAAATGTGCTGTCTACAGTCACCATATAAAAGTAATTACCATAATGATGGCTGAACCTTTAGTTGAGAAAGATTCTCTTCAGTTTTATGGTACAGTTGAGAGATTATGATTTAAGAAATCCCTAATTACTTAGGGATAATTATGCCATTAACGAGCTAGAAATTTACAATGTCATTATAATAATAAATTTTATTATGGTTAAAATATATTACAGGATATAACTTATAAATCTAGAGCAGTTTCTGCCATAGATACATGAACTCAGATAACACGTGTGTAACTTTGCCATGTAAGTGAGTAATCAGGGCGCTGCCCACCGAACTTCCTGTTTCTGGATTCACTGTATTTGATGAAACACATCCCTGTATGTGCTTCTAAAATGGATACCCTTCGTATTAATGAAAAAAAATGTGCATTCTTATTCAGCTATTATACAAATTAGTTACTTTCAGACATAAATGAAGAATATGTCCAGGGTGGCATTTTCCTTTCCCTGGAATGTTCATGCCAGTCATCAGCAGTAAACTATAGTAATTTTTTCCCTGAATATATTCCCAATGCCTCTTGAGCCATACATATTTTCCATCTAGAGATTTATTTCTGTGGAGTGAAAGCCATCCCCAATTCATAACAGCAGACACTGCTAATACTGGTGGCGCTAGAGACAGAGCTCCAGCCTTTCTGAGCTTTTGCTCATGAAGAGCATTTGAGTGGATCAAACAAATATTACATGACAGTACTGTTATCATTATCATAAGCACAGTAGGTCACATCAATTTTAGATGCTGTTTACTATGAAGGGCTTCTTTCTGTTCCTCCTCCTTTGCTCTTCCTTTCTTTTCTTCGTACCTTCATTTTTCAGTCTTTCTTCCTTTCTTTCCTGCATAAACACTTCTGAAACCAAAGGTCTACAGATTTCTTTTAAATATCCATTTGGAGCTTAAGTATATCATATATTCAAGCTGTCTATGCTCCTGTGAGAAAGGTTGGAACAACAGTTACCTTTTTCATTTATGGAGAAAAGGATTGTGATAAACAAGGTCATAGTTATTTTTTAACCGACATACCTTATGCATTATTTGGATGTAACCAGTTGAATTTCCTGCCCCCGAGAAAACTTTTAATGCTTTATATCAATATATGGAGGGAAAACATTTACTATGCTATGCACTTTTGTTTTATGTATCCCTCAGCACAAAAGGAAACTTTTATGATGTTTTTCCATTAATGTGTTGTTTTAAGAAAGCAGAGGTTCAGCAACCATTTTTCTTTCCTATTTATTCATAGGTTCTCTAAGGCCCTTGCTTCTTAATGCAAGGTATATTGATATACTATTTTAATATAGTAACAGCTCTCATTGAGATATACCTCCCAATGCCACAGGGAGCAATGAACTAGCTAGGATGCTTGCAATATTAAAATCAATTAAAATTAAAAAAATGTTAAATTGCATTGCTATGATGGAATCAATTTGTTTAGTTGGCTGATGGGCAATTAGAGAAAATTAGACTGGGATTTGATGTTTCTCATACCTTTTTTAGTCTAAGGTACGATTTTGCTAACATAAGTACCACCAATGTCTTCTACAGATGACCTGAGTAAATTTTTCTCCAAAAGAAAAGTCTTAGCCTTTCACATCTATGCTTAGTTACATCTTTTAAAATTGATGAAGGACCATTTGTATAAGTCAGTCTTTGCTGCTAATTTGGTTTCTAAAAAAAGGAATAATGATATTTCAAGGCACTGGAGCAAAACTAATGCACAGTCCAAATAGAAAGAACAAATCCTTCACTTCATTGACAAATATGTAAATGGTAAAAGAAGGGGGCAGAAGGCAAACGATTTTCATTTCCTTCCCTTTTTCTTTCAAAAAAAAGATAGAATACATTCGAAAATAATTGATTTCTTTACAAAATATGTAAATTATTATTAATATATATATAATAGAAATCAGAGAATCATATAATGGAATAGCCAGTGAATCCATTGCATGCCTAGAAAGAAATACATTAGGATGAACCAGATGAATATATGTATATAAATATATGTTACTTTAGGAACATTAGCTAAAAACGTGAAAAATGTAAGTATAACTGAGACTATATGCAGTATAAAAATGAATGTTATAGAGGACTTTCAAAGATAGAAAAGGAAAATTGAGTGTCTATGTGAGCTGGAATTTTTAGTAGCATGATTGGTGTAGATACTAGAACTTATGTAGGATTTTGGAGTGGCATATTATTAAAACAATGAGAGAAGGACATAAAATAGAGTGCCTCTCAGTGCTCTACAACTGTTAAGAATAGAGAAGATGGTTTACTAGTACATTGTTAAAATTTCATGAAGGATTCACCACTTATGAAAACAAATGTTGGAAAATCCAGATGTTGTGAGGAAGTTCTCTACATGCTCATAGTGTTTGCAGTCTATCTTCTCACCATTGCATTCACGATATGAAGAACACTTTCTACTGTTAAAGTGATGCCACACAGCTACTTGTTTTTTGATATTGCAATTCTTCGTGCATTCCTACAAAAAAGAATACAGAAAATGTACTGCATTGTTTTTTTACAGCTACTGAAACCAAGTTGAGAAACAATCATTTAAATGCATTGTACTGAGTAGTTAGGAATTAGCAGTGATGACTTAAAGAGCTGATGATAAAAGTTTTATCATAAGAAGAGAGGTAGAAGTGCAGAAAATGCAGAAAACTTAAAAATAAGGCATAAATAAGTTTCTTCAATTAGTTACTGATAGAGTCATTAAAGAGACAGAAAGCACATGATAAAGGATATTGGAGTTCAACATATTAGAATGAAGGACAGCTATTGTTTTGGATTGTAGATAGTTATTATGCTGCTGTGAAATAGTTTAGTTCTAAGGGATACCGGTGGTAATAAGATAAATATTAGGCAATGTTTTTAATAGAAATAAAATATCGGGATAAAAAAAGGAAAGAGAAAATATTCAAAAAGTTAGTGTTATAATCACTGCTATACAGTTGTAATAATAAATTTAAGAAATTTTTAATTGACTGATGCTAGATAAATAACCTAAAGATAAGATTTGAAGGTTTAAAAAGTATAGTGTTGAGAAGTAATTGCAGAAAAACTAATGTGAATGCAACTAGAACATTGAGAAATGTGAAAGAAATTAAAACAGGAAAATATTATTTGAAAATCGGACTGAACAAGTGCTTAGCGGAGGGTAAAAAATCTGACTCGTGCAGCAGTGCATTGAAAGTTTAGGTCTCAGAAAAAAAATGTACATTAGATTTTAAAGAAAAGAGCACTGAGGATGCTTTCTAAAACATTGAAGCCTACTTATATTTTGAGTAAATATTTAAGTGTATCGTTCAGATTTCAGAGATACTCGCTTTTATTTCTGTTATTGATTATTTATAATCTTTCCCACTCCTCAAACACTTGTATACAACTTTACATGTACAGACTTTAGAAGGTTTGGGAAAAAATAGCAAGATCTCATTATGTAAAACCACAGTTAAAAAGGAACATGCAAAGATTTACAATCACATTTACATGTTGGCCTATTTCGTTTCACTTGCACAGATAAGTTATTCTATGTTTTTGTTTTCACATTGATTTTTTTCTTTTCTCTTTTCTGTTTTTTTTTTTTTTCCTTTCTCTCTTTTGAGACAGGGTTTCATTATGCAGTTTAGGCTGGCCTTGAACTACTTCTGCAGTCCAGCTTGGCCTCAAAAGCACAGTGATTTTCCTACCTCAGCCTCCTGAGTACTGGGATTGCAGAAGTGAAACATGCTTGGCAATTAATCATTTTTTGAAATTGATTTAGTACAGTTTGAATCCTATCTCTTTCCATATTTAATCCAGAATTTCCCTTGCCAAGAGAACACACATTTATAAAATGAAATAATTTATAAAGCAACTTTTGTTTGTTTTTTTTTCAGACCAAGAGAATACTTTTCTGTGTTTGTTTTAAACTTTTTCAATTTTGCACAGTTTTGATTTAGCTGCCATGTTTTATGTGCTAGGATCTTGGAAGAACAATGAATTTCAGTTTAAATATTTGAAAGTGTAGAGATAATAAATATTTTACAAGTACCTTCACTGAGTTTTTTTTTTTTAGTTAATTCTTAAGTAGTGCTTCTCCTGAAGATTTTAATTCAGAAATAATCTTTTTAAATTACTAGGCAATTCTGTAGTAGTTTAACATTTGAACTGAGCTTTAAAATTGTAAGTCAAAACCAATAAAATTAAAATAATTTTTAAACCACTACAGTGAATAACAATTAAATTAATTTTTCCCAATGCAAACAAATTTAGAAATGTAAAGAAAATATTGTGTATTGCTATACAATTTTTTTATTTATATCCAAAGCTAAATCACCCTATGTATATAGATGTTAACGGTTATTTGTAAAGGCAAAGATAGAGAAAGATATCTCTATATATGAATACAAATATTTGTGTCTTTGTGTTTATAGTTTCCTCAAAAATTAGATCATTTTACTAAATAATTTTAATTAGAAAAGTATGCTAACCTCTTCTTTGTTAAAATTAGGAAGCATACCGTTAGCAATAGATAAGAGGTATTTTTATAGAAATATCAAAACACAATTTTAAAGGAAGGAAAATCATTCTATGATACATTGAAAATATTATCAATCAGTCTATCATATATTGGCAATATTGTCAATATAAGACAAACATTCTTATTTATTGACTAATAATGTTTATGATAATCATGCAAAATTAAAAAGTACTTCATTCTATTTTGAAGCAAATGAGAGTTTAAATACACTGTAATGTAATCTACACAACAAACTTGCATTTCCCATTTCCAGAAACATTTGGTGTATAGTAAAAAGAATCCATGAATATCTCATAAAATATATGAACAAGACTATGGCAGCAACAACTCAGAGCAAAAAAGCGTTATCTTTCATCTAAAAGAAATATTGATTTTGTATTATTTTACTTCAAAGTGATATGTTTGTGGTTGGCTGTCTTTTTACTTAAATGTACAGTTTTCAACATATTTCATACTATAATTTATTTTTAAATTTTCACATCATGTTTTAAATTATATCAATTTATTTACAGATTATGTTCAAATCTTAAGTAAAATAAATGATTTTTTATGTTTTTGTTTCTTTACTTTTAACAGATATATTATTTGCAGGCCATTTACTTTATTTTATTTTTTATTTTAAAAAGAAACACTAACAATAACAAAACAGTTTCAAATATATTCTTAACAATAATTGACTATGGTTCTCATGTTAAGTTTAAATCCACTGAGTAGAAATTTGTGTCAAGAATGAATAGTTTTATAAGCTTTTCTGGAAAGAATGAGTTTCTTTAAATATTGGATCTTTTAGCCCATACATTTTATAAAGTGTTTCCACTGAATTTTCTTAATTTACATTTTGATTTTGTTGGTACATATTTGCAGCACCTGAGGTTTCCTTTTTCTTGGGGAGAGGGTAAAGGTATATAACACAGCTGGCTTGCTTTTTAACCTCCCTCCCTTCCCACCCACCTTCCTTCCTCCATCTCTAAACTGTCTTTCACCATTTTCATTGTCGCTGCCTTATTATTCTTAACTCATGTTTGTGACACATAATCTTTACATACTTTGAGCTTATTGGTGAATCTTAATTCTTCTTCCTTCCCTATCCTTCATCTCTTTCCTCACACTCAGTTACCAGGACCTATTCTCATTGTCAAAGTATCCGTCCCCTTACTTACCTCTATCTATCCTTTATGTTACTCTTTGTACTTTGCTTTACCCAAATAAGAGACATTACACAGTATTTAAGCTAGTGTCTGATTTATCTCACTGACATTATATTTTCCAGGTATACCTATTTTTCTATAATTTTCTCAAATGTATCTTTCTTTATAGTCAAGTAATATTTCATTGTGTATAGATTTTATTTATCCATTTGTCCGCTGATGGACACACAGGCTCCTTCTAGTATTGAGCTATTATGAATTGTACTGCTTTAAAAATGGTTATGCATGTATCACTGTAATAGAATCTCTTTAGCTCCTTGAAAAATATATCTAGAAGAAGAATAGCTGGAACTTTTAATTTTAGCTCTGTGAAATCTCCACACTGATTTCCAAAATTGTGCTACTGGTATACATTCCCACCAACAATATAAGAAGTTTCTAATAAGCCTTTTTTTGTATTCTATAGTAAGATTTGTAGACTCCTTCAATTACAAGTTATACATTTATGACACAGATGTAAATAGTCACAGATTATTATTCATAAATGTAAAGAGAATAATGCTGACTTGCAATATAGTGGCTGATTTGTCCTTTCCTATAGGCCTTTACATCCTAACCTTTGAGATGTCTTAAGTTGTACACTATTTTCTTTTACAAAAATTTGCTTCAATTGTAAAGATATGATATTATATATGCTTAATACATAGGAAACATTTGTACTTAACTATCTGCTTTGGACTACCTTTCTTTTTTAGTGCACAGCATTTAGTCTTCTGCATTTCTCTTTTCTACTTTTCTCTGCTCTGTGAAGCGTCAGAATATGGAGTATGGTCTGACCCAAACTTGATAATAAGCTGTTAGTGTGATAAATAAACAAGAGCTTCTTGGTGATGTACATACTCTGATTCATTTCCAATAAATCAACTTGTCTCTAATGTCTGAGCTTTCAAAGTGGCACCCTGTTCCCTTCTGAGTTTTTCAGTCATTGTGACTTACATTCTTGTTCCACACATGCATCAAGTTATTGCTCCCAATAACCAATCCCCTGCTGTCCAATGCTTTTCCTGCAGGTAGTAGGATTTGCATTGCTATAAAGATTCTGCGTCCAGTCACAGCTCTCAGATCTCACAGATCTAACAACTCACAGATCTCACATCTCATATTTCTTGATGAAATATGTTCATCTATATACCCAAGCAGTTCACCCAACTCCAAGTAGATTAACATAATCTATTTCCAGAGATATAGTTCAAGGATTCGTAGTTGGAAACAAAAACACATGAAAAAAGTAAGGCACATGGTCTGGGGATTTAGCTCAGTGTCATAAGTGCTTGCATTGCAAGCCTGAGGTCATTAGTTCAATCCCAGATACAAAAAAAAAAAAAAGGCACTTACATTGAGAAAGGGATTTCAGCAAGATTAATAACTAGCTTTGCATCAGAAATAAGACCAGCAGAAGACAATGTTAGCCAGGAAAAATATTTTTCAAAAATAAAGACAAAAGAGACATCCTAGGCTGAAGAACCAATGAAATACCGTTAGTAGACCTGACTTAGAAGAAGTAGTAAGAGAAGGTCTTCTGGCTGGAATCAAGGGAACAAGATAGTGCATGTCATTCACGTAAACATGGAGATAAAACAATTAAAAGTAACCATGTAAATATGAGAGATTTCAAATTGCATCTTCTTTTTGATTGTCCTAATTTACTGATACAAGAAAATGCATAAAAGGCATATATATATATATATATATATATATATATATATATATATATGCCTTAATGCTTAACCTTGGTTGTCACTAGCTAATTTTTCTGTTGTTGATACAAATTATACAACACCACCAATTTAAATTAGGATAGGGTTCATTGGATTCACTGTTTTGGAAAGCTGACTGGCTCCAGGGCAGAAACAGCATGGCAGATGGGAGTGATGGAGTAGAGTTATTCACTTCACATGGCCCTGAAGCTAAGCACAAGGGAAGAAATCCAGAGATACAAATTCCAACCATATTTCTGCCCCAAGTGACCTACTTCAAATTGTCCCCACCTTCTCACTGAATTATAATGCCTCCAATCACCTCTCTGGCACCCTTAATCCAGCCAAGTTGGCAATTAAGCATAACCTTTCACATTCCACCCCTTTACATACCCAAATATACTTAAACTACATTTAATATCCAAATATAAAAAATAACCTCATAATTCTTGCTACAATGATGTAACTGTCATCATGCAACCAAAATATGCACTAATCTCTTCCCCAAAGTCTTACCAGTTCCAGCATTGATCAAAAGTTCAGGCAAGCTCTCCTCTGAGGCAAGGTCTTAGCTCTATAAAACTTTAAAGTTACTGAAGCCCAAAACACGTGGCAGAGGGTAAACATTTCTATTCCAAAAACCAAGGAAGAGAATAGTAGAAAAGAATTAGATCAAAGACCAAACCATACCAGAGACAATATTAAGTCCTGCATGACCACATCGGATATCCAGGGCACATGCTGGTATGATGTAAATTTTAGAGTGCATGGGTGACTCCTCCCTTCTTACCTTTCTGGTTGCAGCATTCATGGTTTTTCCCTTGGGCTTGTTCCCTTTGCAACCTGAAATGTTTTTCAGTTCCTCAGTTCCCTGATTTCACTAGCTTCCTCAGTTCACCATTGCACCCATGGTTTCATTTCCACAGCTTCATGCACCAATCTCTAGGGGGTATATTGCCTGGTCTCTAGTGCTTCCTTGTGGGAGAAATCTGTGACCCACAACATTGCATTCAGCATGCTGGTAAAATCATCCTGATGATCCCAAATCTGCCATTACATTAAGTTGTAGTTGCCTTTCTGTCATGGTTTATGTAAGTGGCCCCCAAGACTCATGCTTTTGCATTATGCATTTGTGATTGGTTTGTCTAGCCCTTGGATTGGAGATGTGAATGCTACACTGGCCTAGGGGTGGAGCGAGGATGTGGTGTAATGGCAGGAAGAAGGTGTCTCTCTTGTTGGTTTTGGCTTGCTGTTTGCAGCCACCATGAGCTGCGTCCCCGCCATGCCACCCTGCCTTGGAGCCAACTGAATATGAACTGAAACCTCCAAAAATTGTAAGAAATAAATCTTTCCTTTCCCAACTTTGGTCGTCAGGTATTTTGTCTCAGCGACAAGTAAAAAGTAACTAAGACAGAATTTAGTAACAGGAGTGGGGTCATTGCTGTGACTATACCTGACCATGTTTTTCTAGAGGCTTTGGAAATGGCTTGTGGGCAGAGTTTGGAAAGGTTCAGACATGTTTCCTGGATGCACAGAGCTGGAGCAGCTTAGGCTGTTCTGTAGAAGAGATTCTGGTCAGAGCTCAGGAGACCAGAAAGCTGACAGAAAGCCTGATGGTAAAGACCATGCTTGGGAGGTTTCTGCTAGGAAGAAGGACTGCATTGGTTGTTGGACTCCCCATGATGTCTCTTATGAATTGGCAGAAAGTTTGTCTGCAGTTTGTTCATGCCCAGAGACTTTGCCTGAGACTGAGATTAAAAGCAATGGACTGATTAATCTGGCAAAGGAAAAGTCAAGGCAGTCAAATGGTGAGGCTGTGACATGGCTATTGTTGGGAGCTTTTAGCTACCTTTATGTTGCAAATCAAGAGCAAAGAGCCCAGCAGGATAATTTAAAATGCTGTGAGTTTGGCCAGAAGGAAAACTCCAGTAAAACTGTGGATTGTAAAGACAAGGCCCAGACTTTGATTGCTGAAAAGGAACAGAGAGATAAGAAAGATGGCCAGGGGGCATCCCAGGAAGCAACCAGTCTCCATCCTTTGCAACCCCAAAACAGCAAAAGTGAAAGAATTTCTCAGAGGAGAAAGCTGCAGAGCACCATGCTCCAAAATGGCAAGGGAGGCCACATGAGGTTCCACAATGGTGGCAGCTACATGAGGTTCCAAAATGGCGGCAGCTGCATGAAGTTCCACAATGGCAGCAACATAGAGGAGCTTTTTCTCACAATCAGGTAAACAGAGTCGAGAGATCCAGGCAATTGACCCCTACAGCCAAGAGAGGGAAAAGCCTGGTTACTGCTCCAACTGGTAGCAAACCTTGGCGGCATCCACATGGTGCTGATTTTAGGTGAAAAGAAAATGCACAAATTCTGAGGGTAAGACGGCTTCCACCTCAATTGCAAAGGGCCTGGGAGGCCAAGCAGTGTGCCCCTGAGAGGACAATATGTAAAGATATAAGGGTGAAGCCAAAGGTGCAGTGGAGACCCCAGAAGTTTGGAAAAGCAAGGAATGTGGATCATCCAAGGAAAGTTGCAAAACCTGAGCAGAGAGGGTTTAAGAGAGAAGCTGCAGGAGTGGAAATCCCTGGAAGTGCTGTGGGGGTCGAATCACCCAAGTCTTTTGGAGCTTGCAATCAGATTGCTTCAAATGTTGAGCATGGAACTATAGGACTTAATGTTGGTCTTGCTGGATGTTGGACTTGCTTTTTTCCAATACTTTATATTTTCCTGTTTGTAACTTTTGGAATGGTAATGTTTATCTTGTACCTTTGCATTTCAGAAATGTTTAACCTTGTTTCATTTGTACAGGGGGTTATAGTTAAGAGTTTGCCATAGATATCGGAGGACACTTGGGACTTGGACTTCTCAGCAATGCTGAAAATGTTAGGACTTTGGCAACTATTGGAAATGGACTAAATGTCTTTTGTATAAAAGATGTGCATGAGTCTTTGGGGGCCAGGGGTGGAATGTCATGGTTTATGTCAGTGGCCCCCAAGCCTCATGCCTTTGCATTATGCATTTGTGATTGGTTCATTGTCTAGCCCCTGGATTGGAGATGTTAGTGCTACACTGGCCTAGGGGTGGAGCCAGGATGTGGTGTAATGACAGGAAGGTGTGTCTCTCTCTCTTGTTGGTTTCAGCTTGCTGTTTGCAGCCGCCATGAACTGCGTCCCCGCCATGCCACCCTGCCTTGGAGCCAACTGAGTATGAACTGAAACTTCCAAAAAGTGTAAGAAATAAACCTTTCCTTTCCCAACTTTGGTCATCAGGTATTTTGTCTCAGTGATGAGTAAAAAGTAACTAAGACACTCTCTATGATCACGATATCAGTGGGTTCTGAGTTCCTGGCTTAACGTAGTGACAGAATCTCAAGAAACCAATTCCATAAGCATTCCTTTTCAAATTGTTGGCCAAGTGGCTTTCTTCTCAAATGAAAAATTTTCAGTTTCTTTACTCTTTATCCTGAGATATTTGGGGTCTTGCTGATTCTTGAGATACCTTCAAGTCCTCTTTCTTTCATTTCACTTCAAAGTACATTATTTCTTTTTAATGGCATTAACATCTTCAGCAACCGTATCTCCTTTGGTCCCAAATTTGTCCATGATTTTTATGGTACCTAATTTAATTTTTCTAAAATCTCTTGCTTTGTTTCTCACTTCTGATCCTCATGATAAACCTCATGTAAAGCAACCAGTAGTACCCATGCCACATACCATACCATAGGTTACCTTGAAATTTTCTTTGTCAGAAACATTAGTCCATAGCCCTTAAACTGGGTGATATACAAAGTCTCCATACATGGACAAAATTATGGCATATATTCTAGTCAGAATGCAATACACATGGTTTCTAGTCCAATTACCAGTAGAATTCTCATTTCTATTCGAAACTTCATAAACCTGGCCTTGAAAGATTATGTTCTTTAAAAAAAGAATAAAACAGAACAAAATAGATTAGAATGAAACAACTCAAATAACACAGGACTTCAAGACAACAGGAAATCAACAGTGGCCACCATAACATATCAGGTTTTCTTTAAAATGGTTGTCCATACCTTCATACATAGTAAGTTAATACAAAACAAAATAGTATAAAAGCAACCAAAACAAAAGAATGAGAGCCTTATGAATCTTCAAAACCAGACAATAGGAAATGAATAATGGCTACCATAATGTCTCTTGTATTCTTCAAGATAGCTGTCCATACCTTCACACATATTGGAATCAAATAAGTAGAAACAGACTAAAAATTGAGAATTAAAGCATTACTGGACTTCAAAACAACATGATAGGAAATCAACAATAGCTACCACACTGGCAAGTTTTCTTCAATGTAGCTGTTCATAACATTACACATACTAAAATCAATTCTTGCAAACTCTTTAGTTGAAGTATTAGGCCTGTACATGTACATCCCTCTTTTCTATATTAGAGGGAAAAACAAAACATGAGGAAGTATAAGAAAAATAAAAAGCAAGAGTCAAATAACAAAGAGCCCAAAACTATAACAATGTAGGCTTTCAAAATAAAGTGATAGGAACATAACTAGTTTTTTTTGTTTTGCACAGCTATCTTTGAAAGTCTTACTTGAATTACCAGATATAGTCATGCAATACTGATCTAATTCTATGGATGTTAACTGTTTTGTTCCAAGAACTAATAAAATTATTATCACAATCTTTTTATTAATCTTAAGTGTATATATACAAATGTATATCTTTTTTCTTTTCCCTTCCTTCTTTTCTCCTTTTCCCTGAGTTATTTTTTTCCTCTTTAAGTAGTACCTTACCCTTTCACAATATTTATTGAAGATTTTGTATCTTATTTACTCTTTCAGTTTCTTACACTAGGGAGACAATATGGTATTTACACATCAGTTTGATTTATTTCACTTATGAATATGGTCTCAAGTCAAATTCATTTACCTATAAAAGCCTCAATGTGATCCTTCTTTATAGTTGAGTAGTACTCCATTGTATAAAAATACCTTCTTTTTAGTCCATTCCTCATTTAATGGACATTTAGGTTGTTTCCAAGATCTGGCTTTTACGAATTGTGCTGCTACAAACATGGATGCACATATATCACTGTGGTATGATTATTTCAGTTCTTCTGGGAATATGCCCAGAAGTGGAATAGCTGGGTCAAATGAGACCTCCAATGCCACCTTTTTTTTGGGGGGGTCCCAGGGATAGAACTCACAACCTCACACTTGCCAGGCAAGCACTTATGCCACTGAGCTAAAACCCAGACCTCAATGCCAGCTTTTTGAGGAACCTCCAGATTGATTTCCACAATGGTTGCACCAGGCTGCACTCCCACTAACAGTACAGAAGAGTTCCTTCTCCCTACAGCCTCTCTAGCACTTATTATTGGTGGTTTTCTTCCTGGTCATTCTCTGGAGTGAGATGGAATCTCAGTAAGGTTTTAATTTGTATTTCTCTAATGACCAATGATGCTGAACATTTTTTCATGCATTTATTTGCCATTTGTATTTTTTCATCTGAAAAATGTGTATCCATCTCAGCTGCCCATTTTTGGATTGGGTCTTTGAATTTTGGGGGCCTAATTTTCTTTAACATCTTTATATGTTCTAGATATAAGTCTTTTGCCTGAGGGACAGTTAAATAAGATTTTTTTCCCAATTCATGGGTTTTTCTTTTCACTCTGTTGGAGATTTCTTTGGACATGCAAACCCTTTTTAATAAGATAAAGTCCCAGTTATTGATTCTTGGAAGTGTAGCTATCATATTTATTGTTTCTGTTTTAATATTTAGATGTTTGATCCATGTTGATTTTAGTTTAGTGCATGGTGATAGGCATGGGTCTAGTTTTAGTTTTCAGCATATGGAGAGCCAGTTTTTCCAGTGCTACTTATTAAAGAGGCTGTCTTTCTTCTATTGAATTGTTTGGGCCCCTTTATCAAAGATAAGGTGGCTGAGTGTGTTTGTATTGTGGTTTTATCTTCTAATCTATTCCATTGAGCTTCATGTCTGTTTTTATTCCAGTACCATACTGATTTTACCACAGTAGCTTTCTAGCATAACTTCAAGTCAGGTATTGTGATGTCTCCTGCCTTGCCTTTGTTTCCCAGAATTGCCTTTGCTATTCTAGGTCTCTTCTGGTTCCAGATGAATTTTAGAAATAATTTCTCTAGACTTGTGAGATATGCTGATGGTATTTTGATTGGAATTACATTAAATCTGTATAACAATTTTGGGAGACTGGCCATTTTCACAATGTTTGTTCTTTGTACCCCTGAACAAGGAATGTCTTTCTATTTTCTGAGATCCTCTTTGATTTCTTTCTTTAAAGTTTGTTAGATAGATTCCTGAGTATTTAATTTTTTTTTTGGATACTATTGTGAAGAGTATGGTTTCTCTTATTTTTCTTTCAGTGAATTTGTTGTTTGTGTGCAGGAATGCTATTGATTTTTGAGTGTTGACTTTATATTGATCTACATTGCTGAATTTGGTTATTACATCTACAAATCTTTCAATCAAGTTTTTGGGGTCTTATATGTAGAGTATCATGTCATTTGCAAATAATGGTAGTTTAACTCTTCCTTTCCTATTCCTATTCCTTTTATTTCTCTTTCTTGTCTAATTGCTCTGGCTAATATTTCCAGCTCTATATTGAATAGGAGTGGTGATGGAGTGAAAGCTTTCATTTTTTGATTATTTAATAAGATGCTGGCTGTTGGTTTGTCATAGATCGCTTTTATCAGATTGAGGTAGAGATCATCTTTTCTGATTTTCCGTAGGGTTCTTATCATGTATAAGTGTGGGACTTTATCAAAATCTTTTTCTGAATCTATTGAAATTATCATGTGATTCTTATCTTTGGCTCTATTTATATGATATATTACACTTATTGATTTGCATATGTTAAAATATTCCTGTATCTTTGTGATGAATCCCACTTGGTTGTGGTGTATAATCTTCTTGATGACTTGCTGCATTCTGTTTGCCAGTATTTTGCTGAGGATTTTTGTATATATGCTCATTAGGGAGATTGGTCTGTAGTTCTCTTTTTTGATTGTGTCTTTCTCTGGTTTTGGTATTAGGGTAATACTTGTTTCCAGAAGTGAGTTAGCAAGATTTACTACCCTTTCAATTTCATTGAGATTTTGAGGATTGCTGGCAATAAGACTTCCTTGAATTTCTTGCAGAATTCAGCTGTGACTCCTTCAGGACCTGTGCTTTTCTTTTTTGGTGAGGTTCTAATTACATTTTCAATTTCATTAACTGAAATTGGGTTAATCAGCAGTTTTACATCTTCTTGATTCATCTTTGGTAATTCATGTTTCTAGAAATCTGTCCATTTCTTCTGTTATCAAATTTATAACAGTAAAGGTTTTTGAAGTAGGTATTGGTGATCTTCTGTATATCTACCAGATCTGTAGTAATTTCACCCTTTTCATTCCTTATTGAATAAATCTGATTTTTTTATCTCTGTTTTAAAAATAAGATTGGTGAGCATCTTATCAATTTTATTTATTGTTTCAAAGAACCAACTCTTTGATTCATTAACTTTTTGTGTTATTTACTTTGTGTTGTGTTTGTGTTGTCTCTATTGCATTGATTTCCACTCTGACCTTTATAGTTTCTTCCTTCTTTTGGCTTTAGACTTGATTTGCTGTTTTTTTTTTCTAGATGTTTGAGGTGAAGCATTAGTTTGTTTATTTGTGTTCATTCTGTTTTCCTGATTTGGGAATTCACTGCAATTTATTTCCCTCTGAGGACTGCTTTCATTGCACCCCACAGGTTCCAGTAAGTTGTATTTGTATTTTTTTATTTGTAGATATCATTTGATTTCTTTAATTTCCTCTGGGACCCATTGATTGTTCGGGAGTGTATTATTTAGTTTCCACGTGTTTATGGGATTTTTGCAGTTTCTGTTATTAATTTTCAGGGTTTTTTGCTGTATGATCAGATAATATGCATGGGAGAATTTAAAATCTTTTGCATTTGCATAAGCATGTTCTATGAGCTAGTATACAGCCTATTTTAGAGAATGTCCTGTGTGAAGCTGAAAGGAATGTATATTCTGTCTTGGTTTGAAACACTATGTACACGTCTAGTAAGTCCATTTGTTCACAAGCTTAATTCCAGATTGAGATTTTGTACTTTGTATTTCTTTGCTGGTTTTCTGCCTCATTGATCTGTCTCTTTGTGTGGATGGGGTATTAAGGTCTCCCATTATAATTGTATTATTGCTTATTTGATTTTTCATTTCTGTTAATATTTGTTTTATATAGATGGTTGCTCCCATATTTGGGGCAGATATATTTAAGATTATTATCTCTTTGTTTTGAAGTTTTCCCCTAACCAGTATGTAGTGACCTTTTTTATCTCTTAATCATTCTTCGTTTGAAGTTCACACTCTGCAAACATCATCTACCCTTGTTTTTTGTTGTTGTTGTTGTTGTTGTTGTTCCTGTGGCATGAAATATTGTTTTCCATCCTTTGACTTTCAGTCTATCGGTTTCCTTTTGGGTTATATGGGTTTCTTGTATACATATAACATATGGCTGGATGTTATTTCTTAATCCTTTCTGCCAGTCTGTTTCCTTAAATTGGTGAATTGAGGCCATTTACATTAATAATTATAACTGATATGTATTGGCTTATTTTTGTCATATTATCTTTTTGCTGTTAATTCTTTACCTATCCCCTCTGTTGAACTGTTTGCACTGCTTCATGATTTCTTTCTGTTGTAGTTCTCGAAGTCACACTGATTTTTATGTCTATCTAGATTATCATTCAGAGAGAACCAGCCAGGTCCACCTCCACCTTTTGGCTTCCAGGTGCCACCACTGGAACACTTGCTTTCTGTGGGCAGCCAGCAAGAGCAAGAACGTATAGTCAAGTAAGCTCCATGTACCTAGAGGCTACCATTGGAGGCCCTTGCTTCTTTTGAGAAGCTATCACCCACCAAGAGAAGCAGACAAACACACCCTTGCATGTCTTCCATCACTGCAAGAGTCCTGGTGTAGACACACAGGCTGAGAGAAGCAGCCCTACCACCACACAACCCTGGCCATAGAGGAAGCTCTAGTATAGCTGCCCAGGTCTTGAGAAACCTGATTCATGGCCTGCTACGTCCTGGATACCTGGGGTTAGAGGAACCCAGGTGCCTGTCCCATTCTCTTACTCTGCAGAGAGGCAGCCAATGTGGGAAGTGCCTGGGACCCCCAGGACCAGATTGTTGGGAGGAACCCAGGAGAATGTCAAAACAAAGTAGCAAAATGCAATCTCAGACTTTCGGCCCACACAGAACAAGTCTGGGAGACAGAATCATGGAAGAAGCCACACACTTGAAATCTCTGAGAGGATAGAAACTGAAGTAAAGAAACTACCTAATGAGGCTGTAAAAATAATCAGATCAGAAATAGTATTCAGGTAAAAGAAGAAATAACAAACATAATGAAAAAACTGCTCAGCATGTATAATAGAAGAAAAGAGGAGCATAGGAAAATGATGGAAACCTTGAATGAACAATATAGAAAGAAATTACAATGCATAAAACAAATTCAAAGAGATATCCAGGGAATTAAAAAGTCAATAAAAGGTGGCAAAACCACTTGAAATACACTAAAGATAGACTTTCAAATCTTGAAGACAGGATTACAGCAAGCAATAGTGGAAGGAAAGATCTCTTAAAAATGGCAGAGAAACAGTAAATAACAATTATGGCTGCAAGATGATGCAAAGAAACATAATTTAAGAGTTATAGGTATCAGTGAAGAAGCAGGGCTCAGCACAAATTAAATAAAAAGGCTGCTTAAGGAAGTAATAGCAGGAAACTTCCCAAACAGGGAAAAAGGATCTGGCATCCAATAAGTGAGGCATATACAACTTCAACTAGCCATAACCAAAGTAAATCTACACCCAGACATATAATAATCAAGATCTCAGAAATTCAGCACAAGAATAGTATATTAAAAACTGTTAGAGAAAAGAAACAGATCACCTATAAAAGGAAAATGCATCACAATCAGGGCAGACTTGTCAACACAAACCATCAAGCCAAGAAGAGTGCGGAGTGAAGTGTTTCAAACCCTGAAAGAAAACAACCTGCAACCCAGATTGATGTACCTTATAAAACTGTCTTTCAAAATTGATGCAAAAATATGATACTCCATGATAAGGAACAACTGAAGGAATTCATGACCACCAAACCAACCCTACAGACAGTGCTAAAGGATATTCTAGAGAGGAATGAATATGACCATGGTTCCAGGAACAGCAGCAGAGGAGGACTGCCAAATAGGACAGGCAACTGAATGAAGGAAAAAGGTAGAAGGCCAACAACAGGAGGATAGCAGGGCAGAGACAAACCAATGTATGCTATTATAACCATTAATGTAGATGGCCTTAATTCAGCAATAGAAAGAAACACAGTGGGAGTGGATCAAGAAAAAAGATCCTCTGATATACTGAATATAATAAACATATTTAACTTTAAAGGAAATTCATAGACTAAAAATTAAAGGAGAGAAAACAATTGTTCCTTGTAATAGGAGACCAGAAAAAATCAAGAGTAACTTGCCCATCAACTTTAGAATGAGTAAGAAAGGTATGGTATTTTCAAACAATGGAAATATAATAATATTATAATTATTATATAATAATATAATTATATTATATATATTATATAATATATAATACCATAATCTCAAGGCTTTTGTAGATAAATTGATGCAACTGGAGATCGTATTCATGACAAAACAGCTTGAACTAATATGGGTGAAACTTAGCATAAAATAGGAGTTAGTGGCATCCATAAAGCATAATAAGTATTATAAAAGTGATAGGAAACATGTAAGAGGGGAAGGTGTTAACCACTCTTAATTTCATATTGTCTTGTCTTGAGCTCTTGTATTGTTTTCACAATTTTGTTAGATTTGGTTTTGTTCTGTCTTTGTTAGATTTTACTGTCTGATGGTATGAGCAGCTACCTTAAAATAATGAGATATATTGTGGTAATAATGGTTGATTTCCTGTTATCTTGTTTTGAAGTCCTATAATGTTTTCACTCTTTTGTTTAATTGGTTTTATTATGTTTGTTTTGCTTGATTTTATGATGATATGAACAGCTATTTTGAAGAAAATGAGACAATATGGTAGCTGTTGTTTTCCTGTCATCTTGCTTTGAAGTCCTACAAAGCTTTTATTCTTTTGTTTTGATTGATTTTATTCTGTTGTGTTTATTTGTTTTTATAATGTGTGATAGTGTGGACAACTGTTTGAAGAAAATGAGACATTATAGTAACCTTTGTTCATTTCCTGTTATCTTGTTTTGAAGTCCTGTAGTATTTTCATTCTTTTGTTTCTATTGGTTTTAGTCTGTTTTCTTCTATTTGATTTCATTATGTGTGAAGGTAGGAACAGCTATGTTGAAAAAGACAAGAGATATTATGTAGCCATTGTTGATTTGCTATTATTCTGTTTTGAAGTCCCATAAGGATTTCATTCTTTTGTTTTGATTGATTTTATACTATTTTATTTTATTTTATTATTTGCAAAGGTATCGACAACTATTTCAAAGAAAAAAAGAAGCATTATGGGTAGCCACTGTTGATTTACTGTTGTCTTATTTGGAAGTCTTGTGTTACTTGCATTGTTCTGTTTTGATTTGTTTTGTTTTGTTCTCTTTAAAATAAAAAAAAAATTAAAAAGTTAAATGGTCCACAACTGTTATGCTCATGACAATGTGTAGAATTTTGGTGGTTTAAAGTGAGTGTGATGTTGACAGACAGAACTTAATTCATGGTAAGTTAGAAGGCAAAATTTAGGAAAACTAATGAATAAACAAGTAAATGATATTAAATTTGCTCAGAGCTCTCATTTTTATTCTTCATAGGGAGAATAAACAAGAAAAGCTATTTTCCTTTTTGATATTTAATGTTTGTTATAAAACCTAAGCAACTAAAATGTGTAAGAATTACCCAAACAATAAATGTGGGACACTAAATCTGAGAATAATGTTTAGGAATATTGAATAATCTGTCTTCATTCCTTCAAAAACCTCGTCAAATAAATACAAGCCCAGGATAAATGTACACAATTATTTTATTTTCTTCTTGTGTAATTTCCATACATAGGTGTTAATCATGAATCATCCATTCCACAAGTCTCTGGCTCTATCACCAACATTCCAGAGGCTGCCTGATCTCTACATTTACCGAGGTGCCATGTTCAAGGTAGAAAACCCTGTTACAGAGATGAATTATGTTTCAAGAGACAGCGAATATTTTTGTTGAGAGACCGGGAACTTCATTTAAATAGAATGAATGCCCAAACTCAAATCCTCAGATTTGTTGAGGAACAGCAAAGGCACATTTCTTCTGAGTGCAGGTGTTTGTTTGAGATAGCAAGGCAAGTAAGCGAGGCATGTTAAGAGTTTGGCTGAACAATTAACTTTTCTCTGATTGTCCCCCTGGGAACCCATCTCTGCTTGATTTGGCAGAACATCTTGCCTTCAAGGTGTTTCAGCTCCTTAGAATTAGCAATTTCCAATTCCTGAGTCAACCTGAGCAAACTCAACACCAACTGAGTGTCACAAGGAACTCCATAACCTGCAAAACCCAATCATAGGTCCAATGGATTACTAACAATATAATTTGGTATAATAACTACTGTTATAGTTATTTAAGAGAGAAAGGAAAAAAATAAGGGATTATAGAAAATGCTGAGATGTAGCAGTCAACACCTCATTTAATGTGTCATTTTTAAGTTCAAGGAAAGAATAATTCACTGCACATGAATTTTATTAATTTCAACCTTATTGCTTAAATGACCATTTTCCTTCCTTTACTTATTACTTATATTTCATACTCTAAATTTCCTAAAATGTTTTACAAAATAAGCCTCTTTCTATAAAATAAAATGTAATAACTTTGGGGAGACACAGCCTTTATTCTCTTAGAAAATGTGACGTTTCTGACCATAAAATATAGAGCTTATGAAATTCTCTTGCTGCCAAGGTATTAATCATTGATGTTTAGCAAAGTCTAGTATATAATTAGTCATTGAAACTCTCAGGAAACAATTTTATACATTAGATTCCTTCCTGCTACCTAAAGTAAATATAGTCTCATGGGCGATGTTTTATGTTTGTCAAAATGAAAATAGTGAATGACTTCTCAAATCTCAGTTTAATAAGATAATATAGTAACATATAGTAACAAATGATTGGCAGATTAAAATTACTTATAATGCAATGAGTAATCTCAAATTTTCAAATAGTAATTTCAAAATTATTAATACATAATAGCTACTAAATCCTTAACAAAAAATTTGGTAAAGTTTAGGAAAATTTAGTTTTATTTAAAATTTCATAAATCCTCAGGATCTTCATTATTTACTTAATCATTATACCTTAATGACAATATAATTAATGCAATTTCCAAGCATCTCACTTTCTCTAGAATTTTTAATACTTTCTTTAACAAACTAATTAAATACTACTGAATAAGGAACTAATTGGAAGAAACTTGATTTTTTAAAATTAATTTAAAGAGTCCACTGTAAGAAGCCAATTTGAATAAGATGCTAAATATTTCTTCTGTCATCTAAAAAGAGATATTCAGTCATAAGACCTGGACACTCCAGCCAGTGGACTTTTGGTGACCAAAAAAGGCGCATGCAGAGGTGGTAACAGCAACTCTGGGGCGGTTTATGTAGCCAGATCACCCCAGGTGGAGACTTCCCAAGAAATGGGTGTGGACATACACACCAGCAATTGATAAGTCAGATGAACCAGCATTGTGCTTTGGCACACAGACAGGGGGAAGATGAGGTTTTCATTTTCCCTTTATTTATAGATTTATATACATATTTAAGTATATTTATATATAAATACATATAAATACTAGATAGATGTCTCCTATCTATATCTATAACTATATCTATATCTATATCTATATCTATATCTATATCTATATCTATATCTATATCTATATCTATATCTATCAAAAGACTGAGGGGACCCTCAGCAACAGAAAGCTAACCACAACTCCCACATCCAGGGCCTAAGACCATCTTTGTATCCAATACGAATCCCAATGCAAAACTGGCTAGAATACCCAACATGTTTCTGAGATCAGACTTTGACACACCACAGAACTTCACACACCAGATGAATTTTACTCCATTTATTTTTCTATGTTGATTCATTTTCCTTTGTGCTTACCAGGCAAAGCACTTAAGCCACTGAGTTAAATCCCCAGCCCTCGTTTTCCTTATTCTATCAGTCTGAGTTTTTTTTTTTCAAGTTTAATTTGGTCTTGTTTTATTTTTCTGTTTTTATTCATTTTTTTCTCTGTTTTGTTTTGTCTTTCTTTAATGTCTTAGCCTTATTCCCTTCTTTTATGCATATATCTACTTCTCCTCTAACTCTCTTTTGTCAATTATCTTGCTTGATTTTATGATAGATGGGTCAGTTTGACAGAATCCAACAAAAAAAATATCAGAATTAAACCAAGCTGGAGAACAAATGGATTTGGTAGATATCTACACAGTGTTACACTTGAAAACATCAGAATACACATTCTTCTCAGTTTTACATGAGATCTTCTCTAAAATAGGGCACATATTAGTCTCCAAAAACATGTTTAAGTTAATAAAAGAAGTTCAAATCATATCATGCATACTATCTAACCATAGGGCAATGTAACTGGAAATTAACAAAAGAAAACAAAAAACTATATAAAAAATGGAAGTGAAACAACAGCCTTCTGAAAAAACCACTGGATCATTGAGGAAATTAAAGACAAAATACAGTATAAACAATTAAAAAGTAATGCTGATACAACATCCCAGAGCTTATGGGACACCATAAAAGTAGTCCTACCAGGGAAATTTATATCAATGAACATTCACATCAGGGAAACAGAATGAGCTCAAATAAGCAACCTAATGTTGAACCTCAATCTTCTAGAAAAAGAACAAATAAAACCCAAAACTCATAATCAGGGATGAAATCATAAAGATAAGAGCAAAAATTAAGAAAACAATAAAATGAATCAATGCATGAAAAAGTTATTTCTTTGAATGAATAAATAAAATTGATAAACTATTAGCCTACCTCATCAAAAAGAGGAAAGAAAAAGCACAAATTCAAGCAATTAGGAATAAAAAGGGGGATATCCTGATGGATACAATAGAAATCCAGTTGATCATCAAAAATAATGAGAATCTATTTTCTATAAGATGAAAATCACAGAAGAAATGGACAGATTTCTAGACACAATAGAATGGCCAAACTAAGTCAAGAGTGTAAAACTTCTAAAATACCTGATATCAGCCAATGAATTTTAAAATGTAATAAAAATTTACCAATGTAGAAATGCTCTATTCCTGAAGGATTCCCTGTTGAAATTCACAAGAAATTTAAAAGAGAACTAATCCTACCAATGCTGAAACTCTTTAAGAAAATTGAAAGAGAAACAATATTTCCAAAATCATTCCTGGGAGCAAATATTACCCTGATTCCAAAACCAGAGAAGAACCCAACCAAAGAAATCTCCATAATGAAGATAGATGCAAAAGTCCTCAATAAGATACTAGGAAACACAATGCAGAAAATCAAGAAAATTATGCAGTATGACCAAGTAGGAATTTTACCAGAGATTCATGGATAGTTCAGCATAGGCAAATCAATAACATGTGTTACACTATATTAACAGAACCAAAGACAGAAGTCACATGATTATTTCAATGGATGCAGAAAAAGTGTTTTATAAAGTCCAGTACCCATTCAAGATAAAAACCTCTTAGAAAATTGTAATCAATAGTTTATACCTCAATCCAAAAAATGTCATCTATGACAGACCAATAGTTCACAATCTACTAAATGGTCAATAACTGAAAGTTTTCACTATGAAATCGGGAGCAAAACAAGAATGTCCAATATCACTACTCTTATTCAATATAATTCTGAAAATATTAGTCAGAGCAATTAGACAAGAAATAAAAGGAATAAGGATAGACAAGGAAGTTAAGTTATCATTATCTGCAGATGACATTATACTGTACACAGAAGACCCAAAAAACTCCACAAAAAGACTTCTAGACTTAAGAAATTCAGTAATGTATCTGGCTACAAAGTCAACAAATAAAAATCAGTAGCATTCTTGTACACAAGCATCAAAGAGAGAGATATCAGGGAAACCACAGTCTTTACAATAGCATCCAATAAAATGAAATACTTAGGAATCAATCTAACAAAGAAAGTGAAAGATCTTTACAAGGAAAATTAAAGTACTCTGAAAAAGGAGATTGAACAGTAAATAAGAAAATGCAAAGATAGCCCTTGCTCATGGATAAGAAGAGTCGACACAGTGAAAATATCCATATGCCCCAAAGTGTTATACAGATTTAATACAATACTGATCAAAATATCATCAGTGTACTTCACAGAATTGAAGAATGCATTCCTAAAATTCATTTGGAAACATAAGAGCAGGATGCATCAGGATCTCTGGTCTGAAACTATATTACAAAGATTCTGTCATAAAGTAGTACGATATTCACACACACACACACACACACACACACACACACACACACACACCCTGATTTGAGGATCAGTGGAACAGAACAGAATTAAGACACAACTCTGAACACATTAACCTCCTTACTTTATCTTTGCAAAGGAATCAAGCATGTTCACTGGAATAAGGATATTCTTTTTAATAAATGATAATGGAAAAACTGGCTTCCCACATGGGGTAGACTAAAACTAGCCATAGAAAAACTAGGCATAGAGATTGCTTTTTATCCAGCTATTACCCTCTTGGTGTCTTCCCAGAAGAATTAAAAACATCATACCAAAATGATACATGTTCACCCATGTTTATAGCATCACTACTTATAGTACTTAGATCTTGGAAGCAACCCAAAAGCCCATTAAACAAAGAAAGGATAAAAAAGTTGTGATATACAACAGCCATCAGTAGGATAAATTTGAGACTTTTATACATGAATGGATGCAACTTGAGAACATACTTACAAGTGTAATAAATCAGACCACATGGATAAACACCTTATTGTCACACCAATGTGAGAAACTGGAAGAGTAAATGAGATCAAATTGTTCAATAGACATCATGAATGGGAAGAAACTGTTCAAAATAGACAAGCTGGGTTAGGAACAAGGGAAAAGAAGGAAGAGAAAATAAAAAACTATATATATATATACATGAAATTAGATTATAGCAGTCAAATAAATGTATGATAAGCACAATGTCATACTCTAGCACTGGGAAATAATACTGAATAGTATAAACATCACTGTACTACAATTGTTGGCATGATCCAATGTGATGGAAGCTAGTAGTGAGGAGACATTACAAATAATTGATCTTTATTCTCATGCCACATAGGCAGATCAAGATTCAGAAATCTATTCCATAGTGATATTCAACCACAAGTGGGACAGAGAAAGTTCACATAGTTCAATATTTTCTTTCTTGTTTTCTCAGAAGAGAGGAAAGAAAAGGATAACTAGATAAACATAATATCAAAAACTTAATTTTCTTTAGACTTTAATATTAACTAGAACAACTATAGCAGACAATAAATAATCTGAGCTGTAGTTCTTCAAATAAACTCAGACTCACTGGGCTCTGTTAACCCTGCGCTTTGCTTGTCAGCACTTGTGTGCACCGTGTGCTGGCCACACTGCAGTGTTCTCCCGGCCAGTGCCCTCTAAGTGTGAGCTGCACTTATCCCATGGATTCTAGCCTTCTGCTTTCTCAGCATTGTCCTATTTTTCCCTTTCTAGGATATGTGCTTGCTTTCTTACCCATGAAGTGGTTTTTCCTCAGCCTGTCTGGCTCTCCTATTTTTTATTGTAGCTTAAACATAAACTTTCATATCAGACTTTTCCTTCTTTTGCAAAGCTTTCTATTCTCATTATATCATGTCCTTTATTTTGCATTTCATGTATCGCTATTTTTTACTTTACAGAATAATATTCCTATCCTGAAAAGAACTCTCCTGGAGCAAGGGCAGAGAGAATTTGCTTTCAGAGTTTCATCGTCTGATGCTAGGTTAGGAAGCGAATGCTCTTCACCTGGACTGGAAGATATATACTAAAACAACAGAAAAATGAACAGATAATAGCATGAATTAGTAAATAGGTGTTAGCTTTTGTGACATTATGATTCAACTTCAAAACTGATGTAGACAATGAAATAAAACCATTATTTAACAATTTTATCTGGATAAAATGAAAGCAAAAGAAATTTTTGTGGGCTACCCCAAGGTCCTTGGAAAACTAGTGAAAAAGAGAAGGTTGCTTGTGCATGTAGAACCTTTGACCTCTTAAGCTGCAGAAGAACCTGTCTTCATAATACCCACTGGACACAGAATTTGATCTGAAGCATTTGAGAAAAGCAGGTGATTTTTTCAAACGATTATGCCATGTATATTCAGAGACAGATCCTTTTAAACACCAGTATTGGTACTGAAACTATTTCCAGATATTCAGACCCATCTGAATTCTCAGTTTGGCCATGGCAACTTAAGATTTAACAATGAAGGCACCAACTATGTACACGTTTACTATTTTATTATCAGAACTTTATACCTATTCTGTAGCCTTTCTGTCAGATAATTTCATAGTTCAGACAGCATCATACATACTGCTCAATTCTTTTAAAATGATCCTGGAATTAATTTCACTGATATGATGGCCTGAGAAGGAAGGTTAGAGACAAGTAACAGTTTTTGTAGGTGCTTCAACATCAAATTCAATATAAAGCCTCAACTGCAACTGAGATTTAGCCTTAAAAAATGACAGCAGGCAATTTACTGCCATGGTTCTTAGATACCACAAAAAATAAGAGGAAAATCATAAAAGAGAAGAAAGCTCAGACATTTATATCTATAGAAGCTGTTTTGGCAGCATCTGCTTCTAGGACTTGCTCATCACTAACAGGTTTAAAAGCTAAAATTAGAAGCACAATTGATATTGATAGGTGATGGTCACGGAATGGGAATTGTACTGCTTGCAGAAAATGATGAAGAAATTAAGGGCATTGTTGAAGGTATTATTTCATCACCCTCTAGAGCTACAGAGAATTTTGCAGAAGAGCTGTCCTTTGATTTCTGTAGTTCAGATCTTTGCACATACAACTCAATGCAAATAATATTTTTCCCATGTATAGTTATGTCAGGTATTAATTTCAAAGTAAAATATCTAGAAATATCACTCAACCAATAAGCTATTTATAAAGTAAAATAAATTATAACAATGACAACAGGATTCAGCAATACTGAATGGCAGGGGTGTAGTTCAAAGGCATCTACTCTTGACAGTATTGAGCCCAGAAGGGTGAACTGGACCGGGATAGCAGATTCACTGTCGTGAGGATCAAGATCCAGATGGTTTTAGAACTGAAAAGATGTTGAATGGTGACTAAATGGATAAATAAGGTTTGTATGAACATAGGGGAGGAAGATTAAAATAGAGAATGTACCCCATAGTGTAAATACTCCAGGGCAATATAAAACAGAACTTGAATATCAGATGCTGTATATATTGAGTCAGAAAAGAAGGGCTAAGATACCAGATAGTCTAAAAAAATTCAGCAAAAATATAAAACGACTAGGTATTCAAGGTGGTGGTACACACCCATAGCGTCAGCTACTTGGTAGGCTATTGAGGTGGGACGACCCCAAAGTTGGAACTCAGTTTAGTCAATTTACCAAAATACGGCCTCAGAATAAAAATCAACGAAGGGCTGGAGATGCAGCTCAGGAGTCAGTGGTAGGGTGCTTATGTGAGGTTCTGGGTTTAATCTTAATATGTGAGCTGCCAAAAATAAAAATGTTACATTAGCTGCATTGATTTGATCTTTACACACCGTACACGTGTATTAGATTCTCACAAAATGTACCACTAATAATACAATCTCAGTAATATTTAGATAAATTAAACTTTTAAAAATTGCAAAGAATAATTAAAAGAATACACTACAAAAATAAAACCAGCGGCTGAAAGGATTGGGGGAGGTAAAGATGGCAAAAAATTGGTCACTGAATACTAAATATAGTTACTAGAAAAACTAAATTGTGGTGTACTACTCTCCAGTATTATGACTATAGAAGGCATTTATATATTGTATATGTCAGAAAAACATAAAAAGAATTTTAAATATTTTCACCAGAAAGAAATAATACATGTTCAATATGTAATGAGGTTGCTTTTATTTGAATACAATTTTTGTATGTCCATCAAAGCATAAACAAACAAACAAAATCCCCCCAAATCCTCATCTAAAGAGAGAAGGGAGCCAGACAGTAAAAAGAGGAAGAGCTTTCCAGACAAAGGCAAAAACAGGTGGAAAATTCTAAGGGGTAGATACCAGGATGTTTAGGTTCAGTGAATAAGTTGGCTAGCCAGATGGTGGAGAGGAAAGAGGGAGAGAAAAGGAAGTTGTGATGGAGATTGTCAGGGACCTTTAGAAACTGGACTGAACACTGCATTGTAAGATTGTATACAGTCATGACAGCATATGAATCACCCTTAATCCAAAATCTCCCTTAGTGTTTTGTTGAAAATTCAACATACAGGACCAGGACTATAGCTCAGTGGCACTGAGCCTCATTGGCAAGTTCAAGGTCTTGAGTTCAATTTACAGAATCAAAAATAAATAAGTAAATGAATAAGGGAAAATTCAACATATATATGCTTAAATTTAAAAAAATCAGAAAACACTAGAAGTTTATTGTGATCTTCCAAGAAAAGTAAAAATGAGTTTGTATTAATGTATTACAGTGTATAAAATTATATCATTATATAAATTAATGAACTTCATTTATTTATTTCTGTTCTTTATTTTTTTCCTTTTTCTGTTTTGAGATTCTGCCTCAACCTAAAGTGGATCTTATATTATATTTTGGATATAGTGATTGGGGTTGCAATAAACATATATTCTTGGTATACAGGTTCCTCTCTTTTGAGAATATACCCAGAAATGGAACTGTTGGGTCATATGATAGTTTTATTTTATGAATTTGTGGACTCTGCATATTATCATTCACAGTATCTATACTAATTTATAACCCCATCAGCAGTACATAAGGACTCTTTTTTATATATCCTCATCAATATTTGATATTTCACATGTTTTCAGTTTAGGCATTCTAGCTTCAGTGAAATGATATCTCATTGAGATTTTGATTTACATGCCAGTGATGCTTAGCGGAGCTGAGCATTTTTCAATAATTTTTTAGCTATTAATATATCTTGAGTAATAACTGTTTATTTCCTTAACTCATTTTTAAAAATAGATTGTTAGTTTCTTCGTGTCCAATTTTTTAATTCATTCCGGCATGGATTGAGTTGGAGATCATTTATGTAGTGTGAAACACATACAGAAGGACAGATACTGCAAGTTTTTATATATTTATGGGAGTTAATCAGTTAGGTTTACAGAAGCATGAAATGGGATGGGGTCCTCAGACAAGGAGAGGGGCAGAAGGGTGTGGAGGCAGAACAAAATTAAAAGGAAAAGGGACTGCCCTGGTGCTGGGAAGCCAAAAGGAGTCAGAGGTAGAAGAAAACTGAACAGATATATCCCACACATGTTCCCTTCAATCACAAGCAAACAGACCTGGAGAAAACCTCATATCATTTATTAGGTATCTGCAAACAACTGATCACATCTTGTTAACATAATAGAAAATATTTAGTCTTTTAGTCTGAAGTGACACTATTTTAATAGTATCAGAAGGCGTTGCAGACACTGTGGTCTTTCTGTAATAAGACATTGTGAAAGATGCTGATGAGTTACCACTCTGTCTGGGAAATTGAGTGAAAAGCAGTTCACAGCTGTACTTCTTTACATATTCTCTGAGAAAGCAAAAGAATTCAAACATAACCTCATTAAATAAGACAGCAAGTCTAAGTGGTATGCAAAGCTATTAAACAAACTAGATTGGTCCATAATAATAAGAAACATATTTCACATCTGTTGTAAGGTACAGAGCTTTTAACAAGTAATAGGCATAATGTGCTAGAAAATAGTTGCTATTCCCCATCAGTATATCATTGTCAGTGGTGGTGCTGTCTAAAAAGAAGCACTTATCTCATACACTTTATTGCTTGATAGCTTGCTGATTGCTTTTACAAAGCAATAAATTGATGGCCTGATTCAGCACTGACATTAGGTTATGTTCATTTTCAGTGATTGATGCTTTGAATTAGAACTCTTGTATTCTTCCTTGCTTTGGAATATGAAATTCTAAGCAGGCCTATTGATGTCACAAATAAAGCAGCTCCACTGCTTCTGAGTGAGTTACATTCATTCACTTAAATAGCTAACAGGTTTTTCCCTTTAATAAAATTTTCATAATTTGTTTTAATACTTACATTTTCAATTAAATTGTCTACCCAAAAATTTTTTAAACTTGAAAAATAGGGTATATTTTTAACTTGAAACTTTCAAAGCATGTGCAAGAAAATGTACAAAGTCAGAACATGTAAATTATTAAAGTTGATCAAGTACATTGAAAATTTGACTACTTCAAGTTATAAACAAATCTGTCATTTGCCATTAAAACAGAAATTATTTGAATTTATAGTTTTAAGACAGTAACAAACTGGAAGTAAGGATATTAAAAAAGAAAGTCATTGTTTCTCTGTTTTATATTGCTTGCACACATCAGAAAATTCAAAATGGCAGCCTTCAGTGCAAATGATTACTGTTAACAACACTCCCCTAGAAACAACTTCAGTGCTAAGATTTTAATAATATGGGAATCTCAGATAGTATATATCTTCATTCTTACTATATCAAGGGATAAGCATCATGATGTATGAATTAAACAATCTTTCAAGACCAGTGTTTTTCAGCTGGGCACTATTTTATCCACAGAAATCATTTAGCAACTGCCTGGAATCATTTCTGTTGTCAAACGGAAGTGTGGGAATTACTGAATGCTAGCTGGAAGTTACCTACAATAAAAAATCATATGACTCAAAAGCCAATAGTGGTAAGATTGAGAAAGCTTGCTCTAGATACTTTAAGGATATACAATGATAGTCTCTCCTTAATGGTTCTGCTGTCCTGTAGAAGTAAAGTATCTCAAAAAGACTGACATGCATTGTTTCAGAGCCTCTATCCCAGCCCTCTGTCTTCATTAAAGAAGTAACACTGTGGTCCTCACTATGGGCATGCAACAGGCACGTGGAAGAGTGAGCGGGTTAAAGTGGATGGTCTCTGTCATGCTCAACCCAGCAAATTGTTTCCTAGACAATAAGATGGAATCAGATAAGTAAAAACATAAGACACTTGGTGATTACGTGGTGAAACTTCAGCAAAACTTTTAAACCTATGGCAAAATATGTATTAATCTGCAGCTGGGTGTAAGAATACTTACAATACTCACTTATTTCATTTTATTATATATTTCTTTATGTTAATCTAACTATAAAACTTGTCTCTGTGTGTGTTGGTGTAAAAAAAGATAAAAAGAGAAAAAAATGGCATGGTGGTGTTATATGAGACTTATCTATGAAGATATGAAATATAACATAACTAAAAGTGAATAAGGAATATTTCTAAGTAAAATTTCATTTGAATACAGAGTAAAAATAGTAACACAGTTGAGATGCAACTGAGTTGAAGCATTTAATATTTACACATGGTTGATAATTTTGAGTACATAATACCATGCAGCAAAATATTAAAAGATAATGCTTGGAAAAGATAAATTTAATGAAATCAGTGTTACCTTTGAAGCATTTTCTGTGTGATGCTCTCTGTATTTAAAATAGTTTCTAATTTCAAATTATATATGGGTATATATGTATTTATGTACATATGTATTCATGTACATTATATATATATACATATATATATATATATATATATATATATATACATATGTATATACATATATGTACATATGTGTGTGTGTATGTGTGTGTGCATGCCAGCATTTTTGAAGAATAGATTCTGAGACGTAAAACTTCTGAGGAAAAAACAGGAGGATATGAAAAAAATCAAGATATGTAATGATATAAACAGCTAAATTTTCTCTTTTTTTGGGGGGGGGATTAGCACTTCAGATCTGAGAATTTTAAAACTAAACTATACTCTCAGGACTTCTTTTTTTTTTAAATTTATTTAAAGAGAAACAAAAGCATGTAAAGGGTAGATGTAATACAGAATTCCAAAAAAAAAAGATAAACAATAACAAATCACTAGTTAATAAATTACATATTGTCCTCTTAGAAATAGTTGTTCAAGTTACAAAAGTGAAGCATACAAAGCAGACAGTCAAACAGTGAGAGTGTAAACAGCTATGCATGTATGAATCTCTACATGTATTTCTACCCTTTCTATATTAGAGGGAAAAACAAAACTTAGCAAGACAAAACAAAACAAATTCCTATAAAAACATGAAACCAAAAAGTTGTATAAAACCACAGTATGAGGTGATCTACAATGATTACTGTGTTGTTTCTTATTATCTTCAATAGAATTTTTATATCATCAGGCATAACTGAATATAGCAGTATAATTCAGTATAGCAGTAAATAACAATATTAGTAAAAATAAAACATTGTAGACAGTATAAAACTTCAAAGGCAGGTAATAATCAAACCAGAGTGGATATTCTAGTGGATCTTGTCATCTTGCCTATACTCTCAGACTTGATACCATCAATCATAACAGCTTTGAATAAAATCTATCAATACAAAACAGTGATCCAACAAACCAGATTCAATTACAATCAGTCATGGTAAAACAGTGTAGGGTTTACAGAGCTTTAGATTAAGTTAAGAGGAAATTAAGGATGATTATCGTACTATATCCTGTTATTTTTGGGATTGCTGTCTGTGCCCTCAAATCTAGTATAGCTAGAATGACTGGAACAGAACAGAATACATTTAAGCACAGTAGCATGAGTAATGTGGGTTTTAAATCTTGGTGCACTAGTAACAATATAGCGTGTCAAGGCCATCTATGTTAGAGATTCTAGTTATCTTTCTCTGCCTTATTTCTGCTAAGCTATTTTTCTGCCTTTGTTTGTCTAGTTTTCTCCTTCATTCTACTGCTTGCCCCACTCATTGAGGCCTTTCTGCCACTGTTTCTAAAATCTGCCACTGTTTCTCTCTTTCTAGAATGTCCTTCAGTATTCTCTGTAGAGTTGGATTGGTGGTCACAAACTCCCCCAGCTCCTCTTTGTCATGGAAACATCTTGTTTCTCCATTAATTTTTAGTGACAGTTTTGCAGGGTGCATCAATCTGGGCTGGAGGTTATTTTCTTTCAGGGCTTGGAAGACTTCGCTTCAAGCTCTTCTTGTTCTGATGGTCTGTGTGGAAAAGTCAGCCATGATTCTCTGGCATCTTGATTATTATATGTCTGGGTGTAGCTCTGTTTTGGTTGTGGCTGGAGTTCTGTATGCCTCATACAACCGAGTGTCATTGTTTCCTTAATTATTTCCATGAATAGCCTTTGTAATTCACCTGTATGTATTCCTGCTTCTTCATTCAAGTTTCTTATTCTTAAATTGTAGATTCTCTTGTCATCTTCTAGCCTTTGTATTGTTACTGCCTGTTTCCTGGTTATTTTTAAGAGATCTTTTCTTTCATGATCACACACAGCAAACTTGTCGTCAAGTTTTGATAGTCTATCCTTAGTTTTTTTTAAGGAGTTTTGCCAGCTTTCAATGGAGTTTTTAATTTCTTGGTAGTCTCTTTGAATCTTCTTCATGTATTCTATATTTTCTTTATATTCTTTATTGAATGTTTCTCTCTGATTTTTGTGTTCCTCCCTTCTTCTGTCTGTATCATCCTGAGAGATGCTTCCTGAGAGCATTTACTCTACTCATATCCTGCTTTACCTAATTTAATATTTCAGTTTTGAGCTCATCTACAAGGTCCTGAAGATATCTCTTAATGTCCATTGAAGCCATGTCTGATGTTGCGTGTTTGCTGCCCTCAGTCTCCCTTGTTTTTCCTTCTCCTGGATCAGGGCTTTCAAGGTTCTGGGCTGGGGGCCTCCTGCTGCCTCTCTCTCCTATCATGGTCTTGGCTTCCTCCACACAGGTTACAGTGCAGGTCCCAACACCCTTCCCTGTTGACTACGTTTCCTCCAAAGCACACTGGCGAGCAACTTCTACCCTTTCCTGGCTGTTCTTGTCACTGAGGTATAAGCAGCGGCTGTGTTTGCCTGCCCCTCCCCACCAGGCCAACCAAACTTCAGGTGCCTTTACCCAGTTAGTGCTTGCTAGGCACAGGGAATCAATTTGGGATGACTCATTGGGTCCTGGCCAGGGGCGTGGCCCAGTCCAAGCAAATCCCACAAATCTGCTCTGGGGAGGGAGCAACAAACTGAAGTCACTGTCACTCCCAGTTCTGGCTCCTCTTGCCAGATTCCAACATGTTGCCCATTTGGTTGTGCCCTTCCCATGGGGAAGGGTCTCTTTCCCATCACTGACCATGGATCAGTGAAGGTCCCTTCACTGGCTCCACTTTCTGTTGGGCTCACCAACCTCCAATCTCAGTGCTGCGGTGCGTCCTGTGAGTGGCAGTGGAAATAAGTTTGGGAGGCTCTGCCTGCTGGCACAGATTCAAGCTGGTGCAAAAGCGAAAATGCTGTGTCCCATAATTTTTAGCAGTTTCAGATGTAGTCTGGAAGTATTTGATGAGCTTTTTGACATTTTAATTTCTTCCTGTGTCAAGATGATCCATCTCTCTCTGTCTGGGTCTCTCCAGGGTGTTTTATTTTGGCCTATGAGTTGTTTCTCCTGGGAGGCTTTGTATTTTGTTGCTCACTGGTCGACCATCTTGTCTTCTTTCTACTTCTTTATTTTTATTTTTTTATTTTGAGACAGGGTTTCACTAAGTCACTAAATAGACTAGACGAGGCTCATGTTTGAGACCTTACCATTTCAGCCTCCAAGAATATGGGGATTACAAATGTGCATTATCATAGCAGCTCAATGCCACTGAAACTCTTCCAGCAATAACAAATGCTAGGAGCTCTCAGGGGAAAAAGAAATGCTTTTAAAGAATGCTTCTTCACTGTTGATAGGAGTTTTGACAGGTACAACCATTGTAGAAATCAGTATGGAGACCTCAGAAAACTAAATCCAGAGGTCCCCATGGGACCCAGTTACTCCCTTTCTTGGTATTTTCCCAAAATAATTGAAAATAGCAAACCACAGTGATAGTCACACCCATGCTTATAGCAGTAGATTTTGTAATAGATAAATCCTGGAAACAACCCAAGTGCCCATCAATCAATGAGTGGATTTAAAAAAATGCTTTTTATTCAATGGAGTACTTCTGAAGCATAAAGAAAGATCAACTAGTGACATTTACAGTTAAGAGCAAATACTGAGACTTTTTTTTGTGACAGAGTTTCTCTATTCTGGCCTTAAATTATTTTGTAGTCTAGGCTAGCTTTGAACTCACAGTGCTATTCCTGGCTCAATGAAAAATTACTGGAATTAAAGGCATTTACCACCACATTTGACCTGAGACCATGCTCTTAAATTAAATAAACTGGATATATATATATATATATATATATATATATATATATATATATATATATATATGTAAATATCACATTGTTTCTCTAATGTGAGAAACCAAAAGTGTAAAAAAGAACCAGACAGTATAATAGATATTGTGAAATTGAATGAAATTGATCAAGAGGAAAGGAGAATTGGAGAATGGGGAGAAAATCAAAAGACAAAAATTTTTTTAAAAGTCTAAAACAGAAACAAAATTTTATGAATAAGGAAGGGAAGGGGAATGGGGAAAACTAGGAAGTAAGATATTTCATATAGAGGTACAAATTTCCTATGATGAATATGATCACTATGTATATCTAAATTGTATCAATAAGCTTAATTAAAAAAAATTCTAAAGCAAATGTTATCATTCATAAAGTTGTAATTACATTTATAGTAACATTTCAGAATATTAATAAATGATAACTTAACAGCTATCAACTTTAATTTTATTATTATTTTTACATTTTTAACTCATTTATGTAGTTTAAATATTAATACATTTGGAAGTTTTGCTATTCTGAACACTGGAATAAACATACTAAAATATGCCATGTTTTTGAGCATCACAACTGTAAACAAATTTTGACAAAATGTAATTAATTATTGTCATTTAATGATAAATTTTGTTTTTTCTTTGTGTTATTGCTTGCTAAACAATGATGCAATTCCCATAAAAATCCCATGAAAGTGTTTCTTTTTGACAGATATACATATATAATATGTATAATATATATAATGTGTGTGCCCAGATATATAATATTGCTGATTTATAAAATAGCAACATGATAATCATGAAGTAGCTATCTATTTACTGAAATTATTTAAGGTTTATAGAATTTTATGCAGCCTGAGTCAATTGATAGATAATATTTTCTAGTGAATAGAATTGAATTCCTGTAAGTTCTAGAACAACATTTCTGGGATACTCAATGGTTTTTACAAATATTATTAAAATTCATGTTTGATTTATTAAATAAATCAAATATTAATTCATACATTAAATTATATGCATAAAATGTATTGAATGTTCTCATGTATTTAATGATGTACATTTTATGTTTAAAGATAGGACTTTTAAATGACTCCAAGATATTTAGCTATGACACCACTTGGTTGGAAGAAGAAATCCAAAAAAATGCAAAGGAATACTGACATCATTTTCCTAGTGCCCTCAAATACTCTGACAAGGCCTTAAAAGGTGCAATAGTGTTATAAGTGAACTTGTGTCCTTTTGCAGTATGAATCTTATGGAATTCCACTTTAAAGAAATAATTTTCTTTTGGAAATCATCTAAAAAGTAGTAGAGATTTTTTAGGACTCCATGAAAAAACTGACAGTTATTTTATATCACATGCTATGTATGCTCTTCAAAATTGTACAGGCATGGAGACTCAACAGTGATAAATAAGTAGTTACTCTAGATATGCTACAGAAAATTAAAAAAAAAAAACCAAACTCAAGTATAACCACATCAAGTGAGGGCCAAATGCAAAAGACTATGAAATAATGAGAAATTTATTTTTTTTCCTTTTCTTGGGAGTTTGTCATCATTTTCCCATATTTTATTTCTCTAATTTAAATTTACTTTTTAACTAATAGATAAAAATAAAATTGTTTATATTGATGGGGGCTCTGTGATATTTTGATACATCTGCACATTGCATACTATTTAAATCAGATTAATAGCATCATTTCTTGAAATATTTATCATTTCTTTAGTATGGAAATATTTAACATTCATTTTATAGCTTTCTGAGATATACTATATATATTTGATGTCTATAACCACCCTACTGTGCAGTAACAGAACAGAAGTTCTTGCTTCTGCCTCACTGTAACTAACTACCTGCTGATCAAATTTTCCTCACCCTTCCCTCCCTGCTACACTCCCTGGAGCTTAGTAACACCTCTTCTACTCTCAAATTTTATTAAAACAATATTTTCATATTCCACATATGAGTGATATCATGCTGTACCATTATTTTAATGTTGCAAATTATGTACACCTGGAGGCACATAGAAAACTATCTTATTTATCTAATTCCCTTAGCACTTGGAAAAATTAGGCCTTCCCTGAAATCTATTTGTAGATAAGGCCAAAGAAGATTTGTCACAGTGTGAATACTTAATTATAGTGTGAAACACCAAATCAGAGAATGTTCCCTTAGGGCAAATAAAACCAGAAGGAGATTACTAATGGTTTGACATTTCTGTTTTTTATCAAATATTTTTTCATCTTATTAGGAGTGCATATAAATGTTAGATTAAGATCTCACAAATATAGAAATCTAAAAGTTAAAATGTGTATTTTGGACTAATGCTAACCTTAAAATAAACTACTGCATTGCAGTTGAATAACCGTTTTATAGATATGTTTCCTTTGAAAGCAATAGTTAAAATCAAATAATTTTAAAAATTGTACTTTTAGATTAATATGTAGGTGACCTTGTTATCAATAGCAGTAAATTCTTCCATATACAATAAAATAAACTTACTAATAAAAGCATTCAAATACACAGACAAAATAAGCCAAATGTGTATGGAAAAGGATGAGCAAAAATCTTGAGACCATACCCTGAAATGAAATAAATTGGATGCATATGTAAATATTGCATTGTCTCTGCAGTGAGAAACTAAAAGTGATATAAATAAGAATCAAAATGTATAGTAGAAATTGTGAAATAGGAAGAAATGGTTCAAAAGGAAAGGGGAACTAGGGAAGGAAGAGGGGGAAGGGAAGGAAGCGAGAAGAAAAAATATATGAGAAAAGAACAATACAATGGATTGTGCAAAGACTATCTGAATTGTCTTATACAATACACACATTGACATTAAAGTAATTCTCATTATGAAATGTTTCTATCATATATCTGTAAACTTTAACATAATTTTCCTTTTTTCACTCAGAAGTTTTGAAAAATATCTCATGATGTTCCTTCTAATATATTTGTCAAACTATTAAAAATACTAAATATTGCAATGTATTTCTAATTTTTCCATAATGAATGGCAATTGTGTGCTCACAATTTAAGTACTATTTTGTGATTCATGAAAACAGCTCTATATGAATAGCTCAAAACTAATGTTAATAAATATATATTTTTTCAGAATATAGAATGTATGAATCATGTCTTCCACATATCCACATACTTTGTAAATGCATGAGTGTTAATCTTTGAAACAGTTAATCTCATAAGTCAAAGGAGTGCTTAGATACCTATTCTCCCAGTCCTAGTAGCTTACCATATTTTGCCCCAAGAGACAGGATTTTATTAGACATGGTCCCCATGATTATATTATTCATGGTCCTCCTGCCAAAAGCAACAGGATATATATATATATATATTTTATTTGTATGCAAATAAATTATTTATATGCATTTATAAACAAGAAGAGATAATTTAGTGTCAGAACTGGTTCATATAATTATGAAAGTCAAGAAGTCCCGTTATAGAAGCATGCCCTCTGTAAAGTACAGAAAACAGGAAGATGGTGGTAGAACTGAAGGCCTGAGATGAGAATGGGGTGGAGCATTTGACAATGAGTAAGAGATTAAGTTTGGGGCAAAACAACTCAAGCAGCTGTGCAGAATCAGTCACATCTTGCAGGAACACAGTCCAGGATGACACTACACCTCCCACGCATGGAACCTATTTGAAAATGCTATTTTCAAAATTCTTTGTGTATATTGGCATGAAACCAAAGGAGTCAATAGAGTAGTTTAATCCCAATACCTCATTTGCATGAGACAAATCCAGAAATTCCAGATATAAGGGACCGTTTTCTCTTTTCCTCAGAGCTACGATGAGTATGTTCATCTTGCTCTCACTCAGCAAAGTGTACTTATTTCTACCTTCAAGGAACACACATTTTCATGACCTGTCTCTATGTCTTGCCCAATTCTTTATTCAGGAAAACAATAATTTGTAAAGAATTCTTCCAGGACCCAATATCTGATAACATCTTCCTGCTAAGGTAGTCAAGAAATAACACCCTTTTGGAATTTTTGTTTTGTTTTGTTTTTCCTTCTTTCCTTTCTTGTTTTTGGTTGTTCATAGAAGGCATCTGCCACTATCTTGATTGTGGAAGGAACCATTCTGGCTTCCACAGGGTGCAAGAAAATGATGAGCCATTCAGATACCATGAGTATTTTAGACATAAAAGTTAATATCTCTTTTGTTTCCATGATTTTGTTCTTCCTGATACTTTATTCAGCTTTTTCATTCTACTGTGGTAATACCTAAAAGGAACTGCATTTTCTGCTTGAGTATCTCTCTACCCCAGTCTGCCCTTTTTGTACTCACCATGACCAAAATAGCATTTGAACTTATCCCTTAGATGACACGGGCTTTTGTGTCTAGCTGTAATTAGTGAGTCCATTCCTGCAGGGTTCCATTTCCTGAAACTTCATGGAATTTTATTTGTGAATATCAATACCCCACTGTCACACAAAAAAACCAGATCAATTAAAAAAATCAACAAGGAAATATTAGAATTCAACCAAACTTTTGAACAAATACATTGAGTAGATCTTTCCAGAGTGTTCCACCCCACATCAGAATACGCATTCTTATCAGCTACACAAAGATGTTTTCCAAAGTAGACCACAAAAGAGCTCATAGAAAATGTAAAAAAATTGAAATTATCCCATGTATATTCTCAGACCATAGTGCAATGAAGTTGGATACTCATGGCAAAAGAGATCACAAAAATTTCATAAACCCCTGGAAATTAAATAGCACCCTCCTAAACCACCAGTAGGTCACAAATGAAATTAATGAAGAAATTAGACAGTTTTTGCAGGTGCTTGGTAACAACAATATAGCTTACTATCTAAAAGGGAAATTTAGAGCAATAAAAACTAGGAAAACAAAGCAAGCATGAATAAATAACAATGGTGAACCTCAAACTTCTAGAAAAAGAATGAGCTAATCAAAAAGCTCATGTGAGGAAGGAAATCATAAAGAATAGCACAGAAATTAATGCATTGAATACAATGCAAATACAATGCAAAGAGTCAATGAATTGAAGAGTTGGTTTTTTAAAAGATTAAATAAAATTAACAAACTCATCCAATTTTATCAAAAAAGGAAAGAAAAAGTTCAGATCCATGTAATTAGGGATGAAAAGGGTGAAATCACAGTGGTTCCTGCAGAAATTCAGATCATCTACATCTACTTTGAAAACTCGTATACTAGTAAATGGAAAATGTAGAAGAAATGGACAGATTCCTAAATACATATGAATTATCAAAGTTGATTCAGGAAGATATTAAAATCCTAAATTAATCAATACCAATTAATCATATTGAAGATGTAATTAAACACACACACACATACACACACACACACACACACACACACACACACAAACACAGCCCAAGCCCTGATGAATTTCCTGCTGAATTCTGCAAGAAATTTAGAGAAGACAAAAGACTAGTACTTGTCAAACTGTTTATTGAAATTGAAAGGGAAGCAATACTCTCAAATTTATTCCTGGAATCAAGCATTACACTGATACCAAAATTGGAGAAGAACCCACTAAGAAAAAGAATTACAGAACAATTTTCCGGATGAAAATAGATGCAAAAAGTCCTCATAAGATACTAGCAAACAATGCAGCAAGTCATAAGAAGATCATATAACATGATTAAGCAGAATTCATCCCAGGAATGCAGTGATGGTTTAACACACATAAATCAATAGATGCAATACATCGTACTAACAAAGCCAAGTAAAAACCATATTGTCACCTTAATAGATGCAGAAAAAGTTTTTTACAATGTCCAGAACTCATTCATGCTGAAAATCTTATAAAAAAATCAGAATATATGATCTTTATCTCACTCTGGTAAAAAGCCATCTATGACAAACCAACAGTGAACATCAAACTAAGTAGACAAAAACTGAAAACTTCTCTAAAATCAGGAATAAGACAAGGATGTCTGCTGTCTCCACTGTCATTAAACATAGTCCTGGAAAATTTAGCCATAGCAATTAGACATGAGAAAAAAATAAAAAGAATAATGATAGCAAAGGAAGCTAAATTATCATTATTTAAAGATGACATTATACTTTATATGGAAGGCCAAAAATCCCAACTAAAAACTGGTAGACTGAATAAGCAAATTCAGTAAGGTAGCTGGATATAAAATTAACACTTAAAAATGAATAGTCCTTCTGTACATGAAAAACAAACTCACGTAGAGAGAAATCAAGGAAATAACACTTTTCATGATAGCATAAAAAATATGAAATACCTAAGAGTCTATCTAATGAAGGATAGAAAAGACCTCTACATTGAAAGCTACAGTACTCTTAAATAGGAGATTGAAGAGGACATTCAAAAATAGAAAGACATCCCTTGCCCTTGGGTAGGAAGAACCAATACAATGAAAATGACCATACTTCTAAGACTGTTGTACAGATTTAATTCAATTCTGATCAAAGTGCCAATAGCATATCTCACAGAATTAGAGAAACAGTCTTAAAATTCTCCTGGAACCAGAAGAGACTTAAAATAGCAAAGATAAATCTGGTAACAAAGACAAGACTGGAGGCATCAAAACCGTATATTGAAATTATACTATAAAGCTACTGTGATAAATAAAGCATGATAATGGCAAAGGAAAGAAAAACAAAACAATGCAAAAAACCCCAAAGACCAATGGAGCAGATTAGAAAATGCAGAAACAACTTTAAACATACTAAGCCACCTTATTTTTTACAAAGGTACCAAACACATTCCCTGAAAGAAAACCTCTTTAATAAACTGTGCTGGAAACATGGCTCTGCATATGCTAAAAATTAAAACTGGACCTATATATTTCACCATGCACTAAACTATATTTGGACTGGATCAAAGATCTAAATACTAAAACAGAATCGTTAAATTTGTGGAAAAATAAATAAGTAAAATTCTTGAAGACATTGTTTTAAGCAAAAAACTTTATGAATAAAACCTTATTGCCCAGGAACTATCACAAAGAATAAACAACTGGGATCTCATCTTATTAAAAAGTTTTTGGATAGCAAGAGAAACCCACAATGTGGGGAAAAAAGTATGTTCCAGCTGTTTCTCAGACAAAGGATTACTATTGAGAATACATAAAGAACTCAATAAAAGAATCAGACTTCCAAAATTAAAAGACCCATTCCAAAAATGGGCATCTGAGATGAACACACAGTTCTCAGATGAAGTAATACAAACCACAAGTAAATATATGAAAAAAAATATTAATCATCACGGGTCATTAACAAGATGCAAATTAAAACAACACTGAGATTCCGTCTCACCCCAGAAAGAATGACTATTATCATGAAATCAATTAATAACAAATGCTTGTGGGGCTATGGTGAAAAACTCTTCTCCACTGTTGGTGGGAGTTGTGGACTGGTGCAACCACTGTAGAAATCATTGTGGAGATTCCTTAAAAACGGGGATCAGAGGTCCCACCAAGGTTACTCTTAATCAGTCCTCACTGATACCTATAGGCTAAGAGATTAGCCATTCTTCTGAACAGGTGATTTTGCAAACCTATGCAAGTAGGCAGAACATCAGGGACCTGCTGCTCCAAGAACCTAAGGAGAAAGGTTTACTCATGGAAATAGCTTTGTCCAAGAAGGATACTGAAAGGCAGGTTATACAGTGTTCAGTTCCAAATATGTCACTGAGGTTAGGGCTCCTTCCTCCAGCAATTTCCCCATAAAAAACAGATTTAGGAAATTAATTTAGGAAAAGGCAGCAGCAAGCTAAACAATGATATGGATTCCAAGTAAGCCTTCCTGGTATGAAGCATTGGCATGAAGCAATCTGGAAAGAAAGAGGGTTGCTAACTAATACACAATCATGTATGATGTACAAGTAAAAAAGTCTTCAACTCCTAAAGGCAATCAGATGCTCCAGGTAGACGGCTATCATTCATTGCAAGGCGTATGTTTAAAGTCCGTTTGAGAAACTCAGGCTGACAGGCATAATGGAAAACCTTATCATCTCCCAAGACTCCATCTTATTCTCAGCTCCTGAGGATCCCTTAAAACCAGTCTGTATCCCCCAGGAAGTTAAACTGGTCTTAAGACAAGGAGGAATTAGAAAAGGGCTTTGGTAGTATTTGAAAAACAGATGTTCTGCTTTATGGAACGCAGTGGAAAGCTATACAAGTCCTTCATGTTTCTTTCCATATTGGGAAGATCTGCCCAATGTGTAATGATCACTCAGATTTTCACAGAACCAAGACTAGTTGTGATCACCCAATGGGAATGCGAAACTTGCCCACTCCGTGCCTACAATAACACCACAAAGCCCATATCAGCTGCTTTGTTAAAACATATGCAGAGGAGAGGGACTTACCTTAGTGAGGATTGGAAATGAGATCTTAACCACATGCCACAAACATTGGTCCTAAATGACACCTGTACAGTTCACACTGAGGCATTTCCTACCCATTCAGAAAAGGCTATGAAGGAAGTCAAGCACTTCCCAAAGAAATCATAGCCTGGTTTGCACTACTACAATTTCTTCAGCATGACAATGGACCTTTTTTATCTCTCAAACAACTCAGGGAATGGTAAAGACTAGAAATAAAGCACCACCATCATTCTGCATGGAGAGCTCAGTCCTCAGAAAGGGCTGAATGAGCTGAATAGATCCTAAAGAGAACTCTGGCAAAATGTTGCCAAGAGATTTCTGAATCTTGCCTCTGATTATCACCAGTAACCCTCAGAAAGATTTGACATATCCTAAAACAGGGATAATCATGAGTCTATTTTAGATGGAAGATAGAGGCATATTCTATCTTCTGATATGACCTTAAACTCAAGTCCACAAGCCTCCTACAGATTCTTATTAACCTGTGCTGAGTATAACAGACTATCTGTATGAAAACAATGCCCTGCGAGTCTCTGGCCCAGGGAGACCACCAAATGTGTCCATGGAAACTATGAGCTTATTAAACATGGAAAGAAGGGACCCCCACAGACCAATGAAAACCAGAATAAAAGGACCCTTTGTCAGTGATCCTTGACACACTCACTGGAGCTAAGGTAGCAGACACAACTGGATTCATCTTTTTAGTCACCCTGAGCTGTCTGACACAAGGACCACTGAAAAGAAGAAAACTCCTGTGTACCTCTAGAAGATCTCAGGGTCCCCTCCAAAAAGCCAGATTCCAGTACTGCCCTAGGTGGAGATCAGTAGAGTCACTAAAGACCCTGAGCCACCATGGTTTAAAGGCACACTACTTTTGGGACCTATGCTTTAGTAGATTCATAGCGTAGGTAATCCTATCAGGGCTATGCCCTTCAGGCTCTTAATAGTTCACATAATATGTCTTGTTATGCTTTCTTCTTCATAGCAAACATGGAAATCAAACTCCTTGGAAAACTTCCAAATAATACCTTGATAAAACAGTGTGTCTGATTGCTCGATCTGTAATAGTCTACCTTTTAAGATAGCTCAGAAATAATACTGCCCTGCTGCTTCTCACATTTGGTTCCCACCTCTTCAACCTAATTGGAAAATTGATTCAATCAAGAATTCAAAAGATCCAGTTCCATATAATGAGCATACTACAAGCCATGACTCTAATGAAAAATTCACCAAAGATTCTCCTTTTGACAGGCAGCTCAATAATCCCTGTGATAGAGGCACTAACTCCTTTCTTATGCCTTTGTAACAAGTTCTTCCAGCCCAGCCTGTAAGACCCAACATTCCAAGGTAGTCAAAGAGCACATAGTCCTCAAGAGGTGGGACCTACAGCCCATTTCAGCAGAAAGAACTTATAGAAAGATGACCTTCACTGTGTCAGCATTATAACTAAAATTGTCCTAAAGGTAACTAATATGTAACATTTAAATATCAAAATTAAATCAATAGAATAAATGTAAATAAGTAAGTTTTAGATATCCTAATTACATACAGAAAATAAAACTTGACACTGTTTTGATACATGCTTAATTTGGTTCACATTTCAATGGCTCAGTGAGGACAATTTGATAAAGCAAAAGAAATAAGAGAAAATGTGACCAAAATGGAAATAGCCATGTATTTTATGAAATTGCTGGTGTTTCTCCTTATGGAACCCAGCATGAGAATATGTCTAATAACAAAGGAATGCTCTCAACATTCCAGAGGCATTTGATACTTTGTTACTGTTGATTTGGTTATTTTTTTTGATCTTTCAAATTTCTGTTAATTTTTGTCTACAATTATGTCTGCACAATGGGTTATCTGTGAGGTTTTACTGAGAGTACACATCTGCCTACTTAATTCTTCTTTTAAGAAGAAAATACAAGATTTTTTTTTAGTTTACATCATTTTAAATCTATTTCTTATATGTATATGAACAGAACATATGAAATATTTCTTTGTATTTTTCCAATGTTCCTTTCACTACACTCACATAACTTAAGACTTCTATTTCTTAGCTCGTAGCAGAGGTGAGCTGTTAAAAGATATTGGACTGCTTTTGACTGGATGGTTTTCTATCAATTAGAAACTGCTAAAGGTCTACAGACTCAGTATATTTGAGTGTCTGATAAAATTGGGTAATAAAGGAAGAATGTTTGTGGTAATTTTCTTGCATAATTAAGAAGAATGGCATCTTATTTTGACAATTTCTGCTACTCTTTAATTTTATTTTTGATTTTTATTACCATGTGTTTGTAATAATAAACACTTTTATTGTAGGGAATGGGTATATATATGGCTTCTTGATCCACCACCCTGCCACCCACCCCCGAATTCTCATCCCAAATATGTCCCTGTGTCTATCTCTCTTTATGCACACAGACACACTCAAACACACATATATACCCAGAAATGAATAAGGGTTTATATGAACAATTTTGCATCACAAAGGAAGACTGAAGAGTTGAATCAGAACATCCTCCTGGAGTTACATAATAAATAATTTTAGAAAAAAAAGACAGGACATTTATTTTGATTATATTATCAAATAATTATTATTTGAGGACTTTTGCCAAATAAATTTAGTATTCACTTGTATCCTAAAGTTCAGTAATACAAAAAGAAAGACAAATTGCATTTATATTTTCACTTTTTTTCAGAATGAAATGCTGCATGTTTGCTCAGTGTAAACTAATCTACAAAAATATAAGTGATTTATAAAATCAGTATATAAAAATCTGTATTTTATTGTATACCAGCAATAAGAAGACATATCCTGAAACAAAGAAGTACTCATTCAAAATATCAACAAAGAATATATTCTAAATTCTACTTTTTCATTCAATAATCTTTTTTTTCCAAAACAAAATGTAGCATAACTATAAATCATATTATTTTTACAAAAATTAGCATAAAATAGTCATGTTAAATTCAAGGAAGCAATTTTTGTAAGGACTTAAGATAATAACGTATGCAGATTCTACACGAAAAATATATAAAATATACAAAAATAAATTCCAAATCAAATAAGTTCATTTCATTTCTTTCTTCTTAATCAATAAGTTCAATTATTGTCTAAAACCTACTCTATCTAATCCTTATCTCTTAGCAAGCTCTTTGACTATTTATTTGTTTACTTATTTTTTGAGACAGCATCTCCCTATTTAGTTCACATTGGTCTTGAACTTGCGCTCCTTTTGCCTCCGGTTCTTTAATGCTGAGATAACAGTTGCTACAATTTCAGGTAAAAGTTCTTTGACTTTTAAACCTAGTGATTAAACAGGGTTAGGAAGAATATCAGTGAATAATAACATCTAAATAGGAACAGAGGGGAATGTCTTGTTCAGTCTTTCTTATGTTCACAGGCATTTCATGACACTTAGCATCAGATACCCAAAGTAAGGGGATATGTGTAGTGTTTTTAACTGATTTTCAGTGTTCTCAGGAAGGTCTATAATCATTTTCTTTCATGAATTGAAAGCAGGAAAGAAGAAAAAGAGTGAATACATTTAACAAATTTCACTTTCCTAGTTTTCTTTTTACTTTTGAATAATTTGTAAAATACATAGACATAAATAAATAAATCCATAGAGGTTATTGATAGTACCTATATTGAAATTTTAAGAAATCTAGTTCAAAGATATGTTCCTCCAGAGATGAAAAATGATTGCAATAAATCTAAGAATTTAAAACATCTCCAAGGCATACATGTTCCACTTCTATCAAATCACATTCCTCCCTATGATCAGCAAGTAAAAAATTGCTTATCTTTTATGTAACAAAAATACCCTGTTTCTGTTTCACTACCCTAAAATATCAGACAAAACATGATATCATATTGAAACAACATAAACAAGAAAGAAAATTCTTTTGTCCCTTTACTCTCCCTGCTTTAGAAAACCACAAGTGAATACATAAGATACCTACTTCTGCCCTCTAAGAATGAGCAAAGTAGATGCTAGGGATTTTGCTCAGTGGCACAAGCACTTGCTTGGCAAACCTGAGGTCATGAGTTTCATGCAAGTACCAAAAATAAATAAATAAGAGCAAAGGAACAATGTGACTGTTCATTTCCTTGAAAGCCTTCCCATTGTGAAACTTCTATATCCGTTCTCAGCCTTCCCTCTGGGTTAGGAAATTGTTCATGGGATTTCTTTTAGAGATTCCCCTTAATACATAATCCTTAAAATCCTGTCTCCCACACCCCTTTAGCCATTAGTATACAGACTAACAAGCACATTAATAAGCATGAGTGTCAGGAGACGCACAAAATAACAAATGTTAACACAGTCTAACAAGATGCCTTCATATAAATGTTAATAGAGAATGGCTTCATTCTCTTATGAATGTTTTGCATTTCCTCAAAATGCATTTATCAAAATAGACCACTTAAAAATAACATAGGAACTCTGTTAAAAAATGATTGATGAATTGTTTTGCAGTTACATAGCTCAAAGCATTTCCTTTTATCCAACTAATACATTACCCATAGGGCAGTAGGTTTAGCTAAATAAGAAACAGTGTTTTGAGTCTCTCGCCAGGTAGTGGCAAATAATGCCTTCCGAGTTTATGAGCTTAGTGCACCAGCTCCAGTTACTGTCATTCGTCCGTGGAATCATTCTTCAACATAAGCCTCCCCACATTCACCTTAAGGCCTATGATGAAAGGCCGCACTAAGTACACCTGAAAATCTCTCTCTAAGCTGACAAGAAACTCAAAGCAACTGAAAGATGATTCATTGCTCAGAACATCATTTTTTATTTGCAGGAACACAGAAAACTGGGTCTCAAACTAATGGCTATGTTAGAGAACATGAAGAAACGCATTGGAAAAGGAAGCAGATTTTGGGAAATAATGACTAATTCTTTTCTCCCCCCCAGTAATTGTAATTCTTTTTATACCTTAATACAATGAGTATTATTTTACTTGTTGTGTTTGAATGTGGAAAAGTCTAAGCCTCTTTCTTCCTTTGCCCTTTGTCCTTACAGCTGAGCAAGGCAGTGTGGCCTCTGTGGCTCTCTTGACTTGTAAGCCAGGCAGAAGACTTCCCAAGGCAGGGGCTTGTCACCAGATGCCCACGTTAGCCCCTACACACATCCCAGTCAGTTCTCACTGGCTGATTTCGACATTTTCAGCCAAACCTAAATTCTTTTCATATTCTGGTCTGTGTGTGGCTTTATCACTCCTGACATAAAAACCAAATTTTCAGTGGGGGTTCACCTTGTTTCCTCAGGATAACCCCAACAATTAGATGACTTAAAATCCACTGTTATTTTTATCTGAATTATATAAATGCAAACTTAAGAATGTCATTCAATTTTTTTTTTGTCTTTATGAGACATTATTTCACTATGCAGTATGTACTGTCCTTGAACTCACTTTGTAGCCCAGTCTTGCCTTGGTCTTCCAGTGATCCTTTGGAGATAGCTTCAAGAGTGCTGGGATTATAAGTATATGCCATGACACCCAGCTGTTATTCAAATCCTAAATCAACAAAAAACATTCTGGTAGATTCTCCAGAATTTAAAATATAATTTAAAAAACAAAAGTGTCAGCGTGCCCAGTGAGGGTCGAGGGAGACAGACAGATCCACCTCTGCCTGCTGTGTGCCGCCACCAAAAGGCACATTCTACAGGTGGCCAGTGTAGGCAGAGAAAACCAGAAGATCCACCTTCACTCTTAGGGAGCTGCCACCAGAAGGCTCCTTCCTGTAGGCAGCCAGTAGGAGCAGGGATACACAGCCAGGTAAGTCCTGGGCATCTGTAGGCCACAATTAAAGGCCCTTTGTTCCCTCAGGCAGCCATCACCCACTAGCAGAACCAGACAAACACACTCCTGTGTGTCTGCCACCATTGTGGGAATCCCAGTGTAGACACACAGGCCAAGAGAAGCAGCCCCACCTCCATGCATCCTGATCATCAGCAAAGGCACAGTGTAGCTGCATAGGTCTGGAGAAGCCTGCTCCATGTCCTGCTATCTCCCTGTAAATCTGGAATTAGAGGAACCCAGGTGCTTGTCTCATCCCCCTACACTACCTAGGGGCAGCCAACATGGGAAGTGCTGGGGCCCCACAACAGTTTATTGGGAGGAACCCAGGAGAATGTCAAGATGAAGGAGCAAAAGGCAAACTGAGACCACTAGCCCACACAGAATAAGTCTGGGAGATACAGTCATGGAAGCAAATGGAAGTCACACACCTGAAATCTCTAAGAAGATAGCAACTGAGGTAAGGAAACAACTTGATGAGATTGTAAAAGCAGTCAAAGCAGAAATAATGTCTCAGGTAAAAGAAGAAATCACAAACATACTGAAAGAACCATTCAGCAGGTCTAAAGAAGACATAGACAAAAAAGAGGAGCATAGGAAAATGATGGAAACCTTGGATGAATTTAGAAAGGAATTACAATGTATAAAACAGATTCAAAGAGAGATGCAGGAAATTAAAAATTCAATCAAAAGCTGGCAAAACTGCTTGAAAGAGACTGAAGTTAGACTTTCAAACCTTGAAGACAGGATTGCAGCTAGTGATTGTGAAAGTAAATATCTCATAAAAATAACATGCAATCAGGAAATAACAACTCAGTGGCTGCAAGATGATGCAAAGAAGCATAATTTAAGAGTGGTAGGTATAGGTGAAGAAGCAGGGGTCAATACAAATGAAATTAAAAGGATATTCACAGAAGTAATAGAAGAAAACTACTCAAACATGGGAAATAGATCTGGCATGCAGATAAGTGAGGCATAAAGGATTCCAACTAGCCATAACCAAAGTAAATCTATACACAGATATATCAAAATCAAGATCCCAGAAACTCAACACAAGAATAGAATATTAAAAGCTATTAGAGGAAAGATACAGATCACCTATAAAGGAAAACCAGTCAGAATCACAGCAGACTTATCAACACAAACCATCAAGTCAAGAAGAGTTTGGAGTGAACTGTTTCAAACCCTGAAAGAAATCAGCTTCCAACCTAGATTGATCTACTCTACAAATCTGTCTTTCAATATTGATGAAAAAAAGATGCTTCCATGATAAAGAACAACTTGAAGGAATTCATGACTACCAGACCAAACCTATAGAGAGTGCTAACAGATATTCTAGAGAGAGATAAAGATGACCATGGTTCCAGGAACAGCAACAGAGGAGGATCACCAGACAAGACAGGCAACTGAATGAAGGGAAAAAGTGGAGGGCCAACAAGAGGAGGATAGCAGGGCAGAGATAAACCAATGTATGCTGGTTGCAGCCATTAATGTGGATGGCTTCAGGTCAGCAATGAAAAGAAACAGAGATCAAGAGGATCAAGAAACAATATCCATCAATGCACTGTATACAAGAAACACATTTAACTGGAAAGGAAAGGAAATTCATAGGCTGAAAATCAAAGGAGAGAAAACAATTGTATCATGTGACAGGAGACCAGGAAAAAAAAAAAGCAAGAGTAACTTGCCTATCAACCACAGAATGGATAAGAAAGATATGGTATTTTCATGCAGTGGAAAGTTACCCAGCTATAAAGTGGAATAATCTCAAGGCTCCTGTAGGTAAATGGACACAACTGGAGATCATGCTCATGGGCAAAACAGTTCAAATTGATATACATGAAACCTAGCATAAGAAACAGAAAGAATTAGTGGAATCCAAAAGCAAAATACTTAATGTAAGAGCAAAAGGGAGGAAACACCTGGGAGGGAAAGGTGGAAACTACTGTCAGTTTCTTACTGTCTTGTCTTGAACTCTTGCATTTTTTACACAATTTTGTTAGGTTTGGCTTTGTTCTGTTGTGTTAAATTTTATGTTGTCAGATGGTAGGGACAGCTATTTTGAATATAGTGGGATATATTATGGTAATCATGGTTTACTATTATATTGCTTTGAGTCTTATAATGCTTTCATTCATTGATTTGGTTTTATTCTGTTTTGTTTGATTTTATTATGTGTGATGGTATGAACAACTATTTTGAAGAAAACAAGACATTATGGCAGCCATTGTTGATTTCCTATCATCTTGCTTGGAAGCCCTACCATGCTTTTATTCTTCTGTTTTGATTGGTTCTATCCTGTTGTGGTTTATTTGATTTCATTATGTGTGATGGTATAGACAACTTTTTTGAGGAAAATGAGATATTATAGTAGCCATTGTTCATTTCCTGTTATCTGGTTTTGAAGTACTATAATGCTTTCTTCTCTTGAATGGTTTTATACCATTTTGTTATGTTTGATATTATTGTGTGTGAAGATATGCTCAACTATTTTAAAGAAAATAGACATTATGGTAGCTACTGTTGATGTCTGGTTGTCTTGTTGTGAAGTGCTGTGTTGATTGCATTGCTGTGTCTGATTTTCTTTGTTCTATTTTCTTTTGTTTTATTCTCTTTAAATGAGAAAACAAAAGTGCCACAAATGTTGGTAATTTTTTTCATGAACTGACACCATGAGCCTGAGTGAGAACAGATGTGGTCTTCTGACATGGAAGCATCTCATAATTAGATACAATATTTTTTAATGGAAAATTTTTACATATTGCAAACTATCCTTAAAGCAACTTCTTCTGTGGCTGCATCAAGCTGAACTATTAGTAGCCAAACTGAAAAAAATTATTTTTCAGGAACACAATTTTCTTTAGACACTAAATTCCATCTTCTTTCATATAGTCTAATGTACTGTAAGAATAACGGCCAATAACATTGTTGGCAAGATAAAATGGCTAAAAATGGGATAAGAGATAACATATGGGCACATAATCAAATGATATCCCAACTATTAATTATGAAATATAGACTTAAATGAACTGCATTAAAAATAGGCCAAAATAGATAAAATGGAATACCATTTAATATAGATTTAGGAATATTCAAAGCAGAAAATATAATGAAAGTAAAATTCAAAAATGAGTTTCACACAATGTTAGACATAGTTGAGAATGCCACTAATTGAAAAACATATTCATGGAAATTACTGAGACTGAGGCAAAGAGGGAAGAAAATATACCATGTGTAGAAAGTACGCACATGGGAAGAAAAAGCTGTAGAAAATTAGAAGGAAACACTATTTAAATAGTTAAAAAGTGAAATTTTCTAAAAAACTTAACTTGAAATGTTAATTCTTGATTTGAAAATTCTTATAAACTACTTGAGGATAAAAAGGAAGAAAATTCCATGCTTGTCTACTGTGAAGAATACTGTAACAGTGTTCATCAAGGAATGAATGCATAAATAAAATATATGTACACAATAGAATATTCTTTGGGCTAAAAAAGAATCAAACAGTATCATTTGCAACAATATATATCAACCTAGAGGACACTGCTAACCCACTAAAATAGAAACAGAAAAACAAATATGGCATTGATATAGGGGAATGCAACTCCTGACCTACTATGTCTGCCGGGTCATGTTCTTTAAAAGCAAAGAATGAATTTTAGATACAACGGAGGTTAAGAGTAGAGTATATTTATTGAGAGAAAGAAAGCTTCTGTCTGAGAGAGACACAGAAGGGGTCCCGAGAGGGTTGCCAAGGATTCTGCCTTTTCCAAGGACTTTTATAGAGCAAAATCATGGGGCGAGATGGGTTCAAGGTGGAGGAAAACTGGGAGCTCACAAGGCAAATGGTCATAAGGTGGGACATAACTATAGTTAGCCAATAAGATTAGTAGTTCAGGTAAAATTGATTAAATTTGGGACAATTAGGGAAGCAAGTCACATAGAAAGTGGGAATTCTTAGAGAGAGATCAGTGACTCTTCTGTAGGGTGATGGGATGGTGACTCCTGGCTTCTTAGGGTGATAGGGAACTGTTTAGAATATCAGTCTTTAGGATGTGGATGCATTTGTTTGATCCTTTGTCTTGAGGCCTGGCCCACATCAGGAGGTGCCTGTCTCCCCACAGTTGCAAGGGATCTGGGTTTCTGCCCTGGCTCCTTTGAGGACTAGCCCTGTCTCACTGCCTATAATACTTCTAACTAACTTAGCTGCGTGCAATAGCATGATCATATATATATATATATATATATATATATATATATATATAATCTAAACATGTTAAGCTCAGAACCAAATAGAATGGTGGTTTTCAGGGCCTAAGTCAATGCAGTGAAGAGATGAGTTGTTATGGGTCAGACAGTACAGAATTTCCATTAGGTGAAAGATTTAAATCAAAGAGATCTACTGTAAAATATAACAACTATAATAATAAGTGTATTCTTGAAAATTGCTAAGTGGGTATATTTTTGTGTTCTCACCAGACTTAAATACTTATGTGAGGTAACACATATGTTAATTAGCATAATTAATCTATTCACTTGGCATATGTACATCAAAACATTATGTTCTATGCAATAACACAAGTTTTGTCACTGAAAACAGTAAGTAGGGCTGGCAATGGAGCCATGTGGTAGAGAGTTTGATGAGCATTCAAAAGGGAACTAAACCTAACAAATGAATACACAACTGTCTGGAACCACAAATGATAAATTCAGTCAAGCCTCTCTAAGGCTATCTTTCTCCTGCTTTTTTGTGGAAACTCTGCTTTTTTTCTGATCAGAGATGAAAGCCATAGGGCTAGTGAGGCTGCGGTACTCTCATAGGGCCTGGTAAAACCTGCTGAAGAGGATAAAGCACCTGGGAAGCTGTATTTTCCTACTTGTTTCCTCTCTGGCACTTGCAAGACTTACTCTGCTCTTACCAGCGCACCATAGCGGCCATCTCTGTTTCTGGAAACTCTCACTGTCCTTCACCCATTGTCCTTGGCATAGATATAATAAAAATATACAAAGGTCTGGCTGCCTCATGGCCTTTTGTTTCTTGCAAACAACTTGTCATCCCAGATCCCTGCTGCACCTCAATTTTGTCTTTTGTTTTTTCTCACTGTGTGTTCTAACACCCAGCAGGAGATTGAAGTCCATCCACTGCAGGGGTCTCTGATAAACAATCAAAATCACCTTCTCAAAATTTTTCTTAAAATTATTGGCAAGGTAAAAAAACTGAAAAGTAACAAGAGAGTCGGATAACAGAAGGACGTTTTTAATACTCTGAAGGTAACTCTTCTACCCAAAATGCAAAAATGTATCTTTGGAAAGTGAAGGTAAAATAAATTAATATTGAGAGAAAGAAATAAAATGAGTATTTTTTGCAGGCTAACCAATAAGAGGAAGTGAACTCTTAAGGCAGGATGAAAAAGTATCCTCAGGAAAATGCATGAAGAAAGAAGTGCATCACAAAGAGCACAAACGTGAGTAAATGTAAATAAATGTAATATATAAATAAGAACACAGTGCAAAGTTTTGTCAGAGAATGAAGAAAAATAGAAGAAAAATTTGGATGGTGGTAAAGAGTTGATAATGTAACAGAGGTCTATGAAGTGATTAAAACATTAACAAATTTTATGAAGTCAAGAGTAACTTTTTTTTTTGCTTTTTTGGAAGTGTCTCCTTGTGTCATTTAAGCAGGTCTTATTGAGCGAGGCTCCTGTTCCCTGAGATTACAGGTGTCTGTCATCATGCTCAGCCAATATTGGCTTTTATTATGAACAAAATGGAACAAACACACTCCATTTGGGTTGGTCACCTTTTCAACTGCTGAAAAAAAAAAAATACCCAACACCTCCAATTTAAAGGAAGAAAAATTTCATTTGCCTCTTGGTTGCAGAGGATTCAGTGAGTAGCTGACTGGTCTCAAGATAGGAACAGCATGTTAGGAAGGCAGAACAACACTGCTGACTCCATGGAGGCCAAAAGCCTCCCGCCAAAGAGCACGGGGAAGAATGCCACACCTCAGAGACATTCCCTCAGTGACTCCCATCCAGTGAGTCCCTCTTCCTAACAAAACATTCAAATGTAATGGTTAGTGAATTAACCCACGGATGAGCACAGGGTCCCATGATTCAATCAGCTCTCCAAAAGTCTCTGGATGCAATCAAGTGGACAATTAAATTGTCCTGGTATATTCTAATCCTTTCTATGAACTACACTTAAAAACTGTGCAAACACAAACCATCATACAAACAACAACACCAAAACAACACGCACAACTACCAGAGGACTCTGAGGGGCCAGAGTAAAAAAGTCAGACAAACTGAGAATTCAGGATTCAAGATAAGATCCAACAAAGAATTCCAGGTTTTGTTCTGTGTTCCTCTTCTCCGTCCCCTCCTGCTAGCAGAGCTTTCCACAGTCTGTTGTGTGACTCTAGGTGGAGACTATCCCTCTCATCTGCACTGCCCTCTCAGGGACTGTGGAGTACTGCAGACTGGTGCTTTCCAGAATTTAGTAAGAAGCAAGTCAAATAGTTATATTCTGACTATCTGCTGCTGAATATCTGCAGTGCATATTAGAGGAACTGATTTTATACTTTTCTTTGTTTCTAATAGAGAGCTGGGATTGAAGAAGCTGAGAGAGAGACAGACTGTTTAAATCTCTATGTGAAGCGCTGAGCTCATTCCCAATCTGACATATAGACAAAACCAACCAGAATCAACACTGCAAGTGCTTTGAGGTGTGAGCTCTTTCACAGATCGCTTCCAAGAAAATACAAATGAGGCAATACTTTGAATAATACATACAACAATATCACTGCAATATTAAGAAAATGATATCAAAATTTAAAAGTGGGATGCATTCTGGACAGTAAAATATTTAATAAAGCTTAATGTTTCATAGAATAATACACAAAACACCCAGGGTACAAATTAAAAATAGATCAGAATCAGGAAAATCTAAAATCCAATAACAAAAGATGAACAACAGCATTGGTCAGCTTTTGATCACCATAACAAAAGGCCCAATAATATCAGCTTAAATAGGGGAAGGTTTTGACTCATAGCTTTGGGACATGTTCTTTTGGCTCCACTGGGCCTGGTTTTGTGGTGAGGAGGGATATTCTGATGTGGTGGGGGAGGGCTGTTTCTTTCAAGGCATCAGGAAGAAAAGAAAGAGAGAGAGAAATCCAGAGTGAAAGGGTTAGAGACAAGTTAAAGCCTCTAAAATCACACATCTATGCCCAGTGGCTCCATTAGGCCCATTTTCTAATTCATAATCTGTCAATAATATCATGAGTCTATCCACAGATTAGTCCACTGGAAAAATTAGAGACTTTTTGTTTCAGTTATTTACTGAAAGTCCCCTCTCAGGACAAATGTGCCTTGTGGGGCTTCTTATATCCAAAGCACACTACAACAATCTGGGAAAAAAAGCTTTCAAAGTTTCTGTTATACAATCATAAACACTTTTCAAACAAATTGAAAAATGGAAATATTTCTAAAGAAAGTGAGTGTATGAAAACTTCAGGTATCACAAATTCAAAGTCTGCTGACTGGGTTCAAATGTAAAGTGTATGCATGTGTGGAAAGTATTTCATAAACTTAGAACTTATTAATAAATTCTGTCACTTGGAAAGTGGGATAAAAGTTTAGAAAATCCTCAATCTATTGGTCATTTCAAAAATAGAGAAGCATTTTGTGTCCGTGTCATCAGAGTTTCAGAACCAGTGGGAGAGATTATGTAGTTGAAAACTACTCTAAAAATAACATACAAACTCTTCAAATTGGTCGAAAGACACAAACATACAGGTTGAGTAAGCCCAGTAAGATTCAAGTGGACACATTTAACCCCACGCCCAGATATATCACATATAAATTTCTGAAAAATAAACTTAAAAAAAGATACCTGCTAAAACAGTGAGTCACCTGCTTAGGAACAGTAATTCCAATGGGAGATTGTATATTTGTTCAGTCACAGCAAGACACAACACAATATTTTTGGAGGTGAAGGAAAAATTGCACATTTTTCAAATATTGAAACCAAAATATACACAACTTGGAACTCTACAGGCAATGAAAGTTGAGACATTTTATTAAGACATTTTCAGTTGAAAGAAAACCAAAGTATTTTAGTATCGGTGAGCCTTCTTTAAGGAATCAAAGAAAATTCTTCAAATCAAAATATTAAGCATACCATAACTTAGAATAACAGGAATGCAATAAATATCAAATATATGTATAAAAATATTCTTATTTAGAGATTTTAATTATACCTTATGGTTTAAGGATAATATAACATTTGCTGATGGGGTTAATAAGGTAGACAGAGGAATATTAAATACACTATGCAGAATTACAAATAGAGGAATTTTGAAAACTAAATATTAATTTTCCTTGTAATGATAAAAATACTGATATAAGTAAAATTGAATAGTATTTATGCATAATGTATGTGTCCAAATATAAAACATAGAACAACTCTTACAGATACACAGACATATATGCTTAAAAACATAGCTAATGGGGCTGGGGAGACAGCCCAGCAGCATAAGTGCCTGCCTGGCAAGTGTAAGTTAGTGAGTTCAATCCCTGGTACCAAAAAAAACATAAATAAACAAAAACTATAGTCAATGAAGCAAATAAAATACTAAACATGTTCAATTACTAAAAACTAAACAAAATGTAAACATTTATCATCTGGTGTTTGACATATCTGCTCGACTTTGATTTCGAGTTTGGATATGGCTTCCTGTGTGATGTGAGTAGAAGTCCTAGTTCTGCCAAGTCTCTCCTATGTAATTTTTGAAAAGATGCTTAACTTCTTTGTAGTTTTTCTCATCTGCAAGTGACTATTATATATCTTACTGGTGAACTACAAAAACAAAGCCTATGAGCAGTATCTGACACATAGTAAATGTTGTAAAATAACACTGACAACACTCCCGCTGCCAGTTCATATAGCATGTCAGTAATAACCTTCTCAGCAGTTACCAAGACTTGTTATCCCATCCTAGAAACAGTGGCTGGAGAGTGTGTATCACTGTCGTTGTTATGGACTGTTTGAATTCTATGTTTATGGAAAATGGAAAAAGACTGTTAGATCTTCCCACATTTGAATTCTACATTTACATGTCCTTCTTTCAATTTTAGTTTAAGATTTTACCATGCTTACTTTATAATACTCATCAATTTCTTTACTACATTAAACAAAACAAGTGATCTTGACCAATAATACATTATATGAATATGTATAACCCATGTGTAAAGATAGTAGTAGACAAAAGAGTCTCATAACCTTTCTCATACATACTTTCATTCTGCCACAGAACGTATTATATAGACTATTGTTTAAAGGTTGTTCAAATAAATTGGAAATCATGCTGCAAAATGTCAAACAGCAGATGGAATAAGTTATGGTAAAACAAGTAATAGAAAGTTAGAGGCAATTCTAGTAGCTTTGATAGACTAGAAAAAAGCATTTCTGACTAGAAAATTACATTCATTGGATGTGAACAAGGGGAAATTTTGTAATGATGAAATAATAGTTTTACAAATTAACGAAATATTGTTTACATTTTATGATAAATCCATACAATAATTGTTCTAAAAATGCTTAAAAATATAAATTAATGATAAATGTCATAAGGCAATGAGAAAGTGTATAAGCATATAAATAGACATCAGTAAGGGAAAAATATGTTCTTAAATATTAGCAAAGTTGAGCATGATTTCATAACTAGAAAGCAGGAAAATAAAACTATGGTAAACTATCATTTTTTTCACAACTTAAATCTTTTATAATTCAAAATTTAATAATTTTTCTGTCAAAACAAAATGATACATAATATTTGACTACATCAGTCAATCCCTACTTTATTTCTCCAGTATATTCTCACTGTTAAAAATTAATGATATAAAGGAATATTCATTATAAAATAATTAACGGAAAAATTTTTAACCAACCTGATACTTTATATTAACAAACTGATACATCTTTAAATGAATATTATGAATGTCAGAAGACAGTATGAAATCATCAATGTCATGGTATTTAAAGATTACTAGAATATTTTAAATTTAAAAGTTACCTACAATTACAGTGGTACACTCTATTGCCTCATGTGGAAATATGATGCAGTTAAATACTTGTTTCTCTTTATAAATCCTTTAGAAGTAGCTATAAGAATCAGTGGCAGAAGTTGTTAGTTGTTGACAAAAGTTTTAAGTGAATAAATTGGGTGGAGAATAGATTTTCATTTTTTGATATTTTAAACTATACACGTTAACTTTTATAAATATTTTAAATCCAAAGTCTCATTAAATCACCTGTATTTTCTACAACATAGTATAGAAAGAAAGAATAAGTGGTTGAAATCAAACAAAATTGTGCAATCATTACCAGCAGAATTATAAAGATTGGTCCAATCTAAATCTCCAAGATTAGCAAAACATTAGTAAAATAAGTGAATAAATATTAAATACAAAATAAGACACAAAAAGAAATTCAAAGGAATCAACTAAAAATATGAGGGGTAAAAAATGGTTTAGAATTTTAAACACATATATACTAATTGTAACATAAAAACGGGTAGGATTTTTAGATTGAATGCATACTATAAACATATGTTTTGTCAGTGCATAAACCAATAATAATGGCTTAGGATAAGAATTGAGAAAGGTTACACCCCCATGTGTACACACTCACATGTGTGAGTGCATGTGTGTGTGCTTGTGTGCTTGCATGTGTGCTCCTGTGTGTGTGTCTATGTGATTTATTTCAAGGAAATGGTTCAGGCAAATTTGTTTAGTCCATGAGATCTACAGAGCAGGGCAGTAGGTTACAAACTTTTGGCTAAGAGCTGATCCTGCATTCAGAATTCAGAATTTCTTCATACTCAGGAAATCTATAGTTTTGTTCTAAAAGCTTTCAGTGGTTTGAATGAGGCCTGCTCATTATCAAGGATAACTCCTTTTACTAAAGTTAACAGACTGTAGATGTTAACCAGATCTACAAAATACCTTATCAGTAACTAGCTTACCTCTCAGTGAAGAATTGGGCTCTTTGCCTACCTAAAATGGTAAATAGAACTAACTATCAGAGTGTACCTATTATTAACGTGCATGCATATTTATTTAAACCCTAATTTATCATCAAATAAAGATAAGAACAAAGTCAAACTTTCTTGTAATACAGTACTTCTTTAAAATAAACAAATAAATAATTTTTTAAAAAATAGTATTCTTTTCACCAAAAGACAATGCAAGCACGTGGATATTTACTCCTTGATAATACTGTGAGCTAAACATTGCAAAATACAATTAATTATTGTTAATGTGCTTCCTGTGATACAAGTAGAGGAGACAGAAAAAGAAACCAATATATGTATATATATGCACATGAATATTATGCTTATACACAAGCATATTTGTATAGCTAAAGAGGAAATACATGTAATAATTGCAGTCTTCATTTCTGAAACTCATCATATAGTTCTTGCTGGTATTTGTATCTACCTTTTTTTCTATTGCCCAATCTGTACCCTTTTGCCTGCAGCAAACCCCCTGGCTGGTACTGGTTCCTTACCTGCCAGCCTGACCCAAACATCCATTCTTAAACCCCCTGAGCTGGTATCAGATGCTCCCTCCCATTTTAATTACAGGGCCTGGCAGTGTAAAGACGCACACAACTGGGACAGCTGCTGTATCTGGGAAGCTTTTCCATGCACCACCAAGTGAGTCCAACCTACTCTAGCAGTCAGGATCCACTTCCTCAGCTGGTGTGCTCACTCCCTTCACTGTCTTTTGATTCAGAGGCACAGAGACGGCAAAGCAGGAGCATGAGTGGCCTGGTTTAATTCCCAGTGTGACTGTACCTTCAGGGCCTCTCAAACACCTGTTTCCACTCCCACGTCATACTGGAGTCCAGCTCTGTACATCTGCTTTGGGTTTTGTTGGTCAGACAACACCCATTTCCTGGTAAGTGATACTGATTTCGAGGTGCTTGGTGGCCCAGTGTAAAGTAAGTATTGATGGAAGCCTAGAAGTCTATATTGTGATTCAAGTTTGGGGACATGTGACAGTATTCTTTTATTGTTGTTTTGATCAATCAATAGTGATGAATTTTCTTTATTTTGGTAAAGTTTTCAAACTTTGATATTTCATATTGTTCTACTGTATTTTCTTTTCTCCCCTTGTTTTGAAACACTATCATGCTAAATTGCTGAGTTCCCTGGGTTGTGGTAGAATTTACAATTACCCTGCCTCAGCCTCCCAGAATACAAGAATTACTGGTGTGCAACACCACATTTGGTGTGTATTACACTTTCTGATGCTGTTCTGATGTTTTATTTGCTTATTTTGGGGGTATATTGTTCATGTTTCTCTCCATCTCTCTGATTTTATTTGGTTTAATGGGTAACAAATATCAGCTCAGAATTACTGATTATTTCCTTAGGTGTATGACATCTACCAAGTAGGTGGTTATTGTATAGTATTTTAAAATTTTATTATGTTAAAATACACATAACACAAAATTTATTATCATACATTAAGTGTGAAGTGCAGACATTTTAAGTGCACAACCTGAGATTGCACAACCACCAAAATCATCTCCATAATTATTTTCCTCTTTTGAAAGTGAAAACTCCATAGTCATTAATCAATAACTTCCCATTCTGCCCTGCATCCAATTTCTGACAATCACAATTTTATCTTTTTTTTAATGATTTTGACTAAAAGTAACTCATATAAATGGAATGATGTAGTATTTATCTCTTTGTGACAGTGTTACTTCAGTTGGCATATTATCCCAATTTCATCTCTTTTATACCTTGTATCAGAATGTCTCATTTTAAGCTCAAATAACATACACACATGTATACTTTGCTTCTATTCATTCATTCATTCATTCATTCATTCATGCATGCATGCATTTATGGTCACTTACATGACATCCAGATTTTTACTACTTGAAATAATACTATGAGGAACAAAGGTATAAAAATATCATTTTGAAACCCAATATTCAGTTATTCTGGGTATGTACTCAGAAATAGAATTGCTGAACCCTAAGGCAATATTTTCTTTTTCTTTTTCCTTTTGTTTTTGGAGAAGTATAAAAGTTTCTGTAGAGTCTTTATCATTTTATATTTCTATCAGCAGAGAACAAAGTTCCATTTTCTCTATATCCACACCAAAATTGTTATTTCTGGTTTTTATATTAAAATTAGCCATTATAGTGTGTGGGGAAGACTACGTCATTGTCATTTTGGTTTGCATTTTTTTAATGAATGCAATATTTCTGAGTGATGTTGTGTTTATTTTTATTTTATTATTTTTCATGTCCTTGAACCTATTCAAGTTCTTTGCCCATTTTCAGTGCTTTTTGTTTTGTTTTGGTTGTTTTTTTATTGTGGTTGCTATTCTTGGATTTTCAGAGGCTTCCATTTTACTTCATTTTCATGTTTCTGCCTCTCCCACTGGACTTTTGTCTGTCTTGAACCATGCTCCCCAGAGAATCTGTTTATTCCGTCTTTTTCAGCTCTAATCCTTATAGAGCTTTTAGTATAATAGTAAAATGTGCAGAAGTCAGATCATCCAACCATTTTCTAATTAAAAGCCTGCCTTTTAATGGTTCTGCCTATTGAGAATCTGGTCATTACTTGCATTTTGCTAGCAGCATAGAGCTTTCTTCTTTATTCCTACTTTCTTCTCTGTCAGCTCCTCTCAGTTTCTCCTCTGAAACCCTCACCTCTAAGGACAAGTCAAACTGTAAGCATTATATGGGCCTCAGTGAAAGCCGTGTTGAGCACTGACGATATCATGCTATCACTGTGCTTTCTACTATGTAGCTGGTCTTCTTGAAAAGAAAGCTTTGTGCCTGTTTCACCAGGATTATTGCTTCATTCTCCCTTCAATGATTCAGATCTTTCTTGAATCTTCACTCTCCCTGTTCTGCCAGTGCACACTTAGCCCGCAGCAATTCATCAAAATTGTCTTTACCCTGCCCTGACCAACACGGCTCCCAAAGCTCTTGCTCAGTGAATGTTGATCTTACTTCCAAGTCCTGACCCCTTGTGGGTCTTTCCAGTTATCTCTGCAAACTCGGTTCTCTGATAGGTTGAAGAAATCACTCCCTTGCAGTTCACTTTTTCTATTTTTTCAGTTACAATGATAGGAATGATGACTTTGAAGTTCTTTACATGTGAGAGTTGTAGAAGTCTGAGATTTAAAGCTATTTTCAGTTTAAAACTGACACTTGAATATTTTTCTCTAAATAATATTGTTTACTCTTGTGTCACAGTTAATGTTCCTCAAATTTGAAGTGTGTTTTCAACAGAGTAAAGAATATGTAAATTAAAGTGAAAAAATCAGATACTACTTTATAATAAAATCAAAGTATCTGATTACTAGCAATATATAGGAGTAAATATACACCACATTGCTATGAGGGGTTATGTATGGTACTAGAAGAACTCAGAGCTCAGTTTAAGATGAGTCAAGAAAGTTTATCTTCAGAAGGTGATAGTGCAATAAAGATTGTAGTTGCAAACAGAGGCTGCAAAGCATATCAATATTCAGTTCAATATTGAATTCTTACATGTGTATGTGTGTATATGTCTGCATACATGTATATATAAAATCATATATAGTTTCATGACTTAGTTATAAAGTAGTTAATTCATTTTAGTGCTGGTGAAATTAAAACAAATCATACCATCAGCTACAGAAGAGAAGATTTGAAATTTTAGATTTAAATTTGTCAAATTCCAGCTACACGCTGCTGAGCCAGAGCAGAAACGCTTGTCTCCGTGTTGCCTGTGCTGGTTACTGAGGCGTGCGGCTGTGCCTCCCTCCTCCTTGCGCTCCAGTGGCCTGGGACAGTTTTCTTCACTGTCCTCCCTGGCTATCAAACAGTTGTTCTCCACTCCAGCATGAATACAGCCAGTCCACCTCCAGGTGCTTCAATCAATACTTTTGTACTCTTAGGAAAAGAGAAGCCAAGCTGTGGTGCCTAAAATCAGGAAGAGAGGGATCTGAGTTCATTATTTGCATACACAAAATTCACAGTGGGCCTTCTGGTAGATTCCCTGGTTTCAACCCACAACAATACTGAAATGTGTCTGCAAACTGCTACCTAAATAGGACTTGTTAGGCCCTCCTTGGGTTTCGGTTTAGGAGATCTCTCTCCTTGGTCTGCTGTCTCACATCCTCCAGTGTTACAGCACAAGCCCTAGTACAATGAAAACTCATTTTGATGCTCCTGTATACCTGCCCCTGATTTATGTCTTTGGTAGTGTGAGTTCCTAAAGTCATGTAAATCTACATGTGACTTTTATCCTGAGTATTGTGGTCAGAATGAATGAGAAGAACTGTTGATGATGATATGCTCCACAGATCAGCAGCCCATGAAGAACAATAGCTAACAAAAACCAGAAGCTGGTTGTGTCAACTGTGGTCATCTGGTAACATTAGGACTATTGTAGTCTAAAAGCTGTACTTTGCCAATTCATGATTTCCATGTGCATGAAACAAAAGAACCCTCAAAGCTGATTGGCAGAACGCTAACCAATATTTATCCTAACCTACTGAAGAAGTGGAAGGTAAAATCCAAGGTTTTAAGAGCTATGATTATAAGAGAAATGCTGATACTAAAATCTCTTTCCTATATTTTCCCCTCCTTGGCCTGATAATCTTTCTGTGAAATACTGGCTTAGTTTTTACCTTATTTGTATATGTAATAATATATATATATGGTGATCTTTTACTGATTTCTTCAGACAAAATTTGGGAGCATTTGAAATTATTTATTCATATATTTGTCTTATTTGAAATCCTTAAAGTCAACTATTTCCTAGGGCATTAAAAAACCATAAAATTAATGTTCTTAAATCAAGGAGAATTTTCACACAAATTTTATGTTGCCTGACATAATTTTTGTTACAGATAGGCAACAAAAGCATAATTATGTATCTTATTTAAACATAATATGTAGTAGAAATTGCCTGTTAATTCAACATGCTTAATTTGAGAGACAAAGTGACATAGAACAACAGTAGCAAAAATGTTCTGGGCTTTTGGAGGGAATTTTCCTACCACAGTTCAAACACTGTTTTATTTTGAAAGCTCCTATCTTTAAATGAGGCAAATGTGTGGGAAATAACTGCAGTTATCATTACAGATGGACAAAGCACGACATTGCTCTACCTAAGTAATTTTCTTTTGTTTTACAATTAACTTTCTCAAATTGGGTGTTTTCATTATTACCAATTATTTTAGGCAAACAGGGCTGCAACTATTTTTCTGCACCAAATCTTTCCACTGTTTATCCTACATAAGTTCTTTTGGACAGGTGCCTATGTAGATCTGCCCAGTTCCATCCTATATCTACGTGTAATTGCCCAGTTCCTGGTATCTACCAGCTCTGTTCCTGAATCCCCTAATAGTCCTTGCCCTTCGTGGAATAGTGTTGTCCTGCATGTACTTTCAAATTGTGTTATTGTTCGGCAAGACAACCCTGTCTTTTCTCATCTTTTATGCATTTTTTTCTAGTTGAGTAGACTAAAAATGCTCCATTATTTTTTAACACAAGCTTTATGTAGTTATTCATTTCTCTACTATTTTAAAGTTAAGAGCAAATGTGGGAGATGAACCTTAAATTTACTTAACCATTTTGACTTTACCTAGTTACCTATCTTCATTTAGAATTTGTAGTATCACATATTTTGTAATCTGTACTTAATTTCCTATTTCATACTTAAGTTTATCTCCATGAAATGCAGGTATTGCTTTGCAATAAAAGTCCTTGTCTGACTCTCCTGGTAGTTCTTAACCATTAGATTCAGAGAAAATAGTCATTTATCTTATCTAAAGTCCAATCTTAAATCCAAATTTTTATTGATAAATATATTTTGAAATTTTAAGATAAAATTTGACATGAAAGACTGTGCTAACTAGTATGTATTCAGTTACAAGGTTAAGAAAGTAAAATGATTCTTATCCGTATTATACTTCTGGAATTTAAATATTTATAATCTAAACTCAATAGCCTATTTTAATTAATTGTCATAAATAAGTAGAATATTTGTTCTGAAACTAATGAAATATCTGGTTAAAATCTCTAGTATTATTAAATTTCTAGTGAAAGATACTTTAGTGTTTGATTTAGATTTACTTTTATAAGTAAAGAAAACAAAACAAAACCTACAAATCTCTTCCTTCCCAAAAGGACAGTTAAAGAGCAATATATTCATAAATAGTGATGGGAAATATTTTCTTAAAATGGATGCTGTGTAGAGAACAATGATAATTACCAGTCTAAAGGTGAGTCAAAAAAGCCACTGACTGTAATAAGGTACCATTGAACTCTACCTTTGGGAGAAACATTACCTCTGAACACAAAATCAAAAGCTCTCCAGATAGAAATAAACAATTGAATCATAGATACTGAGTTTGAACGTTGCACTATGAAAATAATGACCCGTGTGCTAAACAAGCCCTGAAGTGGTAAACTGCTTCTTGCTTTACATTAGTATGTTTATTTCTGTCAAAACACTTTATCAGTGTACATTTTTTGAAAATTCAATGACCAGATATTTGCTTTAGATCTAAATTAAAATAGCATTCATGTAGATGATGTTTAATGAGATGGAAAATAAAGAGGAAAGTTCAGCAACATGGCAAAGCCAGGCTTAATGCAGTTGCTTTCTCTTCCATCTGAACCCACCAGAAATATTTTTTAAGATAATAATTAACATCATCACAACCTTTTTACATTTTTTCCAGTTACAATTAAATATTTTATGCTGAAACACAACAAAGTATAATGATGAAGATTTCAACAGAGAGCAAAAATTTCACCTACAATTTTTCAAACATTTTGTTTAATAATGTTAGCTTTTTGCTTAAATCTTACTAATTTCAAGTAGTTTATGAAAAATTTTATTTTTAAGTAGCTTGTACAAATATACTGTATGTTGAAAATTGTACTGAAATAAAGTAGAAAATTTCATGGACCAAAATCAATTAAGTGAATAAATAAATACATAATTTTGGAGTCACTATATGAAACTGATTAGTTACAGTGAATTAGGATCAGTTCAGTTCACTATGAAAAATAGTATTGAGTTTCTTTCAGAAATGTAAAACAGACCTATTATGTTATCTAGCAATCCCACCGTTAGGTACACATCAAAATGAAATGCAATCATTAAGTCCAAGAGACATTCTGGACTCAAATATTTATTGTAGCACTATTAACTAAAGTGAAGGAACAGGAAAAATCTAAGTGTCCTTCTATTGAAAAACAGATATAGACATGTGGAATATATACACAATGAATCACAATTAAGTCATAAAAAAGAATAACAACCTATGATTTGCAACAGTGTGGATGGACTTCCAGATCAGTCTGTTAAGTGAAAGAAGCTAGGCACAGAAGGATAAATGATACATTCATGCCTATGTGGAATCTAAAATTTAATCTCCTAGAAAATGATGCCTGCCAGAGGTTGAAAACCGTAGAAGAGGCTGATCAATGTATTCTAAGTTCCAGTTAGATAGGACATTCCTACTGAATAGTAGGGTACATTAAGATAATGATTCCACACTGTATATTTCAAAATGGTAGAAGAAACAATTTTCAATATATTCACCATAAAAAAATGATAGATATTTGAGATGTACTTGGTTACCCTGATTTTAACCTTGTACAGTTCAAAAATTGATACAACTGCATCACGTTATTCCATAAATATGAACAATATTGTTTGAGTTTGAAGAGAAATGAATAAAAACTATCAAAAAAGGCAATTAAGTGTTAGCTATATGTTAATTTGTATAATAATCTAATTTAAATAAGATTTACTATCTCTTGACTCTACGAGCCTTCATAATCTTTACTGCAATGCTGTCAGCATCTTTCAGTTTATTCTACACAATTATTTATATGTCATTTCAATGTAATTTCAAAACAATTATTTGGTCAGTAGTGTCTCTTAGTAAAACAAGAATCAAATTTACTTATTCTTAAGCAATTTCAATTTAAATGCTTGTCTTATAGTGTTTTTTTGGGTTTTCTTGTTTTGTTTTTTTTTTTTTTTTTACTGGGGATCGAACTCACAACCACATGCTTGCAAGGCAGGTGCTTATGCTGCTGAGCTAAATTCCTGGCCCCTTGTAGTGTTCTTTTGCAGTAAGAATTAAAATTTTATGTCCAAACAATTTATTTTACTGGTAATAAATTACAACCACAATAGAATTTCATAAATAATTTCTTTGTTTGAGAATATGTTCATAGTTACTTCTGTAATTTTTTCTATTCACTATTACTTGATAATGTCAATCTTTAGTCATGATCTTCAAACAATTTCATTACAGATAGAAGCCAAAAGATAATGTCATGACTATATTTTTATCCACAAACACAACAAATATATTTTCAAAAATTTGAGTTTTACTTAAAATTAATAATTTTAAATTCTGTTTCTTACCATAAAATGTTCTTAGATGAATTATTTAATGATTCTGCACCAATTGTTTTAATCAGTGAAATATTAACACTGCAAATTTTTTCAAATCTATGGTTTACTGAAAAATAGAGTTAAAATATTTATAAAATATATAAGAAATATACATACTAAGAAAGTGCTTGGGACAAGGTTAACACATAAGGAATATTACTAGTTATTGGTGTAATGGTGCAATGATGATTTAGAAATGAAAGCCAATCAGTCAAGAGTGAAGGAGTTTTATTGCCAAGCCTGGAGATGCAGTCTCGGTTAATGGATCTCCAGACTGTGTGCCTAACAGTTAAGGGTGGTTACTTTTATAGTGGGTATGGGGAGGACGAGATTAGCAATGACTGATGAATTCAGGGGTGGTAAGAACATGGGGAGAAAGTTGGTTGGTTATTGAGGGTGGCAAGCAAAGCGTCAGTTCGGGGAAAAGGAAACTTACCTTATGAAATAGAAACTTAAGCAGGAAACAGAAACTTAATTTTAAAATGGCACATACAGAACAAGATGGTGGCGCATTTGGTTAGTCAATGGTCTGAGCATTACATTGCCCTCTGATGTTGTGACTTGAGACAAATCCTTGGCTCATTTAGTGAGGGAGGAGCTCATATTGAGTCCTCAGGACCAGTAGCCAAGTACTCCACATCTGCTCAGTGATGAAGATGTGTATTGTTTTTTTCTTTTGATTAGGTCATCTTGTAAATTTTTAATCTTACCTTTAACAATACCAGATTTGTTCACATAGAAACAGCATCTCTCTTGTAACGCTAATCAAATGTCTCTTTTGTCTGCAGTAAGTAAGTTAAGGCCTCTCCTGTTCTGTAGAACTACTTCAGCTAAAGAATCTATTTGGTTCTGGAGATCCTGGATGGTGCTAGACAGAGCTTGAATATCATCTATTAACTGATTTGACAACTTCACATATGAGTGGATAGATATGCCTAATCCAGTTGAGCCGGCTAGCGTGCCCGTGAGTCCCAGTCCAACTACTGGAGGAATTTATGTGATGTCTCTCTTCAGTCGACTCGAGATAAAGTCGAGGCTGGGGACTGGGACTGGTTCATTACTGGGTATTATGTCTATGTCTGGTAGTAGTACAGCTGATGCACAAACCCCTGACCAGTTAGCTGGTAAGGTGGTGTAGGCCAAATTTCCCCCACAGACAAATACCTTTCCTTCGCCCAAGCAAGGGTGTGGAAACTGGTTTCAGTTTGTGACTGTGCTACCTGGGCTTTTACATAAAGAGAGTGTCCCTACCTCCACTGAAGTCTTAGAATTATAGGGCACTCCCTGGATGCATGTTACCCCTTTTTCAAAATGGACAGGCTGTATTTTAAGGGGAATATTTAATTTACAACTGGTATCAGCATTTTGTGCTACTGCTAGGTTTGTGGGTAGGGTAAGGGGTCTATGGGTTCCCTGGGCTAGGCATGGCTGTATGTCCCAATCCCCTCCCATGGTACCCCTGCGAGTAAATTTGAGGATGGCTGTAAAGTAAGTCTTGCCACCAGCTGAGCACTCTTGTACCTCATCATAACAGCCTGAGTGCATGGCTTCCTGGAAAGTGGTACATGGGCATTGGATTTTTGCAGTAAATTTTATTTTAGGCTTGTTGACACACATCCAACTCTGAGAAGACCCCGTTATTCCCCTTTGGATTTGGAGGTAGGCCATTTTGTTTCCATAGTCTACACTCTGGGTATATAAGCCAGTGAACTAACCTGAGACAAAGGTGCCCCCTTTACAGTCACAAGGGTTTTCATAAGCTACCCTTAGGGCCGCCCTAGGGTCACCCGGTGGCCCCAAACCTCCCCATGCTTGCAACAACAGGTCTAAGGAAACAACCACAACTAGAGGATTCATTGTGGGAGGGCTTAAGCATTACTCTTGGTTAATTTTATCTTTAGGGGGTTACCAGTCTGTTGCACAGCCCATTTATCTCAGGATTTTTTTTCCTGTGGCGTCGACCTGCTTTACATGAGAGTGGTGGATCCAGGCAGTCTTTCCAGCTACCTTAACCGGTTAGCGTGCTGAGTACCATAGTGAAAGGTCCTCCCCAGCGGGGCTCAAGGGACTCTCAATGGCGTCTTCAAATCAGAACCAACGCCCCGGGATCAATGGACGGGTGGAGATGAGTCTCCTCAGAAGGGGTTGGGTGCTCCTGTCTGAACAGCTGATGGATGGAAGTCAATATGGGTTGAAGTGTCTGCAGGGACTTAATAAGACCTTGATTAGTGAGTTCTGAGAGCCTAGGAATTAAGGGAGGTGGGCTACCATAAAGGGCTTCCAAGGGGGTTATACCAGCAATATAGGGGGTACAGCAAGCTCTTAAGAGGGCAAAGGGAAGGAGGCTAACCCAATTATCACCAGTTTGCAGAATGAACTTAGCAAGTGTTTCCTTTAGGGTCCGGTTTATTCTGGGCAAGCTTTTGGGTAATTTGAGCTATGAAAGCTGGGCCATTGCCAGACCAAATTAAGGGATAACTTATCTTATAGGAGCCTTTTGACTACCACTAAGGCTGACTCAGACTTGGTAGGATATGCCTCTACCCAGCCAGTGAAGGTATCAACTAACACTAGTAAGTATCAATGTCCATGGAGGCCACGCTTTTTCATCTCAGTGAAGTCAATTTCCCAATGTTCTCCTGGAGTAGTCCCCTTGTATCTGATAGTTTTCATGTTTTGTTGCTTCTTTGGGTTAACTAGTTGACATTGTGGGCATCTGGAGCTAATGGATGTGGTCAACTTGGTCAGGTGGGGAATGAAAAATCTGTTTCTCAGCAAGCTTTGTTCCCCCTAGATGAGTAGACTGGTGGGTCTGGCAGATCAGTTTCAGGCAGTTTGTCCGGTAATTGGAACCATCCTCCTGGGAGGTTAGGCTTTTCTTTTAACTGGGCGGCCAAATGACGGTCCTTTTGGGCATAGACCAGTTCCGGTAAGGTCGGAGGGATCAGCAATAAAACTGCTGCATCCTCAGTGGTCCCCTCTGATGTAGTGGCTATTTTTGATCTTTGATCCTGCTGAGGTTAGGAGACCCCTTTCCTGATATATGGCCCCGTGGACATGGACAGTGGCAAAGGCATACCTACTATCCATATAGATGTTTGCCTTTTTCCCGGTTGCTATCTTTAGGGCTTCAGTTAAGGCAATGAGTTCTGCCCACTGGGCTGAGGTCCCAGGATCTAACCTTTTGGCCCAAAGTACCTTAGTCTCAGTGGTCACCACTGCCCCTGCCACTTGCTTACCTTCCCAGATGAAACTACTTCTGTCAGTAAAGTAGTTTGGAGCACTCAAAGGAAGGTCAGACAGATCAGCTCGAAGGTTTTGTTGTCCCTCAACGAGATCAGTGCATTGATGGAGGGGAACTGCAGAGTCATCGTCGGGCATAAGAGTGGCAGGGTTTAAGGCTGAGGATGTTTTGAACACTACTGAGTCTGGATCTAGGAGCAGGGCTTGGTAATGTAGGATCCTGGTATTGGATAGCCACTTTTCAGGCAGGGAGGCAGTGAGAGGTTACTATGGTGAGCCTTTGTCCAAACGTGAACTTTTTGGCTTCCTTTAAGAGTAAGGTCACTGCTGCCAGAATTCTGAGACAAGGTGGCCATCCTCCAGCTACAGGGTCGAGCTTCTTTGAGAGGTAAGCTATAGGTCATTGCCAGGGTCCTAGTTCTTGCGTTAAGACCGCTTGACAACACCTCGTTGTTCACTAACATATAAGGTGAAGGGTTTGGTCATGTTTGGGAGTCCCAAGGCTGGAGCCTGGGTTAAGGCTCGCTTAAGTTGGTGGAAGGCCTCATCACAATCATTAGTCCATTCCAGGGGTCTTTGGGTATCTCCCTTCAGAGAATCATACAGGGGTTTAGCCATCTCTGTGAAGTCTAAGATCCAGAGTTTACAGTATCCCATTGCTCCCAAGAACTCGTGTACCTGTTTTTTAGTCCTTGGGGTGGGGATTTGCAATATGGCCTGGACTCTCTGGTTAGATAGGGCCCTTTTGCCTTCATGTAACCTATAGCTCAAATAGGTTACAGTACTCTGGCATAATTGTGCCTTTTTAGTTGAGCCTCTGTACCCCAGCTGACCCAAAGTCATCAGAAGCTGCTCAGTGGCCTTTAAGCACAGTTCATAAGTAGGGGAGGCTATCAGCAAATCATCCACATACTGTAAGAGTGTGACCCCTGAATACCAGTAGGTCCCTAGCTAGTGCTTCATCAAAGAGGGTGGGGGCATTCTTGAACCCTTGTGGCAATCGAGTCCATGTTAACTGTTCAGTGGCCCCCGAATCAGGATCTGTCCATTCAAAAGCAAAGATAGGTTGACTTACCGGAGCAATCAGCAAGGTAAAGAAGGTGTCTTTGAGATCCAGCACTGAATACCGAGTGCAGTCTGGATTAAGTAGGCTCAGCAAGGTGTAAGGGTTAGGAACAGTAGGATGTAAGGTCACCACTCACCTGTTGACTTCCCGTAGATCTTGTACTGGGCGATAGTCTGGTGTGCCTGGTTTCTGTACTGGAAACAAGGGTGTATTCCAGGGAGAAACACAAGGAACCAAGACGCCATTTTTTTTTTTTTTTTTTTTTTAGTCTCTGAATGTGAGTCTTAATTCCTTTTCGGGCAGGGAGGCTGATGGGGTATTTTTGCAGTCTGATGGAGGTAGCCTGTGGCAATAGTTTTATACCTGGTTTACAGCCTGCCTAGGAGGATTATTTTTGGCCCAGACCTCGGGAATAGCTTTTTGCCATTGAGCTAGCAACTCATTATTGATTGAGACTGGGTCTTTGTCTTCTATTAAGAGATGTCCTTTGCCTCTGGGTAGAGGGCCATTACCCAAATAGCCTTTCCCTACGTGTGACTCTGTGCCCAGTTTCAATTCCGGTTTATCAGTCTGGAAGTCTAGTTGCACCTTTAACTTATGGAGTAGGTCTCCCCCTAAAAGTGGATCTGGGCACTCAGGGACCCACAGAAATTCATGGTGAGTTACTTTGTGGCCTTGGCGGGCCAAACTAGCAACCATTTCCTCTGCCAATTGCCTTACCTCAGTTGCTCTTGACAAATTAGTAGGCTTTTTTGTAGCCACTCGAATTGCATCTAAAAGCCTCTGGCGATATTGTTTTAGAGCCTCCTTACCTTTTTCGGTGTTGGGATCCTGATCCCATTCCGGGCAAGAGAAAGGAAAAACATGCTCTATTCTCTGGAGGTCAGCCATAGGAGTGCCATCTGGATCTCAGATGCCCTTTTTACCCAGGGCGAGGACACATAAATGTTCCTATGCAGTGAAAAGGACTCAGAGTATCTGCTGGCAGTTGTCCCAAGTGGGACGATGAGTGGAAAAAAACAGACTCTAGGAAATTTATCAGACTATCAGGGTCCTTAGAGAAAGGAGGGTTTTGACTTTTCCAATTGTAGAGATCAGAGGTGGAAAAAGGGGTGTAAACAAACAGAGCCTCCACCTTGCACTGGTACCTCTTGCAGGGGGCAGAAGGAAACAGCTTCAGAAGGGGCTCTCAGTTGGGGTTCTGCTCAGGGGTGGCCACATGTGCAGATCAGACTGGGTGGAGGGGAGGAGGAAGTGGAAGGTCACTGCTGGCCATTCCTGCGTGACAAAAATCATTAATCTCCCTTTATATACATTTTCCCCATAGCCAGCGGCATGTCTTTTGAACTCCTCAATATGGTCAAGAACCAGGGTCAAGGGGGTAGGCAGCTCCTTGATGCCAGTCTGCCCCATGATTTTCCTAAAGGCAAAGGTTAAGGAACAGAGACTTAAGGAAAACTGACAAATAACATCAGACAACAGACACAACAGACACAAACGACATAAACGACAGACTGCAGTCAAAAGAAAAACTCCTCACTCAACTGCAAGTTTTTGATTACAAGACTTAGTTCAACCAGAGGGCTCAAAAACAAATGGAGCGGGTCAGGGCGGCGAGGCAGAACACAAATACCAAGCAAAGTGGGCTGTCAATCCAAACCGATTGTTCTGGCCTTACACACCCGATCCAACTCCCAAATCGAGGGCGTCCCCTCTCCAAATAGAACCTATGTATGGCGCACCATCAAAACCCTCCAGAAGAGACAAAATTTACTCACTATTGAAGGGGTCCGGATGATCAAAATAGTCCAATTTGGGTCGGTGGGGGCTAAGCCTCCAACAGGAAAGGCCCCCAAATGTAATGGTGCAATGATGATTTAGAAATGAAAGCCAATCAATCAAGAGTGAAGGAGTTTTATTGCCAAGCCTGGCGACGCAGTCTCTGTTGATGGATCTCGAGACTGCGCGCCTAACAACTAAGGGTGGTCACCTTTATAGTGGGTATGGGGAGGATGAGATTAGCAATGATTGGTGAAATCGGGGTGGTACGAACACAGGGAGAAAGTTGGTTGGTTATTGAGCGTGGCAAGCAAAGCGTCAGTTCGGGGAAAAGGAAACTTACCTTATGAAATAGAAACTTAAGTAGGAAACAGAAACTTAATTTTAAAATGGCGCATACAGAACAAGATGGTGGCGCATTTGGTTAGTCAATGGTCTGAGCATTACAATTGGTATAGAAATTCATGTAAGGACATGTTATATTTTGATAAATTTCCATTACAAAATTTCAAATATTTAATAGATTATATAGCTACAGAAATAATGTCACTTAAACAAAATATTCAAAATTATTATATGAAAATTAGGATAGCCAAAAAAATCTATGAATAGTATTCTTTCTTTGAAAATTCAGATTTAATTTACCTTTGTGTTTTTCCAGCCTTTAATGGGAATGCTTCACTCCAAATCAATCAAAACTCTAGAAAATTCCATCAAAGGAAGGAGCCCAACAATTCAGTCAGGTCAAAAGAACACTGTATCTTTAACTCTAAAGCTTCTGTTGTGCGCATTCACTGTTTAATTTACTGAAAGGAACCATCAACTGTGAAATCAATTGTATTGCTCAGTGTGGCCTGAACCATTTTAAACTACGGCTTCTTTGAAAGAAAGTATAATAGAAACTAAACATGCTAGTTATTCTAATGTGATCAGAAACTAGGTATTGAAATATTCTTACAGGTATTTTCTGAAATGAGGTTTAAATTCGACCACCTCTCTATTCTAGAACTAAAGCTCTTAAAAGCCTACATTTACCTCTCATGCTCATCTTTTGTGCTAGAACTGCCTTCTACTCTCACACTAGACTATCACTTACCTCTTGGTAGATTGCATATAAATCTTTATCATTAATGTAAAAACACAAATTTAACTTTAAGGCAAGGAAAAATAGTAATTTGAGAAAACAACTGCAAAAAGCAAGTCACATTGGATATAAAGAAATGACACTGGAGACTCAGAGATAGGGTTGCTGCCCACTGATAGACTTCACAAAGAGCAGGTGACACAGAGAAAATGTGGGCATCTGTTAGAGTTCTTTTTAAAAAATATAAACCTATATTCATACTGCATTTAAGAAAAAAATCTCAAGTTTGACTAAATACCCATTTTCTTTTCCACTGATGTATCCCATTGGCTGATTCTGACTTCTATAAGAATCATATTCCCGACACTCACTTTGATTGACATTATAGATTTCTCAAGTGCCACTTTAATTTATTCCGTTTATCAGGCTAATATCCTAGCAATAATTAATATATTCATTTTGGGGTTTTTTTGGTTATTCAAAACTGTGTGCCTCCTCTGCAACATATTGTAACATATTGAAACTTTCCCCTTTTATTTTCTTTAGCACACACACTTCCAGTGGAAACCATCTTCTCCATATCATTCACAATCTAGACTGTCTTTAAATGACACCCTTCAGAAGGTGTTTTTCAATCATGATAAAAATGATGCTAAATACGGTGATTTGTTTATCAAGTCATCCTAGTTCACCCACATCATATTGTATTTATGCTGTATTGTTTTTACTTTATAACATTCATCGCTATTTTCTTTGTTCTTCTAGTACTGCCTTAAATAATCATCTACATGTACATTAGTAGAGCTCCGTAATTTTGTGTTCTTCATAATATGTAGATCGGTGCTCTACATAATGTTAATTCTACAAGCTATTTTAATGGCTAGTGAAACACCTAAGCATAAGAAAACGTTAAAATAAATGAGTACCTATTATTTTATTACATTAAATCTCTAATTGTATAATTTTATTTAATATAGATACAATTATAAAATATATGTAATGACTTTTTATTCAGTGTCACTGAAGAACAAATGATACGGGGTTAAAAGGATGTAGTTGAACTAGGTAAGCACGGTGGGCTACTTCAGAATACCATGAGAGTAAGTACTATCATGAGCAACATGTGGGGAGGTGGGACTGAGAGTCCCGTGCCCTGAACAGCTGTGTCACCTCAAAATGTGGATATTGAAATTGTATCCCTCAAGGCAATGGCACTGAATTAGGAAATGGGCCTCCTGGGGCCTAAGTAGACCACAAAGTCAATGCCCTAATTAATGGGCTTAGGAACTCTGCAGTGCTGCTGGTCCACCATGCAGGGCACAGTAGAAGAAACCACCTACAACCAGAAGCAGGCTGCGCCAGACATCTAGTGTCTGACTCATTCAGCTCGGATTTCCTCCAGGACTGAAAAAAGTATATTCCTATTGTTAATAAGCCCATCAGTTTGTGATATTTTATGATAATTGTTGAACTGGATTCAGAGTGAAAAGTGATATAATGGGGTATTTTAGGAAAGTGAAGAGAAAACTTTTTTCAAAGAAGAAAATATTTCTGGGGGTAAGAGCAGCATTAATAATAATAATGATAATAAAATCATGTGGCAGTCCAAGGAAAGAGTAGTAGGGTGGTAGAAAGCACAAGAAAGACCAAAAGCATGAGATCAGCATTGTTTGCTTGAGAGAAAGAGAACCCAGTTCAGTGCAAACACTGGTTCTTAAGCTATTTTGACTTTTTCAGTTCATACAAGATCATCAGTTGTTTTGCTATCAGTTAACCTACTTTTCATTCATTTAGTTACCTTACATTTTCCAATCCTCTTTTTAATTATTTAAGTCATTTTTTTCCTTGGGGAAAACTTTTTAAATATATTTTATTAAAATATACCATCATACAGAAAATATGAAACGTATCAGACTGCAGTAGCTTAGCAAATTTTCAAAGTAGGTAACACTCATTAACTATTACTCAAATCAAATGTAGATCACTAACCCTCAGAAGCCAGCTCTGAGCTTCCTCAATTTCTTTCCTCACTCTTCTCTGCAAAGGAAGCATTCTGCTTTCTACTACCCGTCTACCTTCTAAAATGCTTATTAGCAGCATTTCACGCTATGTATGATTTTGGATCTTATTTCTGTCACTCAAAATTAATTCTTGACATCCACGCTTATTGTGGGCATTGCTAGATTATCAATTTCTATTATATTAGTTTTCACATGATTACCACAACTAACTATTCAATTATTCCTCAGGGTCTTTCCTTTTGTGTTGAGTACATATAATTTTGCTATGAAGAATTTGCTGTATACATTTTGATGTTTCCTAGCACTTAGGTTAAGAAAATTCTAAGAAATGGAATTGTTGAGTCTCAGAGTACATATGTACCCAATTTTAATAATAATTACAAGTGGTTTCCAAAGTCCTTTCATCAATTTATACAAAGACCTGAGGGCATGAGATTATCTGGTGTGTAGCAGTTCACCAACCCTATTATTATTACATTTGTCTTTTAACTTTCAAGTCCTTTTGCTGTAGTATGCTGTGGTATTTCATTGTTATTCAGTTTGTGTCTTCCTGGTAAGTGATTATGCTAAGTACCTTTCCACAAGTGTTTGACCACTTACATATTCTTTATTGTGTATCATAAAGTGTCTCATAAGGTCTCTGGATCTCTCTTTCATTTAAGTGTCAGATTTTACCTTAAATTTTTTGTTTTTTGGTATTTAAAAGTGTTTTTATAAAGTACTGATTTAATAATAATTATTGATTTTGCAATTTTATTAGTCAAGTTGCATGCATTTGAATGGTTGGGCCCAATAGTATTTTTACTGTTTGTCAAATTTTATCATAAAATTTTGTAGAACAAAGGATTTTAGGGGAAAAACTGACTGGTAAAATATAAAATCCTTTTATAATTTTCACCTAAGTCTTGTGGACTGGACACTAACCTTTCTAAAATGCTAGAAAAAAAGTTCAAATACTGCCTCAAATTTCAAATTCCATTGTTGCAAAAACAATTCAATATATATGCCAATTGTTTCTTTCAGTTATAATGTTTATCTTTGTTGAAAAGAAATATTTGTGTTATTATCTGTTACTATTTCTTATGAATCTTTTTGGATAATGTCATATTCTAAATAAATGTTTTATAGATAAGGATATACATTGTAATAACTACTATTATTCCATTATTATTTTGTTACCTTTCTTATAACATAAAAAAAAGAAGAGAAAGAGAAGAAATAATACACAATTGTACTAGATGGCTTTACATGTATCAAAATAATTGATACTTAGCTTATGCCATAATTAAAATGTATTCTGGAAAAACTTGAAATTGTAAAATGATAGAAATCTAGATAAATAGCATATGAAAAAATGAGGTAAACAGATAACTTCACAGAATATAATTATATGAAAATGTCAAATGGATAATTTTTATTCCTCATAGAAAAAAATGCAGTTCAATGTAAAAATGAAATAAATTAAATGTTTAACAAGAGTTTTGATGCAAAAATAACAAACCCACTCAACAGGATGAATTTTAGCTCTCATAACTGCTTTCCAGATGTACACCAGGCATCCCAGAACATAGACGTATCAGTTGATAACTGTATCCCAAATTCAGTACAGATCATTTAGAAATAAACTTGCTGAAAAGCTATTTTTACCAGTCACTAAAGAGGACTCAACAAAATATAGCCACTAACATTTATATCCCAAACAAGATATCACAAATTTAGGAAGATAAGTTATCTGTACAACACAAAAATTAAATACTACAAATAATTTCAATCTAAAAATGAAATGTATTCATTAAGGAGAGTATAAAATAAAATTTTAGGGAGAAAATATCTAGTTTCTTAAATATTTTAATTAGTGTGAAATTTATTTCCAAATAAAACTAGTATTTATAAATAGGATACATAATTAGACATTTATGTTCTAGTTAGAATAAAATAATCTTTGAAAATAACATTAACAGAATATCTGTTAGTATTTAATGCAGTTTTAACTCCAAACAATTACCTTACTATTATCAGTTGTTATTACTAAGTCTAACATGAATTTGCAGAAATATTTATTTTCAGCTACTATCTTCTTCATAAAATTATTTGAAACATCTATTATTTTATTGTCATAAATACATTAACCATAAATGTCTTAATAAGTGTCATCTATTTAACACTTCTCCAGGTTATATTATATATATTTTTTATTAATCTAGATAATCTGAGTCATATTAGTGGAAAATGTTGGCCACCCTTTTTCTTAACTGGAAAACGTATTTCTTCTCATGATAACTTGAAGCAAAGCTTTGCCAAAATACCCTTTTTTTCCTGTGCTTGATTCTTCAACCATTTAAGGAAATAATTTGCTTGTGCTCAGAAATTCATTTCTACCAATTCTAATGATCACATTTTGAAATAAGTGTTTTAAGACTTAAACTAGTAGCTCTTCCTGAAAAGACTGCTATAGCACAACAGAAACTATTTATTTGTTACTATTTATTTGCCGTGTCTGTAATAAACATTGCCTGAACACTTTCTATTCTAAAAAAATTAATAAATGTGAAAATCCCTGCTTGTAATCTTATTAGGAGAAATTAGACCCTGAATTGAAGAAACATAGAAATATCAATTGATAGATAATCCAGCATTCACTCCACGCTGGTACATAGCATCGTCCTCATGAACTGTTCTATGGCATGAAATACTATAAAAGGAGCGCCATGTATCTTTGGCTTTATCCAGTTGTCCAGTGGTTGGCAGCCCAGGCCTTGTCACACACCAGTTATCGGTGGCATCTTATTTTCGTCCTTATTTTCTGCATACACATTTTACCTTATCAAAAACCTTACAAATCCTTGAACTAGATAACTGTGAGATAATCAAATCTATCTAAATCATATATTTTAGAAATGATGTGATATAACATAGAAAGCCTAAGCATAAAATATGCTTTAGAGAAAAAAGGCTAAGCTAAACAGACAAGAATCTGAGAATAAAAATAAAAAGTTACAAAAGAATATCATGGACCTAGACAATACTGAAAAAAGAATCGAAGTGATTTTTTTTTGCTTTCAAAAATTAAGAAAGATATTTTCACTTATCATTCACTTATTTATAAGTTGACATTCTAATGAATATTTAAAATGCGTATACATGAAAAATTGTAAAAACATTATATTTCTTATGGAAGAAAAATAAATAGCATCTGATAATCTCCTTTTGGTTATGAACAATAAGTGGCATAGAGATAATATATAATGAAATTAAAATGAATTTTAAAATACAAAATATCAATACCAATTCATGATTTAACATTTGTAGAATGGCATACATTGTTAGAAATATAAAACTTGAACAAGAAAATTACTGGTTTATCATTCTCATAGGGAAAAAAAATAAAAGATGCTCAAATGTTTATTCTTGTTCTACAAAAATTCAAAAGAAATTCATATAATATGTGGACATTTCCTCGATATTCTAATTTTAAAGCTTGAGACATAAATTACACCAAATATGAAAGAGCATGTAATATGTATTAACTGCAAATTACTATAAAACATATTCAACTAATAACATGTGTGATATTGCATTAAGTGTAAAGTACATATCAAATTTGTATCATGGGTTAAGTCCTATAGAAACAAACAAAATATTAACATATAGATATATTATTTTTCAGATTTAGATTTTTCTTTATTTCCCACATGGTCACAAATATGTACTCTTTGTTAAGTATAAAATAAATATCCACTTAAAATAGAATATGCAAAGACATTAATCAAGTATCTTCTGTTAATATATTTGATTTAAGAAAAGTTTTAAGGAAGAAACTAATCAAAACAAAACAAAATGAGCTATTTAAATTTACTTTGTAGTCTTGGTAAGATGTTTTCATATTTACATACTTAATTTCCTTGGACTGCTATCCATCAACTTTGTTGCCAAAACATACAGATGCCCTCATATTACTTTAAATTCTGTTTTCTTCAATTTGTATTGAATCACAAATCAAAAAGTTTGCAATATAGTTTTGATTAATTTAAGATGCAGTAGAAGCTGTTTCCCATTTTATGCCTGGCAGTAATTAAGCATAATATAAAGCAGTGTGGCATTAAACAACATTACAGAAAAGAATTCAGTTCCATTAACAAGCTCCATTAGAGATGCAAAGCTACCTACAAATCAACAATTTTGTGTCAGTTTCAGTAATTAGTGTTTTTGCATAATTTGTGTGATAGCATACCTTTTTTGCACTGTTAAATTCTTTGAATAGGCACACCAAGGCATATTACTGAATAAAATACAATTCAAATATAAGAAGGAAAATGTCATTTTCTTTATGCAATTAATGAGTACTAATTTAGTTTCACATAAATGATCTATTTATTAATAAAAAATCCAACATAAATTTGAAAATTATTGGCAAAGGTCAACCTTCACTAACATATAGATGATGTTTTATATATGGTAGGAGGGTTGTGTGATTGCTAATGGCTGTATTTTTAAAGAATTTAATAGTGGGACCAGTACAACTTAATAATATGCAATATTTACATTTCAGAGACCTAACTGTTGCTCACTCTATTATTTGCCACACAAGATTATTCATTTGATTTTATTCCACTTAAACAATTTGTCATAACATTTTGACATTGTGTTTTCACTAGTCATAAAGAACTCACCACACTGCAAACAGAATTATGATTGCTAATAAAATTACTGGAAACTCCTGGTAAATGTTTTAAAAAAAGTATAATTTCATTATTTCATTGCTGCTGTTTGAATGTTTGTCATCTCTGAAACTTACACTGAAAATCAGTGAACATTGTAAATGTGGTAAAGGGTGAGTGGGACCTTAAAGCCCTGACTAAGTTCTGAGAGCTGTAAGCCCACGGGAAGGGTTAAAGCTTTATGAGACAGTCTTCGAGTGGGCTCTTCTCCACTCACCCTTCACCTCGCTTCACTTTCTGCGACAAGAAGACCCTCAACAGCAGCAGCCACTGTGACCTTAGATTTCCTGACCTCTAAAAGTGTGAGGTAATAAAATTCTGTTTATTTAAATTACCAGACTGTGATCTTCTGCTACAGATGCAAAAAATACTTTTCAAAATTTAATTCATGTGCTTTCCATGGTAAATAAAATTTATGTCGTTATATCACACATGTTAATGAATGCATTTATTCAGAAATAGAGGAATAATATAGAATATGTTAAAATATATTAAAGGATAAACTGGTCAAATCTTACCTGGATTATTATTCTGATTATCTGTTCATTTCATGATTGTTAGGAGCAAAATTAATCCATTAGTTATATATATATATATATATATATATATATATATATATATATATCAATGTATGTATATAAATTTAACAAAAAATTCCATACCAAAATGATAATATTAACAAATAACCTATTCATAAATTTTACTATTTCTTTTTATTCTTTTACTTATTTAACTTTTTAAAAAATTTTGATTATGTCTAGGGTTTATCACAAAAATGTGGAACAGTGACATTGGGAAACAATTTGTCACTTTAAAATTCTAATTTATCTCTATTCCTCTTTCATGTTTTACTATTTTAATAGCATATTCCTGTTCAAACAATTATGATAAATTTGTTCCAGTATTATTTAAAGATATCATTTTATGCTGACAATTGACAATGTAATGTTGAGTTAATATCACTAATCTAAGTTGTCAATTTCATAAAATTTAAGATGCTGTCAACTAAAAATGTAAAATTTCATGCAAATAAAAACAAACAGAAAAAGACAAAATGCCACTGAAAATATCATGCCTCAGTCAGAGTCACATGTCATAACCACAGTGGTTATTTGAAGAGATAATTTAGTAAGTTATAAAATTATTAAATAGATATAAAAGTATAACTTACCATTAAAAATATCTAAAACTGCAAAAACGGCTGCAAACAAGGGAAATAAGTTGGTATTAACAAAATGTAGATACTTGGTAGGAGCTTCTTCCTAGTTTTAACACACTTCTGAGGTGAGGACACAAATTTCCTTCTGTGAAGTAAAGTTCATTGTCAGAAGGTAATATTTTATGCAACACCATGAAACTGAATAAAACATTTTGCACACCAGTGAATGATGAGTGATGGCCAGAAGCATTAGGCGAGAGGAGTAAAACGTCTGCACACAAAACGTCTGTAAGTTTCAGCGAGGTCAAATATTTGCTTCTTGCATGATGGGTGTGTCCCAATATGATCAGCTGTGTGTTGACTGAGAAGTCCACGGTCATGAGGCTTTATTGTGAATGTCGTGTTGGTTTCAGCTGTTGGCAAATTGGAGATTCAGCACTCTGAGTGCTGAGAAAACCTTTTGAGAGGAAAAACTTCAGGTGATTATCCCCTTTATTATCTTCACTCCTACCACCATGACCACTTTGTACATAAACTTTTTGACCAAAGAATGAGGAGGCTGGTAGCAGTTGGTAGTATAACTGCAGAGTAAACATCTTTTCTCCCTAGGTGTGACAGGTCCCTGTGCTGATAGGCATAGTAGATACACACACCATGTTGCCCTCTGCGGGCTGGCATGTGCTTTAGTCTACTTCAGATCCCTTTATCAGCAGTCAGTCACTGAGCTTAAATGTCAGCCACTACACAATAATCAGCATCAATCGTTCTCTGAGCATTTTAAAATATTAAACAGTCAAGTATACTACACACATACTTTTTTAACTTGAAGAGTTTGTATTTGCCACTGCCTCTCAAGGTTACCACTGAGTAGATGACTGTAGAGATCCAATCATCTTTTCACTATTTCTATTGATAATTTTGGTTAAATCAGCATATTTTGTTTAACAGTCTCTGAATAGGTCATGAATCTTTTGGGTATTTTTTTTTTTGTTTTATTCTTCCAACATCAACCAGACATTGGTAGTAAGAGCATGTTTGCATCATAACTGTTAAGGAAAAAACTATTAATTATTTATTACTTAATTCAGATCCATCAGTTAATCAATTCTTAATTTCCTATGTAATTACTAAATCTGTCTTATGGATCTGATGGTATGTTGTTCTTCCGATCAAGGCATGGAAAATTCTTAGCCTATTCCTAAGGATAAGAAATTCTACAAGCATCAATTCTGTTTTCTATCTAAACTTTGTAGCAATATAGACATCTACTTTCTTGCTAAAAGCTAATTTTGCATCAGAATGACACAAAAATGCATTTTGGTATGCATGCCATTTATCAACCTTTAAACAATGCCTTTAACATAAAACAAAATCCCTTTATTTGGATGCACACATAGACTATTATAAGATTTATGACAGCTTTCACAGCATTGTTTTTTCTGGCATCCACTTGAGTGCATTAACTTTGAAAAGAAACTGTTTGGCTTAAATTGTGAGCATGACTTCAACAATAAAAGCGAAGGAATCCATAGTGCATCTGCTTTCTTGTATATCAATACACAAGTGTATATATATTGAACTGCACTCCAGTGCTTTTAGGTAGCTGCAGGTTCACTTTAGTTTCACATAAAACACAAAAGATCTGCCTGTCAAACGTAGGTATTAGTAAATCTTGAAGTATTGGTTGACACAGAAGCAAAAAAGCAGAACAAAAAACCCACTGTCGTATCTTCATTACACAGAAGAAATATGAATTCTAAATCTATTAAAAATGATTTTCAAGAGCTTAAATTTCATTACAATGCAGTACCTAAGCAGTTCAGTGCGTGGTTTTCAAGGTGATGGTACAGATACACCAAGATATTTAAGGAACGTTAATGAGGGCTCATCAGAAATGAATGCACTGATATGTCATTTATACTCTCCAGTCTAAATACAAATATCTAAAAGAAATCATACTACATTCTGTGACTACCACACAGTGTTCCTCCATTGTTAACTCAATTAACATATATTACGGGGGAAAACAAGATTTTTTTCTACTGTTTACAATAATTATATCCATTATCATTGTCTGGTATAGAACTCAAAATGTGTTTATTTATTTATTTATCTATTTATGGTGCCGGGGATTGAACTCACAACCGAGCACTTACAAGGCAGGTGCTTATGCCATTGAGCTAAATCTGCAGCCCCTGAAATATTTAAGAAGCCTTAAAAATTACCTTGTCTAATCATCATTAAATGGCACTTATAACATTAAGAGATCATTATTCACCTTGATAATGCATGAGGGGAGTGCTGTGCTCTCTTTATGCAGATGTGAAACTGAATCTAGGATTAGATAAATTAATTAAGGTCACAGCAAGTTGCAAATTTCTGCATTGATAATAATTTGCTAATCAATTTGTTCCCCAAAACTTCAGAGTGAAACATCATGATATATTTTTGTTCCTAAGTTAAAATATTAATATCATAAAATTTGAGTGGATTAGAAGAAAAGGAATCTTATTTTAAACAAGTAGAGCATTGAAATTTACTGAGACTATCTTAAATGGAAAGCACTAACCAGGAAATTTAGAGAATACTTAAAAATTAACATAGTCCCTGTTTTGATAGTGAAAATATCTAATTAATTTTGTTGAGAAGATTGAATTGCATAATTAAGACTAATTTAACAAAGTATGTTTCTATATGCATGCTTGCCCACACTGATTACTTGATAGAAAAGACAGTGATTCCTTGGCCATTGATGAATTACAACATCCATGAATAGGTAATCATGCTGTATTTATCTCGTGTTCAAAGTGTTACACAATTTCTGTAACCTGGTATTCAATAAAAATCAAAATAAGTTAAAATAATATTATGCTTGAGAAACATTGATAAAGATGAATAAAAAAATAATGAAAAATAATGAAATAAATAATGAGGAAAAGTCTAGTTTTGGTTTGTAACGTGTTTCTTACAAGAATGCAGTATATTTTCTAAAAGAAATAGATTATTGAGAATATGTACTCTATATACCTACTGTACTAGATAGAATCTCCCATTACAAAATTGACTAATATTTGGTTAAGAATAACTATATTGGGCTGGGGATATAGCTCAGTGGCATGAGTTTCTGCCTGACAAACATAAGGTCCTGAATTCCATTCCCAGTGTCAAAAAGAAGAAGGAAGAAGAAGAAGAAGAAGAAGAAGAAGAAGAAGAAGAAGAAGAAGAAGAAGAAGAAGAGGAGGGGTAGGCATATTACTTTATGTTTTATTATAAAATACATTTATTAGATTAGATATAATCATTTAGTATAATGCTGTGATTAAAATCTAATTATAATTCTGTGAAATTTCACAAGAATCATGTAAAAATAGTAAATGCTAAGAAGTTTAGAACAAATAAATATTGTCAAATACAATATTTTATTTCAGAAATAGTAAAAAATGACTTTATAGCTCTGAATCACTTAAATAAATCACATGGGAATTGGAAGTTTTAAATAATAATGGATCATTATCATTAGAAAAACTTCTTGTGGAAAAATATTCTGGTGATCATTAAATAGTAACTCATCTCCTAATATTTGTTTTCTGTGTGTATGTGTGTGTAGTACTGGGTACTGAATGTGATGCCCACACAGAAGTGCACCCTCAGACTTTATTTCTTATTTTTTATTTTGAGACAAGATCCTGCTAAGTCATGAAGTTGCCCAACTCGGACCTCATCTTCCCAGAGTGCTAAGATTACAAGCAACCATCACAACTTCTGGTTCTAATACCAGTATTAACATAAAATTATAAATATGGTAATACAACCTTTCACATTTTGTGCTGTTACTTGGACTGCACAGTTATTATTCGATGTACCTTTGTACTGAAAACAAAATGATCACCAGTACGGAGGTTTCACTAATATCTCATCCTGTCCAGGATTGATATTATGGTTTTATAACACAGTATAAATTATGGAAATCAAATTCTTCAAAGTGACAAAATCTTAGCATTTTCATGAATATACAACGTGACAATTACATCAGTGGTTTTAAATCTTAGAATAAAAACAGTAGGGCACTTAATTTCAATAAATGTAGTGCATTCTTCTAATATACTTTTTCTATAATTATGTCCTTTAGTGCTTTTTTTCTAACTACTGATGCCTACTGAGTAACAGCTATTGTGCTTCATTTTGAAATGAAAAAATTCCTGGTGTTTTTCTAATTAAAAGCACTAATCAATTTATAGTACCATTATTCAGTGAAAGGCAGTAGGCACCAGACTCCTTGAGAAATGACTAATTGCAGAGCTATGATAGCTAATACGCTGAGTGAGCCTACAGCATCTTGAAATGGTAGCATATGAATAAATGCTCAAAACAGAAAAGAAATTAAAGCAAACAAATGAAAGCAAGCATCTTGGAGAAATGACCAAGCTACACAGAATGGACTAAAAGGGGCCCTAGTGACAGAGGCTGGACCAATGGCAAAATGAAATAATACAGTAGTTTCAGGTTATACTTTCAATTACATCATAAAAAGACAGGACAATTTTCACTGAGCTCCTTTCAGGGCCTTCCTTGAAGTTCTGGGTGTTAAGTAGAGAAGGTAGAGCAATCAGATTGCAGAAGAAATTCATAAATTTATATGTACTAGATAAACACGAACAATATCTAAGATAATTTTGGAAGAAATTATGAAGAATTAATAGAGAAGAAGAAAGCTACCTGAGTGCAAGTGTTATATCTCCAGAGTAATCAGGGACTTTCTACAGAGAAGAGATTACACAGATCAATGCAGCACAAATAGAATCACAAGAACATTTCTAATTGATTTTTGACAAAGGTACAAAAAATTCAACAGAGAAAAACAACTTTCAAAAACTACACTGAAGTATTTGGACACCCATGGCCCAACATAAATGTCAAACCATAGAAATAAATAAAAATAGATCATAGTATTAAATAGGAAATATAAAACTATAAAATTCTTAAAAAAATAAAAAGTGAAAAGAATCATGGAATTTAGGTCTGGGCAAGAATTTATTAGACTTCAGACCAAAAGACTAATAAAAGAAGCAGTTAATGTATTAGACTTTGTTAACAAAACAAAACAACACAACACAAAACAAAACAAAACAAAACAAAACAAAAATCTTGTGCTCAGCAATGACCTTAAGAGAATGAAAATAAAACTTATTGAGAAGACTTACTCAAAACCCTGTATCAGACACAGGACTAGTATCCAAGAAATAAAGAAGTCTCCAAAGTCAGCAGGAAAAAGTGAGCTAATCAGAAAATGAGTGAGGGATAACTGAGGAACGCTTTCTCCAAAATAGAGATAACACAGAAAGCACATAGAAAATGTTCAGCATTCTTAGACATTACTCTTCTATTTTCTCTCCACACCAACTGTGTACAAAACCAAGATGTAATTAATGGAGTGTGGAACATGGAAATGGCAAAGAGGTGAGAAGGGAAGTAAAAAGAGTCAATATACAATATGTACAGCTATCAGTTCCTCATGATGAATGTATTTATTTTGTATTGCAAAAATATACTTATAATGTTTTTAGAAAACAATATGATGAAAAGATGAATATAAAGATATAATCTCATTAAGTTGAACATTTCAAGATGGTTAATATTAATTATATTTTAATTTTTAAAGTAATCTCAAGCTCATCTTTAAGAAGTCACATAATATTAGCAATAGTTTATGCATTTGCATGTATACAAGTATAGTAAATTTGTGTATGCAAATTGCTATCAGTATTTGACAATGAAGAAATCAAGAAGTTAAATAATACTTTAAATGAAACATAGAACTGAATTAACAATGTGACACAAATCAGAGATCTTTGTGTCAGTTTTTCCCCAATAAGGTCAAGTAGTAGTATAATCACAAACTGTCATTCCAAAGTCCAAGGTCTTCCAGGGAAAACTAACAAAACTCTTGACGCGATGGTTTCCTTGTTTCAGTGTTGCTATTTTCCTCCCTGCCTTCCTTCCGGTAATCTCTTCTCTACCTAGAAAAGAACAGCGTCAACTTTTGCTCTCCCTCCCCAAGACATTTGTTTTCAGATGAAAAATAAAGACTGAACAACTTTCATACTTACAGAGTAAATTGCCTCCCAAAATGTATCAGAAAACTACTAATTATGAAATGTGGCATTTATGCACAGTGAAGCAGTATTCTACCATAAAGAAGTATAAACAACTCACCAGTAGGGAAATGGACGCACCTTGAAACACAATGCTAGGTGAAATAAATCGGATGTACAAGCTTAAATACAATAAACAAGAGCAAAATAAAAAATAATAATACGTAAAGAGATAGACCTTCCTTAAGTGGGAAGGGTATCAAGAGATGAAGAGGAAAGAAAAAAAATAAAGATGTGGTATATACATGTATCAACTCCTAACAAGAAAAGTAAACATTATATGCAATAAAAATGTACCAATAAAAATTAAAAATAAAAATTTAAAGTGATAGATGACAAATTTTTGATATATTGGTAATCCAATAGATAATGTCTAACTTACATACCGAGTAGATATCATGTTAAATCTGAAATTTGTATCTCATTTTAGTTCTTATTTTATATACAGTCCCTTGATATGGTCTATGTTCAGCAACAAATCTTAATTGTGATACTATAGTTGCAATAAAAACTATTATGTTAAAATTAAATGTAATCATAAGTATAATGATGGCAATCCTTGTTTTAACTGTTAGCATCTATTTCTCAGTGCATAGTGATTAAAACTTCATACCAATCATCATTACCATACAACTGTATCACTTGGAACAACCAATAAATTGATATACATAGAAAATTAAACTGCCTTCCTACCAAATTTTAAATTCTGCCACATTGGTTCAGAAGGAAGCACTCAGGCATACTAATATTAATGTTTCTTATTTTGCATAATCACAATGACCTATATTTATGGGTATGAAATAGAGTATATAATTATGAAAGGGAAATGGAAAAAGACAACAAATTCCAAAAGTAGAAAAAAATCAAATGTTTTAGAATTGATGTTTGGTTATTAGAACAATGTGAGTTAAAAAAACAGAGCTTATAACATTACTTAATACATTGAAATCAATGATGTGTGTGCTGATGGAAGGTTAGGTTTAAGAGTAGTCCTCTTCAAAATGAAGATATTCTTAAACAAAAAAGCCAGGGATTTATTGCTAAAGGGGCACATGAAAAATAACATAAAATGCACATTTGTTTGGGGAATCAGGTGTGAAAAATACTCCAGGGAGCTGAGTGCCAGCATGTGGAAATAGTCCCAGATGCAGAGCACTTAGAATTATGTAGTCCTTCCCTTAGGGCTTACTTGTTTATTTGTCTATTGGTGGTTGCCTGAACTTTTTAAATTAAAATTTTGATGAAAAGAAAATTCCTGCCTTAAAACCACGGTTTGCAATCCTAAAAAGGCCTCCAGAGAGCAATTTTAAGGTTTTATTAAGACATTTTTTTAAAAATCAGACTAATTTTTATTGTACATTTCACTTTTCTCTTTATTCTCCTCTGGTTAGGAGAAAATTAATTTAGAAAATAAAAGTAAGTGGCCTCCAATGTCTTCCAAATTGTTTTCATTGTACTTTATGTAAATTAAAATTGGTACAATGAACTGCAGTGGAAATTTAATAGTGTTTAAAGATAAGGACTAGAAGGATGCATTACATGTTTTTAAACAGCAGCTATAAAATATTCTTGGAAATGTGCCATTCATTAAGAGAATGCATCCTTTATTTACCGTTATATATCTTCATATTCATATTTCCTTTATATGAAGTAATAGCAGTTTTAAAGAGAAAAGTAGAGTTCTTTATATCTACAATCATACTGGAGCATGTTCTTGTTTGACTTCATACACATTTAAGTATATATAAATGAGAATTGCATAGGAAAAATTGAGAAAAAAATGTACTTTGACAAAAATATGAAGATGCTCCATAAAAATGGAGGACAGGTGATTGTAAAAGAGTATTACTAATTTGCCGTTTTCATTTCCATTCTTGGCTGACAGTTAATCACCCTAGTTGCACATACCTTGAAAAAACTACTTCCTGTTTCACAACATATTTTAATGTATACTGAATTAATAGTTAAAATATGCCAACTGTGATAATACAGACAATTTTTCATTATTTGGAAGCTTGGGAAAAGAGAATTTTTCCATCAATTCTTTCAGTTCTTAAACAGAATTCACTCAATAAATTCAGAGGTAAACAATGTTCTTAAAACTATGAGATTATATAAAAAGGGTGGTTGAAAACCTAAAGACATGTTAAATAATAGCTTTTACATTAATAATTAAAGAACATCTGTGAGAAAAGAGAAAAGGCATTCATTGGTCAACAATGTGCAAAGGAATATGAAAAAAATAAATAAAGCGATCTGGTAGAACCAGTGACATAAAATACAGATAAAAGACTTTTGACATAAGGATATATATTATATTCATCCAAGCAAAGAAAGAAAAACCTATTAGAAAATATTATTTTGGCTTCTTCAACTTAAAAAGTATCCACTGAGAAACAGCTGAAGCTAAAATTATATTTAACCATGAAAATTTAAAAAATTCCTTTTAAGATGAAAAGCAAACCAAAGACATCAGTAACTGTCATCGCAACCAACTACAGCATACTGGAAAACATAGTCAAACATGGCAGGAGAATTTTGGAAGAAGAAGAAGAAGAAGAAGAAGAAGAAGAAGAAGAAGAAGAAGAAGAAGAAGAAGAAGAAGAAGAAGAAGAAGAAGAAGGAAGAGGAGGAGGAGGAAGAAGAAGATTAAGAGAAAAAAGAAAATGAGGAGGAAAAGGAAGAGGAAGAGAAGGAGGAAGAATAGGTTTGCACTGTATTAGAAAATAACACATAAGATAATTGCCCTTGTGTGTACCTAACAGATAAGTCTTTCCAGAAAGTAGCCAATAATCCACAACTCTAAAACAACTACAAAGTGAATTTAATATTTGTCATAGAAAAGAAGAATTGTATGCCAGTTTGATTGTATTGGAAGCTGTGTACGCCTACTTTTGCCTATATCTATGTGAGGTTTGGAGGAATAACCTGGGGTAGTGTTAATGATATCTGGTCCAACCCTTTTCGGCACTATTCATATGCTCTGCTTTTCAGACACTGAAATAATCATCTTTGCTCCACCATACACTTCGGCCATGATGTTTCTACTGTGGTACCTGTCAGCAGTGGGACTCATTCTGTTGAAAATGTGGGTCACAGCTGGGTGTGGTGGCTCATGCCTGTAATCCCAGCACTTGGGAGGCTGAGGCAGGAAGATCGTTGCAAGTTCGAGACCAGCCTGGGCTACAAAGTGAGTTCAAGGCCAGTCTGAACTGCATAGTGAGACCCTGTCTCAAAAAGATAAAACAATAATAACAATAATAATAAAAATTTAAAAAAATGAAAATGTCGGTCACATTGAAGCTTTGCTTGAAGTTGTGGGTGTTGGTTGCTGTGTACAAGTGAAGGGAAAGCAGATTAAAACAGAAATCCTCTACACAAGAAGTTGGATCCTTGCTTGTGAGTATATATGACCATGAACAACAAAAGCTTTTGAAAAATTTGTAGAAGGAATTTCAAAAGATTTTGAGATGCATGCTAAAGAGGACCTACAATATTATAAGCAGAGTTTGATGAGGATTCTAGTAAAACCATATAAATGATAACAAAGCAAACAATAAAGGGAAGGCTCAGGAGATTTCAGCTGGAAGTGAGAATCCTACTGAGAGATGCACTAGAGGCCATGCATCTTACTGGCAAAAATGTCTACATTTTGCTCATGTTCTGATATTTTTCAAGGAGACTAATTTTAAGAACTATAGACTAATTGATTTGGCACATGAAATCTCAAGGCAGCCAGCATTCAGGTAATACTGACTGCCTTCAGTCCAATTTGTGGACCAGAATCAGGACCAAAAAGCAGAGTACAAAAATTTGATAATTTTCAATTTTGATTAAAAAAAATCACTTGTAACTATGGTTCCAATGGCAAAAAAAAAGGTGTGTCAGCCAAAGAGATTCATGCATCTAACAGACAAGAAGCACTTTCTACTGGAACAAGGAGAAAATGTCTTGATAGCATCTTAGGAACCAGCAAGACCCCACCAATTTCAGACTCCAAGATGCAGCTGTATGAATTTTTCACTTGACAAGACAAACCCTGGTTCCACTGCCCAAGAATTACCACCTAGGGAATTGGCTCCCCAGAATTCATTTCACTATGTTCAGCCTTCCAGGAAATCAGAGGTGGAAGCTGTTGTATGTGGGGCCCAGGTCCTGGTGCAAACCTTGACATTATCTACCTTATGGTCATTTTACTAGTATGAAAATGCAAGAGTTGTGACTTTATGGAGGCTTCTATCCCAGCTCATGGTACCAATTTTCTAGGTAAGTCAGATTTCCTATCACTGTAACACAATCCCTAACACTACAGTTTGAATGGTTTAATGAGGAATGATTTAATTTAGAACATTGTTTGGGGTGACTCGATCTTTACTGGTTCAATAAAGAAACACAATGGCAGGAGAGTAAGATAGAGCAAAGAAGCTTAATTCATGGAGTCTGCAAAGCAGAGCAGAAGAATATTATCAGAAAAGATGGTGCTAAGCACCAAAAATTTTATGTAAATTCACTCCTCAATGGCTCATGCAGACACATTCGAAAGTGTATTTTAATCATCTGAAGTATTTATTAACCAAATAAAATTACTTTATCATGAATAATGTTTGTGAACATCCCAAGAAATCAAAGAAATGATGCCAGGAACATAGGACATTTGAAGAAGAAATCAAGAGCAGAACCAGCTCCAGAAAGAGCCATGTGGGGTGCAACCACTAAAAACACAGGGTGGGGCCACCTCCAACTTCCGGAACTCATATTTTAGACCCATGTATCATGCATGCAGAACATGGATCTATAGAACATGATGTTTGCCTGCTTGGTGTTCAGTTTTGCTTTGGTCTTTTTTCTATCACTATATATCTACATTTGGAATGGACAATTTTATTCTGTGCTATTGCATGTTGGTATTGTCAAATAAAACAATTGTTACATCTTTGGACATATACAAATAATGTTATAATTATTAACCTATTATGGTTTTAAGGTAATTAACTTTGGTTTAAGGAGAGATGTTTGGGTAAGAAGTTGAAATGGCATGGATTGTAACAATTAATTACGATATTTGCACTTTATCTGTATACAGTTTGGTCTCTTATTCACTATTATTTTTCACTGCCCCATTGCTAGCTGCAATGAATTTAGCATATTTGCTCCATCTTACCCTTGCACCCTGAAGTTTCTTCTTGGAGCTAACCAAACATGGACTGAGTTCCCTGGAACTAGGAGTCAAATTAAGTCTATCCTTCTTTAACTTGTGAATTTTGAATATTATGTCCCAAGAATGGGGAAGCTGAGTAATGCAATGTTTCATGATATAAATAAACATTTAAGTTTCATTTTTATTTCTGTATGTTGACATATTTCAATGATTTTGAGTTCTAAAAGTAGATCATTTATAATCATATAAAACACAAAAGATTTAGAGGTAATTTTATAAATCAAAAGAATTAGAGATAGCTTTAAATACAAATAAAATATAATGAAATATGTTTGAAGATTAAATTATTAGACATATACTTTATATAAATGTTCTAAAACATATAAGTTCATAAGATCTCATTTTAAAGTATTTTTCAAAAATTGTAATATATTTTGTAATCATTGTGAAAATGAAAAGAACCTAAGTAACAAATACTTTTGAAAGAAAATAAAGTTTCAAACTTACACTACTTTATTTCAAAGCTAGAAATAAATTATCGCATTGACTATAGTATGACAATAGTATAAAACAAATATAAAGATGAATAGAAAATAATACAGAATACAGAAACAGATACACATAAATATGATTAACTTTTTTTAAGAAAAATAAATCAATGTTGATAATAGTGTTTTCAACAAAAGGTACCAGAATAAATATACTTTTATATGCAGGTAAATAAAGCTCAATCGATTTCTCATATATAAATAACCACCTTGAAATGAATCATTAAGCAAAATTGAAACAAATGGCAATATTCCATAAGCAAATTTAAGAGAAAATCTGTGCAGTCTTAAGATAAACAAACATTTTATTGATAATATATAAAAAGCAAGATTGCAAAAAATATCTAAAGGAATTTATCAGAATGAAAACTCTTAATTTTTCACAATGACAAATAAATGAGTAAACTAAGGATTGTAAGGCAATCTTTGCATACACAAAGCTGATAAAATAGCTGCATCTATAACATTAAAAATAAAAATTAATATCTATGAACAGATGATTTATTCTAAAAATAGTTTGAAGCAAACAAAATGAAACATATTTTCTATTAGTGTTTAGAAAAAAAATCTACATTAAAATCACAAAAAGATATCAGTACATACTAAAATGGCTACAATTACAAATTTTACCAAAAAACTTACGCCAAATACTCAAAAATATGCTGAAAATTTAAAACTCTCTTACCTTGTGGTCTTAGTTATTTTCTCTGATCCTGAGACAAAACACCCAACACCCAACGTTAAAGGAGGAAAGGTTTTTTTGTGCCTCATGGTTTGTAGAGGTATCAGTCCATAGGCAGCTGGCTCCAAGAGATATAAGCTACAGTATACTGATGGTACCATGAAGAAAAGTTAAAACTCTCCTACCTGACTAATGGAAATTCAGTGATGTGCATTGAGTGCTTGGTATTTAACTAAAAGTATAAAAGTTCGACAGAGAACATTGTACATAAATGCTCATCCTACCTTTATTCAAAATAGCCATAAAATAGACAATCAAGATATTTATTACTTTGACATGTGATGAACAAATGGGGCCAAACCACAAAAAGGAATACGTAAAAACAAGATGGTTAGAAGGACTGGCATACGAAGTAGTATTGATTTCCCTCAAATGTACTTGATCTGTGGAAAAGCAATGTCATTTAGGAATGGAAAAAGGCAATTGGCAGTAAATGAACAGGATGGGAGTTTCTGGAATTGTGGGAGATTTTCCTAGATTATGTTGGTGTTTATTATCTACATTTGTCACAACTCATCAAGCTGTGCACACAAAAGGAGTGATTTTTGCTGTACATGAATTAAACCTCATTAAAACTGATTTAAATTTTCCTATAGAAAAATGTACATCCATGCTTTTAGACACATTCTAAAAAATTGTTAAATGTATTTTACAAATTAATTTTCTTGTTTTCATTCTTAGAAATTTCTTATTTCCATTTTGCTTTCCTTGTATGTAATTTAGATTTGAGTCCACCCATTTACCAATCATCTACTCAATGCTAAGCTTATATCTATCTCACAATAAAGTTCCTAGGTCTCCATATCTACAGGAATACAGCCACTACCTCCAATCTCCTCACCACTGGAGAAATGATTGATGCATCTTTCTCTCCTCAGCAGGTGTGAGTTGGAGGGGCGGATGGTGTTGTGCCCACGAAGACATAAACAGCTGGACTTTCCTCACACACAGCCTTTGAGGTCTGCTGTTACCATGGTTACTGGCATGACAAATCTAAGCATACCATTGCTTATAAATTCTCAAAGAATTTTAAAATAGAGTTAGACAAACTAGAAGCAATTTTAATAGTAAATGATAGTACTTCTTCCATGACATAAATTTTATAATGATAAAATAAATAGTTTAACTATAATTTGTGTTTTAAAAGTCTCATTTATCTGAGAAGAAAAATAAGAAATGTGATCATGACAATTAAAAGATGACATATTCATTATGATCAGATAATTATACCTGAAAGTTTAGCAGAACAACTTAAATTTATATATGTGGTTCAAGTTTGAATTAATATTTTTGTGATAATAAAAGCATTCTTATCACTTCAGCAAGTGTATCATGAAACTATAAGTTTGGATAACATATTTAACATTCAACAGCTATTGGTAATCTAGAATTACAACTATAATATTCAAAAGAAGCTATCTAACAAGGATTTAAAAAAACGGAAAGTAGTAACTAGTAAATCTACCAGTTACTGCATTAAATTATCTTCAAGAATTGTTATGTACATGTATAAATTTCACACAAAGAATGAAAATGTAATGTAGTTCAAACGTGTCCAAAAAAAGGATGAAGAAATTAGTGAATGAGGAAGGAAGAGAGATGAATAAAATAAAACAATTAAAATGTATTATGCACATGTACCAACTACCCAAAAGGAATGGAAACATTATAGATGGTACTACATGCATGTACTGATAAAAATTTAAAGATAAGTAAATAAATAAAATGTGAAAACTTGAAATGGACTTATATGTGAAAATATCTTATGCGTGAATATATTATGACATATTTTGCATTCATGCATACATGTGTCCATGCATATATATACATATACATGCGCAGGCTTGTTCACTATTTTACAGAAATACTATGAATTAATAACTAAACTTTTCATTATTGTTTCTTGTTGATAGAAAGTTGGAGGGAAGAGGTCAAAGAAAAGGGAAAGACAGAGAGAGACAAAGAGAGAGAAAGGAGATAGTGACAAGCTAAGAAATAGTATCATCAATCATTCCAAAATAAAATAGAAAGAATCCAAGGAAGGAAAATGAACAGTTAACAGCTTAGAAAATGCAATTCATTACTTCTGTCCTAAATGATGTTGTGATGTTGGCACATACTTACATTTATAGGGGTTAAATGTATAAATAAATATAAATGTATGGTGCTGGTAATATTTCTGTGTCATGTAATTCTATGCCTAATAATTTTAAAAGTGGTCAAATATTTTTCAAAGTGGTTATAACACTAATGAAGGTTGTAATTTTCCGACATCCTCAATAGTCATCATTATTAGTTGCATCATAGTTGGTTCCAAGCAGTATATTTTTATGGCCTTCCCAATGCAACATAATGTAGAATAACTTTTCATGTGTTTATTGGTCATTTGAAAATCATGTATCGAGAACTGTCCAAATAGCATTTATTGAAAGCAGTCTTCTTTTCTTCACTGAATATTATAGAATCCCTTTTCTACCCATTCTACTTCCTTTCAGCCACAAGTTGAAAAACTATCCTCTAGAACACCTTTCTACCATGATGTCCCTACCATTGAGCCAGGTAAGTATGGACAGATATTTCCCATCTGTGAGACAAAACAAATATCTACTTTAAGTTGTGGGTGTCATGATTTTGCCTGTGTCTTAGTTACCTTTCACTCATTGTTGAGACAAAATACCCGACACCCAAAATGAAGGAAGGAAAGGTTTACTTAGCTTACAGTTTTTTGAGGTTTTAGTCCATACTCAGCTGGTTCCAAAGCAGGGTAGGGTGGCTAAGCAGCAGCTGTTGATGGTGGCTGCTAGCAACAAGATCAAAAAGGACAAAATGGAAGAGCACACCACCTTCTCTCCCTTATATTGTATGACAGCTACCTGCACAAGATGGGTGCAGCATTCATACTGCCAATCCCAGCACTAAATAACAAATAAATCAAAATCACTAGACCCAGCTGCCTGTATGACAGCATGAGGCTTGGTGGGGCATCCAAACACAAACCATAACATTCCACCCCTGGTCCCCGAAAGACTCATGCACATCTTTTATGCAAAAGATATTTAGTATATCTCCAAGAGTTGCCAAAGTCCTAACAGTTTCAGCACCTTTAGCTTCACACAAACCACTTTACACTCTGGTCTCTCATGGCACAGTGCCTGGCCTCGCACACCTTCTTAAATAGGGGTTGAAGCATTTTTAACTTCAAAACTTATGCATTCTCTCCATGCACCTAAAACTAGTACCACATGGATGCTGCAAAGGTCCATTGCCAGCTGGAGCAGTAGCCAGGTTTTCCTTTCTCTTGGCTGTAGGGATAGAGTGCCTGGATTGCTGAGCACTCTGAACCTGATTGTGAGGAACAGATTCTCTATGCCACCACCATTCTGGAACCCGGTTCAACTAAAATCATTTTTGAACTTTGTATAATCTCTATTGCCACTCTGGAACATGGCGTCCTGCTCTTTTTTGCTCCAAGCAAAGTCTTTCACTTTTGCAGTTTCAGGGCGCAAAGTGTAGAGACTCACTGCTTCTCATGATGCCCCTAGGTCATCTTTTTTATTTCTTTGTTCCTTCTCAGGAGGCAAGGTCTCAGCTCTATCTTTACATTCACAGCTTTCTGGCCAAACACATAATGTATTACATCATCTTGCTGGGCTCCTTACTCTTGATTCCCAACATAAATCTGGTTAAACCCCCCTAAAATAGCCATGCCATTGTTTTAATTTTAGTACCTTGAAATTTCTTCTGCCAGATTAATTTGTCTACTGTCCTTAATATTAGGAATCAACAGATGGGTTTACATCAAATTAAAAAGATTTTGCACAGCAAAAGCAACTACAACAAAATGAAGAGAAAACCACAAAATAAGAAAATATTTTTTGAGTTACTCCTCAGACAAAGGGCTAACATATATAATATATAAAGAAACTTCAAAATTAGACATTCCAAATTTAAAGATTCAATATAAAATTGGGCATCTGAAATGAATCAACCCCTACCCTATTAGATGAAGAAATACAACTGACCAATAAATACATGAAACAATGTCCAAATCACTGACCCTTTGAAAAATACAAATTAAGGGGCTGGGGATTTAGCTCAGCAGCATAAATGCCTACCTTGCAAGCATGCAGTTATGAGTTTGATCCCTGGTACTGATTTAGGAAAAAAAGAAATACAAATTAAAACAACACCAAGTTTACATCTTTTACTAGAAAATAAATGGCTACCACCAAAAAATCAACCAATATCTAATACTCGGGAGGCTGTGAGGAAAATGCAAAAACTTCTTTATTGTTGATGGCACTATAAACCACTATGAAAATCAACATGGATATTTTTCAGAAAATCTAAAAAGTGAAATCCCATTTGACCTAGCTAGTCCCTATTGTGAATCTTCCCAAAAGAGTTAAAATTATCATAATGATGTATTCACTTGTGTATAGCAGCACAGTACATAATCCCTAAGTCTTCAAAACAGCCCTTATGACCATCAAAAGATGAATGGATAAAGAAAACATGCTATTTATATACAATGGAATACTACCTGCCATTAAGAAATCTTGAGGCATTCATAGAAACATAAATGCCATTAAGAAATCTTGAGGCATTCACAGAAACATAAATATGGCTTGAGAACATAATGTTAAGTGAAATTAATAAGATACACAAACTTAAATATTATCTGATATTCCCTTGTGCAAAAAAGTTAACAGGAGAAAAAAAGATTAATAAAATTATTATATTCTAAGTACATTTCTGCTGTTGCCTTCTGGTTTCACTCCAATATGGTATGAGAGTTTAATTCACAATATTTCCATTTCTTTGGATATATTAAGGAATTTATTGTTACTATGAGCATTATCTGTTTTGAATAAAAAGTATAAATTCTCATGAAAAAGAGTTAAACAAAACAAGTTTTTAAATTTTGACTTTATATCCATATAACTTGGTGAATACCATTATTTTTATCATTAATTAATTTCTTTGGTTTTATCAACATTTATATAATCTAACAGTAATTGTTTTTATTTCCTTTTTTACTGTTTTAATCTACTGTTTATTTTTCTTATTTTTTTAGTAACAAGAACTTCCAGAAAAATGCCAAATAGTACTACTAACACATGTCTCTTATTTCTCAATTTTTGATGTGATAACTTTCAGTGTCTTTCTTGCCAAAAGTGTCATTAAATGTGGTGTCTTTTCATAGGTTGCAAAAGTTTGCATTTAAATATTACCATGAAATATTGAAAAAAATAAAAAATAAATTGTACACTGGAGAGAAAGAAGAAAAGCAATAAAAAATAAACTGGTTTTCCTGCAGGACAATTGTCACTTAGTGCATTTGTGAATTAGCACACATATTGTTGCATGCAGGATTCATTCCGGTGTGCTGAGAGATGACTGCAGTCTTAGTCCAAGAGTCTGGCTCAGTTCTGAGGCAGACTCTGCATCATCTATGTCAGTGATGGTGCTGTGGTTGATACACTGTGTCAACTTGAGAAGTTTAAAAGTTTAAGAGACTCCGCAGGGACCCAGGGTCTCACTTTATAAATATCCTTGTCCTGTACAACAGGAGGGTAAGGGGATTTTGTGAGTAGTACACCCACCCTGGAAGAGGGTTGGCCTGTGTACAATATAAGGGAGGAAAACAGACCTGCTTTTCCCGTTTTGTTCTGGTTGCTTTTGCTGGCTGCTGCTTTGAAGTGTTTCTCCAGTGCCATGCCAGCTTGCGTTGGAGCCAGCTAATCAAGGAGTGAAACCTCCAAAATCTATAAGCTAAGTAAACATTTCCCCTTCATTTTGGGTGTTGGGGATTTTGTCCCAGCAATTAGAGAAAGGTAACCAAGACAGATGGCAAACCTTTTTAAACTTTCAACCATACAAATAGCTTGCTGTGGCACACATGATGCAGGCTCACCACCACAGTTCTATGTGGTGCCAACTCGACCAGCTCTCAAAATACAAGAGATAGTGGGTCATGAAACCTTCCCCAATTTCAAAAAGAGGTCTGGAAACCTAGGTAAAAACATGTAAAAGCAACAATGTCCTTGCCAGAAGCTCTTGAGAAGGCAATGTGCAAAGCTATGAGTGAAAGTGAGGTTGAATTGAGAACCCCAGGAAAGTTGGTAATGCCAAGAACATTGAACCTCTGCTGATGAAAGATACAGCTAGCTGTATGGTCTGCAATTAGCAAAACTTGAGGCTACTAAGCTGTTTGAAACTCACATGTTACTATTTATAAATGACCACATGGATCCGGAATGCTGGACCAAAGATGTAAGATTTAATGTTTTACCTGCTGGACTTTAGTATTACTTTTATCTGATTCCTTTGTTTCCTACATTATCTCCATTTTGAAATGTAAATATTTTTCTGGTGGCATTGTATTTTGAGATTATGTAAATTGCTTTTTGATATTTTACAGGTGCTAATAGTTAAGAGCTGTCTTGAATCTTAGAAGAGGCTTTAGACATTTGAGGTATCCTGGGGCTTTTTATGCTAAGAAGCAAGTACTGCATTTTTGTTTGTTCACAGGATTGTTACATCATGTTAATAAGAACTATTAGCTTCTTATTTTGTTTACTTGCAGATTTAGGATGATGTAAGGAAGTGTGATTAGATGTCAGGTTAACAAGGACTGATTTTGTGCCAGTTTGTCTTGTCAGTTTTGATGGATTAAGAGATTCCTTAAGGAGCGATCAGATTATAGGGTAACCCAATGAGGAATTCACAGCTAAATCACCTAAAAGCAAATGGGATCTAACTGGGAAAAGTGTACAATGGGGCTTTTGACCTTAGTGAATATACCTGGTTGTGGTCTTTCTAAGGGTCTTGCCGACTTGCTCTGGCTTCCTACTGCCATGGTTTAGAAGCTTTCCTCACCCATTCCCTTTTGCCACAATGTCTCTGCTCAAAAGCCTGCTGGACATGGACTGAAGTCTCTGAAACTGTGAGCCAAAATGTATTTCTTCCTTACAACTACAATACATGTAGTTGTAGGCTACATGCATTTTTTCCCTGCAAACACTATTTTATCCACTTATTTTTAGGACTGCCAATATATAGTAACAACACCATATATACAGATTCCACCAGAAAATGTACACACATTTCAAGGAAGAAGAATATTATGTTTTTTCAATAGAGGCTGTTACCCTCTTACGGGAACCCTAGAGGATGTTGTATATCACAGAAAATGCGTTGCACTGCTGGACTTGAGAGAAGAAATTGAAAATGCATGTGCAGCAATGTCAGTGACTAAGGTAACCCAAGCAACAGTTCATCGTACTCACAAATCTCTGGAATCTAATAGTCACCATTGTGAGCATAGAAGTCATCTCATGATATCTCCTTAAACTGTGTGTTTATACAAGTTTATATTTTCCTGAAAGTGTTCTCTTGTCTTCTATTTTGTTTTGGGAAAACTTTGTGTAGTGTTATTTGTACTTTAAGCATTCAGTGAAATTTACTAAGAAATCTAATTGGGCTCTGGCTTTTTTGGTTTTAAGTTTGTAAAATTGAGCCAGTTTGTTATAAGTTAGGTTTTCTATTTTTGTGAGTATGTTTTAATAGCTTGTCTGTTTCTAGAAATATATTTCATTTAATTTTTTTTTTCATTTTGAGGTACAGTCTTGCTAAACAATTACTCAAATTAGGCTTGGACTTTTATTTCATACCTCAGCCTCCCAGAGTTCTGGGATTTGACGTGTGTACCACTATGCCTATTTTCTTGTTTTAAATTACTTAACTTGTAAGCAAAGACTGGATACTATTCTCTAATATAAATTTTCTTGTAGTCCTCTAAAGATTTCACATGATGCACACATTTTTTTTCAGACTAGAATCTTTACTATTTTCCTCCATCTAACTCACTAAAGTTGTGACCATTTTGTTCTTTTCAAAGTCCTAAATCATTATATTGTTACTCATTTTTCTCTTTTCTATCCTTCATGTCACTAATTACCACTTAATTTTCTGTAAGTTTCTTCCCTCTGCCTGTTTTAGATTCTGTTTTTTCACCTATTTTTAGTGTTTTATAGTGGAAGAATTCTCAAATCACTGATTTGAGAGTTTTCTTCTATTTTAACATAAATGTCCCTTAAATTCATTCAACCTTTGACCATAACTCACAAGGGTTTGGTATTTTTCTCCAACATTTTACTTTTATTTTATATTTACAGTTTGTTTATGCAAAGCTTCCATTCTGTTTTTATATTTACATTTGGATTAATTTCATTTTACATTTAGTTAAACAAAGAGCTACTCCAATCATTGTTCTGAGTGACTGATTAGAAAAATCTGATCACTTACACCAGGCTGGTGAATTTTTCAGTAAAGGGACAAAATGTAAATAAGTAAATATTTTAAATTGATGAGATTAAGTACTGTTTCTGTCACTATTACTTCTCCTCTTTCTTTTGCTCTTCTTTTTCTTCCTTGTCTTCAATAACCTCTTTATTCTATTTCTTCTTCATATTTTCTTTTTTTTAAATTTTTTTAAAGAGAAAAAAACAGAAAAAGGATAGAAATATTGCAGAATTTCAAGAAAAGAAGATAAACAGTAAGAAATCACTAGTTGATAAATTACATATTGTTCTTTTAGAAATAGTTTTTCAAGTTACAAAATTAAAGCACACAAAGTGGACATACAAGCCATGAGAGTGCAAACAGATCTGTTCAACAATCCAACAAGAACCTAGAAATATGGTCATCAATCCCACACACCTAAACATACATGCAGCTATATCTTTTATATCACTTCCTATTTCCTCTTTTTTTACAATAGCAATTATACATTTTTATTTAAAGAGAAGAAAAAAAAGGAAAACAGAAAAAAGGGTAGCAACAAAACAGAATTCTAAAAGAAAGCAAGAAAGAAAAAAAAAGGAAAATGAGAAAAAACCCCACTAAGAAATCACTAGTTTATAAATTACATACTGTCATCCTGGATGGTTGTTCAAGTTACAAAGTTAAAGGGTACATAGTAAACATTCAAACAGTCAGACTACAAATAGTTCTGCTCAAAGATCAGCAAAGATTCAGCAATATGGTCATCTATTTTACACACTCAAACATGCATGCAGTTATATCCCTTAGAGCACTTGTTTTTCCTCTTTTTTACAATAGCAATTACACATTTTGGTTTTATTACACTTGTAGTTCTTATTTACTTTTTACACTAGAGACACAATATATTTATAAATATGATTCTTATTTATTTCCCTAATGAGGATAGTCTCAAGTTGTCTCCATTTACCTATGAAGGCCTCAAGATCAGCCTTTTATATAGCTAAGTAATATTCCATTGTATAAAAATGCCACATCTTTTCATCCACTCTGCAGTAGCTGGGCATCTTGGTTGTTTCCAAGATTTAGCTATCACAAATTGTGCAACTATGAACATGGGTGCACATATATCACGGTGATATGAACTTTTCAGTTCTTCTGGGAAAATACCCAGGAGGAGAATAGCTGGATTGAATGGGTCTTCCAATCCTAGTCTTCTGAGAATTGTCCATATGGATTTCCATAATGGTTGCACCAGTCTACATTCCCAAAAGTGGAGCAGTGTTCCTTTTTCCCTGCAGCTGCGCCAATATTTGTTATCAGTTGATTTTTGATGGCATCTATTCTTTCTGGAGTGAGGTGAAATCTCAATGTTGTTTTAATTTGCATTTCTTGAAGGACCAGTGATGGTGAACATTTCTTCATGTATTCATTTTCCATTTGTATCTCTTTCTCTGAGAACTGTGTGTTCATCTCAGATGCCCATTTTTGGAGAGGGTTTTTGAATTTGGGGGCTTGATGTTTTTCAAATCTTTATATGTTCTGGATACAAGTCCTTTGTCTGAGGGGTTGCTAGCTAAAATTCTTTCCCACTCTGTGGGTTTTCTTTTCACTCTGTTGGTGATTTCCTTTGAAGTGCAGAAACTTTTCAATAATATGAGATCCCATTTGTTGATTCTTTGAAGTGTTTCCTGTGCAGTTTGGGTTTTATTCATGAATTCTCTGCCTACCCCTAGTCTCCAAGACTTCTACCTACCTTGTCTTTCAGTAGATTAGTGTTTCTGTTTTAATATTTAGGCCTTTGACCCATTTAGACTTTAGTTTTTTGCATGGTGATAGGCTTGGATCTAGTTTCAGTCTTTGGCATGTAGAGAGCAAATTTTTCCAACACCATTTATTGAAGAGACTATCCTTCTTCCAGTGGACATATTTAGCCCCTTTGTCAAATATCAGGTGGCTGAATGTCTTTGTAGTTGTGCTTGCATATTCTAATTTGTTCCATTGATCCTCAGGTCTATTTCTTTGCCAGCACCAAGCTGATTTTATCACTGTGGCTTTGTAGTACTGTTTCAAGTCAGGAATTGAGATGCCTCCTGCCTTGCTTTTGTTGCCTAGAATTGCCTTTGCTATTCTAGTTTTCTTCTGTTTCCAAATGAATTTTAGGAGTGTTTTCTCTAGTTATGTGAGGTATGTCAATGGTATCTTGATTGGGATTCATTAAATCTGTATAACAGTTTTGGGAGTATGGCCATTTTCACAATGTTGGTTCTTCCTAACCAAGAGCAAGGAATATCCTTCCATTTTCTAATATCCTCTTCAATCTCCTTTTTCAGCATAGTGTAATTTTCAGCATATCGGTCCTTTACAATTTTAGTTAGGTTGATTCCTAATATTTCATTTTTTTAGATGTTATTCTAAAGGGCGATATTTCCATAATTTCTCTCTCAGTGAGTTTTTTGTTTGTGTACAGGAATGCTATTGATTTGTGAGCATTGACTTTGTATCCAGCTAAACTGCTGAACTTGTTTATTACCTCTAGTAGTCTTTTAATGGAGATTTTTGGGTCTTCTATATAGAGTATTATGTCATCTGCAAATAGTGATACTTTAACTTCTTCCTTTCCTATCTTTATTCCTTTTATTTCTCTCTTGTCTGATTGCCCTGGCTAGTGTTTCCAGAACTATACTGAAAAGGAGTGGTGATAGTGAATATCCTTGTCTGGTTCCTGATTTTAAAGTGAAAGCTTTCAGTTTTTGTCCATTTAGTATAATGTTGGCTATTGGTTTGTCATAGATGGCCTTTATAAGGCTGAGGTAGACACCATCTATGAGCTTTGGGTTTAGCTAGCTCTTCTTTTTCCAGAAGCTTGAGATGGAGCATTAGGTTGTTTATTTGTGCTCATTCTGTTTTCTTGATATGACAGTTTATTGCTGCATATTTCCCTCTTGAGACCACTTTCATTGCATCCCACAGATTACAGTATATTGTTTCTATATTTTCATTGAATTGTAGATATTGTTTTATTTCTTCTTTAATTTCATCTGTAGCCTGCTGGTTGTTCAAAAGGCTGTTATTTAATTTCCATGTATTTATGCAGGTTTTACAATTTCTTTTGGCATTAATTTCCAATTGCAGTGCACTATGGTCAGATATTATGTATGGTATGATTTCGATACCTTTGCATCTCCTTAAGAATATTTTATGGGTTAATATATGGTCTGTTTTGGAGAATGAAGAGTTTAAGGTGTATTGGCATCAAATCTTCCCTAAATTTCTTATAGAATTCAGCTGTGAATCCATCTGGACCTGGGCTCTTCTTTGTTGGTAAGTGTTGGATCTTCTCTAAATTTCTTGTAGAATTCAGCTGTGAATCATTCTGGACCTGGGCTTTTCTTTGTTGTTAGGTTTTTAATCAGCTAGTGAAATTGAAAATGTAATTAAAAACTTAACAACAAAGAAAAGCCCAGGTCCAGAATGATTCACAGCTGAATTCTACAAGAAATTTAGAGAAGATTTGATGTCAGTACTCCTTAAACTCTTCAATGAAATTGAGAAGAAAGCAATCCTCCCTAAATCATTCCTGGAGGCAAGTATTACTCTGATTCCAAAACCAGAGAAGGATCCAACCAAAAAAGAGAACTATAGGACAATCTCATTAATGAACATTGATGCAAAGATTCTCAATAAAATACTGGCAAATAGAATGCAGCAAATCATCAAGAAGATTATACATCATGACCAAGTGGGGTTCATTCCAGGAATGCAGGGATGGTTTACACAAATCAATAAATGTAATACATCACATCAACAGAGCCAAAGACAAAAACCACATGGTCATCTCAATAGATGCAGAAAAAGCTTTCAACAAAGTCCAATGCATGTTCATGATAAAAACCCTTCAGAAACTCGGAATACATGGTGTCTACCTCAGCTTTATAAAGGCCATCTATGACAAACCAATAGCCAACATTATACTAAATGGACAAAAACTGAAAGTTTTCACTTTAAAATCAGGAACCAGACAAGGATATCCACTATCCAATGAAATTGAGAAGAAAGCAACCTTGGTTGGTAAGTGTTTAATTACATTTTCAACTTCAATAGCTGATATTGGGTTGTTCAAAATTGCTATATCTTCTTGTTTGAGCTTTGGTAGTTCATATGTTTCTAGAAATCTGTCCATTTCCTCTGTGTTTTCCACTCTATGTGAGTAGAGATTTTCAAAGTAGGCATTCATGATCTTTTGAATTTCCATGGGATCTGTAGTAATTTCTCCCTTTTCAGTTCTTATTGCATGAATTTGTGTTTTTTCTTTCTTTCTCTTGGTAAGGTTAGCTAGGGGTTTGTCAATTTTGTTTATTCTCTCAAAATACCAGCTTTTCAATTCATTAATTCTTTGTATTGTTTTTTCAGTTTCAATTGCATTGATTTCTGCCCTAATCTTTACAGTTTCCTCTCTTCTATGAGCTTTCATTTTGGAGAATGTCCCATGTGCAGCTGAGGTCTTCTTCATATTTTCTTAGGCTCATTATAAAATAAAAGTAAAAACAAAATATTCTATTTGTACTTTAAGGGAAATAAAAAATGGATGCTATCTGGAATTTATACTTAAGCTTTAATTGTATAATACTCTACTTTTAACTACTTGAATATTCCTATTTCTTAGCATAAACTATCTAACTAATCATCTCATTTCTTGGCCTCAAACACCTTCCAGAATTCACACAACAGTTTAAATGGTATATGCTTTAACCTGCTGATAGGCAACATGGAAGAACAGCCATGTACAATCCCTGGTGAACCTGATCTCCATAGTTTGAGCTACCAGGGGTGTCTTGTCTTCAGGTCTGTCACTTGTACCAACTATCAGATGCCTCAAATTCCGCACACTTGGGCTTTCATCCCAGTTTACAAAGGTTTCACTGAGCTGAAAAATTTTGGCTGATCTCTTCCAGGATGAAAAATATGAGCCTCGGCTTTTTGTTTAAGATGTTCTTCTTATTGCAGGACACTGCATTCCCATTACATGCTGTACTTACTCCAGAACTGTTAGTGAGAAAAGAATAATCAGCTTATGCCAGGGATACCCAGAGATATTTCCTCAAAATCACCTGCATCCTGTAATGATGAGATAAACTCATCTTAAAGAAAACTATGGGTATTTAATCTAGCAAACCTACAATGGAAAATGGAAAAATTCAGGCATTACAAGAACTATTGAATAATAAATCTGCATTGACATTTATTCAAGCATACTCAAGGTATTCCCATGATCCAAATATTTCAGAGGGACCTAAATGAATCAACTGCAGTTCTGATTAAGATGTGGCTTACAGTATTCTTATTGTGTCCACCAAGCTACCTTGTATATATTTGGGATCAATATATTTAGCAGTTACTATGAGCCCATTTCAAGTTTCATGTCTGGTGGAAAACATCCATCAGTTTGAAGAAGCTCTGAAATTTCATCTTAGTCTAAGCAATAAACAAAAACATAATATTTTATTGTGAAGTAGGAAAGGAGAGTTAGCATCACTATTACTTGAGGGTAGGTGTAGTATCTATCTCTGTCCTGTTATCTGTAAAAACCACATGTGGCACAAAAAGTGGCTTCAAAAGACTCCACTCTCAGAGGTGACAGCTGGCATCCCTAGATGTTGGAATGGATTTCTAGTAACATACTTAAAATACTAACCTTAATGAAACATTAAACAGACATGAGTGGCTCTAGGATTCATCAGTCTCACTAATCCCCCTGAGAGATTTTGTGTTTCCTGTCCTTAAATCTCCAAGTTCTACAGAATTGATGTTTCTGCCCAAAAGAAAAACTTTCTTAGGGTAAGATGTATCAAGGAACCCACTGAACTGAAAGAATACTGATAGGATCTCTTGATTTCTTGTGTCCAGAAGCTAAGAGGTGAGAAAAAGAGGCATCATGCTGGTGGGATGCATGCATCCTTATCATCAGGAGCAGGCAGGGGTGCTTTCCACAATGTTTACAGAAAAGGATGCAGGTGACACTGAGAGGATCAGTCAAGGTATACAGAATATTCCTTATCCTTACAGTAACTGCAAGGCTACATGTGGCAGCCCCAATCATAGATAGTTGTCAGGAGTTCAGCCTACTCAGCTAATAGCTGTGAATAAGGGAAGTTAGGAATGAACAGCAAAAGATACAAATGGCAAGTACTAGTTATAGCCCCAAGACCAATTTAAATAGTGAGCCATTGACATCTTCTAAGTTCCCCATCATTTCCACGGAGGAATTGTTCCCTTAAATGGCATGGAGAAGTACACCTGCATGATGCCTGTGCACATGATGGAGTGTGAAATGGAGACAGAGGTGAAAATGAGATAAGGACCATTCAGATGGCCTGCTATTTGAGCCCAGTGGAGCAGCCATGCCAGAAGTACTAGTAGGAACTTGAGCCAATTACAGCACTTCATCCTGTGAGGATGCTGAGATAATGACCTAGAACAGCTGAGAACCTAAGGCAGGTTTTCTCCTACAATGCATGAGTCCCTCCAACAGGCAACTGACATATATTCGTACTGCACTATTTCTGCCCAAAGTCTGTTGGTGCTGTTTCTGCAGTGGCAAAAGCTTTCTTTCTCCCTAGCCTGATTTACAGGAAACAGAAGAGCATCACAGGCTCAAGGCATCTTTCAATGCCTCCAGCTCCTTTACCTTTTTCCTTTCTACATGTTCACCTCGAAAGTCTCTTGCACATCTCATCGTGTCTTGCTGTCTGTATCTTGTAGGACCTAAAACTGTGTATTAGTCAGTGTCCCATTACAGTAATAAAAATACCTGAGATAACAAACTTAGAAAAAGAAAAGCTTGATTTTGGATCACAGTGTTCAGTTCATATTCGATCCTCTTCTCTGCTTTTAGGTCTGTGGCAAATCGGTATGTCATGACTGGAGCAGCTGCAACAGTAGGGCTTATCATCAGAGCAACTAGCAAAACAAAGAGAGACCGGAAGAATTTAAATCTCCATGTCCTTGTTACCAGCTTGTCACCCATGACCTAACTTCCATTCTTTTCTTGGGGCCAAACTTTTAATGATGGTTTGGTCCTATCTCGATAAGGTCACAGGCTAGGGAAAAGGCCTTCAGCACATGGTCTTTTTGGAGGACACCAAGATCCACACTGTAAAATGATTTTGAACATCAGAATCTTTTGCATTGTTTTGCATGTAAAACCAGGTTATACTTCCAACTCTTCACCCATCTTCATCACCAAGAAATGTAAGAGCCTACCAAAGGGAAGTTAGACTGCAGGAAATTTTAAGTGACAAAAAGGAACAAAAGTATTCATCAGCTAAGGTCAATATCTGCAAATAATATTTAAGGGTACGGTTTGGTTCACTCCCCTATCTAATATAATATTGCCTAATACTGGGTTTCCAGTTGACCATAAAAGACCAAATATCAATATTATTTCGAAATAAAACAATCAAGAGGGTTTGTAGGAGGATTTTTAATGTTAGCTGAGGTTCACATAACCTTGAATGAGTTAGGATAGTATTTTAAATTCTTGTTAGTAAAATTTCAAGAATAATACCATAAATCTTTATTTTCTGTTACTTTTTTCACAGTTTTGTAGGCTGCTACTCTATTTTTGACAGAACTTCTGAAATAAAATACTTAATATAATCATAGATTAATCACCCTTCATAAAAGAGGGATGTATTGATATTTATGGATACTTAATATAAGGAAAATATTATTCAAGAGCCCTTTTAACTATGTCACTTAGACAAGAAATATTTAGGCACATTAGAATATAGTGTATAACTGTGAGCATTTTCTCCTGTCTCTTTCCCTCCTCCCACTCATAAGTTATGAAAATAAATTAGAAATGAATACCAAAACCCAAATTGCTGAAAAAAATATTAATAATTCAATTCTTACTATATCCAATAATTTTCCATTTATTCTATATTTATTCTGTTCATTTACAAAAACATAGAGCTTCCATTTTTTAAAAATTTTGCTCTCTATATACTTAGAATTTTCCTGATTATATTTTTGAGATTTTAATACATACTACATTTAGTAAAATTGTTAAAATACCACTTTTCATAGTTTTATGAAGTTATATTCGCCCACTCTATCAAAAAATAATTTTAGTATGTGCACAAAGTGATTACTGTTTAAACAGAAAAATGACTTATGATCTGCATGAGTTGAACACCGTACCTATTTGTAGATGAAATTTGATATAAAATATATATATGGTTATTTTCATCTAGCTTATAATATTACCATTTTTAGAAGCATTAGTTCATCACTCTAGCTTTAATGCAAACTAAAAGTAATTGACAAAAATACATCAATACAATTTTAGTAGCTCTACTTTCCACACTATTCTAAGTTATATTGCATTTTTCAGAGTTTTTCAGTCTTCTAAAATATATGCTTTGTGCTAATTAAAAGTACACATACCAAATGATACAAAGAAAGACTAGGCCAATTTAATGAGAATAAAGTCAAGGAATTACATTTCGGCCTAATGATATCACATACTCCAAATCTTCTTTAAAGACTGTTTGATGCCCCTAATTAACCAGCCATTAGTGACAGCAATCCCCTGCTGGCTTTAATCATGATGCAAACTTAGAGCAAGCAGAACATTAACTACTCTCTAAGGCACATAAATTACCTCAAAATCTCCTCTTCAGGTAGAAAGTGTGAAATCCACTTAAACAGTCCACTTTCCTGCTACGCCCAAGAGGACAAATGGAGATCCAGAAGAGAATTTCGAGACCTACCAATTACCCAAGGATATTTGCATCTGCTAAATCAAATAAATTACTTTTAATGCTACCCAGCTATTCTTATATATCAAGAAATTATGCCATCTTTGGTCTAGGAAAATACAGAAGAAAAATCATTGTTCAGGCCATAGCAATTAAAGAAAATACTAGTTAAGTCTAACATTTCAAAATGCCTCACTGCCAAAGAAGGCAAGTATTGAATGTGTCATCAGTGACAAGTGTCAGCAAGTAGGTGAACTTGAATTTAGAAAATCTTGTCATGTATCCATCATTACAGAATTTTACATAGTTTATACAACTTTAAGACTTTTAATGTTTATTCTCACCAGTACAGACTTTATATTATAGAAAAATACTGAAATTGACCAATCTGTGAGTTCAAAAGCAAATACTATGGGCATTTAGCTCAGTGGCATAAACACCTGCCTGGCAAGCACAAGGTCATAATTTTGATCCCCTGTACTGAAAAACAAATTATACATCATTGACTTACTATTCCTCAAAAAATTCTCTACATTGATAAAAGACTGTTTTATATTCCTTTTTATTCATTAAAACTTAAAATGCTTTCACATTATACTTTATTGCAAAGTAACAAATAAACCTGAAATGTTTTTATTGATCTGGGAAAAAACCCTAGTCTATGAGCAACACTAAGGCAGTATAACTCATGTCCAAAGCAGTTGCCAAAGTATCATAATGGCCATACTAGTTCTCCAAGTGCTAGTGTACTGCCTGCCAGAGCAATCCAGGTGGGCTGAGAAAGAGTCTAGCATGTAATTTGCGGATTTCATGTCAGACAGGAACCCTTGAGCCTGACTAGTAGCCTGTGACATAAATTAACCTGCTTTTAGCAGGAGATGCCACCTCCACCCTCAAGATCACTTGCTGAAATTGCATGTTTTAGAGAAAGGCAGCACAGGGCTGTTTGTAGGTATGGTGGCTAAGGGAGAGTGATATCTTGAATGGCTATGGGATCTGCCTTGGGGACTGGTAGAGTATATTCTAGGTGTGTCTCTGTTGGTTGTGTAGGCCTGGATTTGGAGTATATATAGTCCCTTCTCTGATTCTGACACTTTTTTTCTGTCCTTCTTCCATTCCATCATGAACCGATCAACTTTGCTCCACCGTGGCTTTCCTCTAAAACCTTCTGTCTTAGAATCCTGCGGAGCAGACACTGAATCTCCACAAACGTGAGCTACACTAAACCCTTTCTCCCTTAAGTTGAGTAGATCTATATTTTCTCCCTTCCTTTATATACATTTTTGTATTTAATAACTTGGTATTTAAAAGAAGAGATTATTATGAAGGGTGTTTCAGATTTATTATTCTGTCTTTAACTACTGCGCATATTTCTGAAAGCCGTGAATACTTTCTAAGAATCTATTGACTTGAGATAGTATACTTATGAAGCAGGAAATTTCTGTTTCCAAAATGTTCGTGGCTCCCTAAGAATCCATTGTGCAGCCTTGCACTCTATTCAACTGCTTCACTTTTAGCACTCGCATGTGTGCATTTTATGTTCATTTATTCCACATGAATGAATCCTTATCTTTTTCAGAGAATGACTGAACTGCATTGAAATCCTTCTCGACTCTTAAATACCTCAAACTGTTTGAAGTGCAACTATGTTTTTGCATCACTAATAACTTATCATATTCTTACCTCTAGTAATGATACTCATTTCCAAATTATTTCTGAAGAGCAATTCATATTGCTTTTTAATTCTGTTACCTTAAACTTCAGAAGCGGTAATTATCCTCCACTGATGGTAGGCCTCCCTGTCCATTCTGGACTCTTTCCTTTTCTCTTTCCAGCCCGTCAAATCGAAGGGGGAGATTCCTCCTACTACAATGGAAGTCCCTAGTTACAGGTTAGTTGTTTACACCAGGTTCAGTTTGACCCAAAACACTCAGATTTTATTTTGCTTAAATAACAGCTCACTGCCTTGGAACTGTCTCAGAGTAATGATTTTACAATTAATTATTTTAATAGAAGCCAGAAACTTATTATTGCTGATTTTATACTGAATAGTGTAATAACATTTTCTAATCCTTAGACTATTTCATAAATGCTGAATTTTTATATTCTGCACCTATAAGCCAGAAAGTGGTATTTTTCTATAAAAATAAAACATTGTAAGTCACTTATAAATCTATTTACTTAACACATATTTTCTGTATTTGTCAAGCAATATAGGAAAATGAAGATTTAGGACAGATTTAAAGAAGAAATATAAGACTTCTGAGATCCATTGAAATACTAAGAGACCGCGAACAATCTGCCTGCACAGCACTTACCAGTCACAGCTGGGGTGTGTGGGGAGGGTTGGGGCAGGAAGTAGAGACAGCTTCAAATATCATGAATAAGAAACTTCCCAAACATCCTTAACATACTAGGGACTCAGACTATTTGAAAATAAATTAGTTATGAATCCAAATTGCCTTATAAACAAGAATTTTCTTTTATTTAATCCTTTATGGTATATTGCTTAAAGTTACTTACATGACTTTAAAATTCAAAATGAAAGGTCAAAAATGTTTATTAATTGATATAATAAAACCATGATTTTAATAATGAACTAATAATTTTTAAAATTAAATTTATTGGTGCAATTTAGACATGCATGATTATATTAATAATAGAGAATTTGTGATTGTACATGATATATATTACTTCTTTATTTTTCCCATCTCTCTCTTCTCTCTTATTTTTAGAGCTTGGCTTCTACTTTATCCTTTATTTCTCATTTTTTTATTTTCCCACCCCCAACCCACTTTCCCTTTACATAGTTCCTATTTTACAATACCTACAATGCATTTTTGTTCCTATTTAACTTTCAGTATCTCACACAACAGAGGCAATACAGCATTTATACATATAGCAAATTCTTTTTATTATTTGGGTGAATGACAATAGTAATAAAGATCAGTAATAATAAATACTTATATATCAAAATATTCCAATTTGTTGACCTTAAATATATACTTTTAATTTTTTAAAGAGAATAAAACAAAGGAAACAAAACAAAACAGAACAAAGCAAATCAGAACAGAACAATACAAGCAACATAGCATGTCACAAGATAACAGGACATCAACAGTGACTATTATGTCTTTTGTTTTCTTTGAAATAGTTGACCATACCTTCACACACAATAATAGCAAACATAACAAAATAGTACAAAACCATTCAAAAGAATGAAAGCATTACAGGACTTAAAAACCAGATAATAGGAAATAAACAATGGCTACTATAAGATCTCATTTTCCACAAAAAATTGTCCATATTATCATAAATAATAAAATCAAATAAAACACAACAGGATAAAACCAATAAAAGCAGAGGAAAAAAGCATGATAGGACTTCAAAGCAAGATGATAGGAAATCAGCAATGGCTACCATGTCTTGTTTTCTTCAGAATAGCTGTTCATGTCATCACACATAATAAAATCAAAACAGAATAAAACCAATTAAACAAATGAATGAAAGCATTGTAAGACTTCAAAGCAATATAATAGGAAGCCAAGATTACCATGATATATCCCATTATATTCAAAATAGCAGCCCCTATCATCAGACAGAGTAAAATCTAGAAAAACAAGACAGAACAAAGCCTAACCTAACAAAATTGTGAAAATAATACAAGAGTTCAAGACAAGACAATCAGAAATAAACAGTAGTTACCACCTTTCCCTCCCAGGTGTTTCCTCCCCTATCACTCTTACAATAACTACTTTGTTTTTGAATACTATCAACTCCTTCTGTTTCTTATGCTAGGGTTCATGCATATGAGTTCAAACTGTTTCACCCATGAACATGATCTCCAGTTAGGTCCATTTACCTACAGAAGCCTTGAGATTATTCTGCTTTATAGATGGGTAGCTTTCAACTGCACAAATATATCATATTTTTTGTATCCATTCTGTGGTTGATGGGCAAGTTACTCTTGCTTTTTTTTTCTGGTCTCCAGTCACTTGGAACAATTGTTTTCTCTCCTTTGATTTTCAGTCTATAAATTTCCTTTCCAGTTAAATGTGTTTCTTGTATACAGTATATCAATGGATCTTGTTCCTTGATCCACTCTCCCTGTGTTTCCTTTTATTGCTGACCTGAGATTATCCACATTAATGGTTGCAACTGGCATACATTAGTTTGTCTCTGTCTTGTTATTCTCCTGTTGTTGGCCCTCCATTTTTCTCCTTCATTCACTTGCCTGTCTTGTTTGGCAGTCCTCCTCTACAGCAGTTCCTGGAATTATGGCCATCTTTATCTTTCTCTAGAATATCTGTTAGCACTCTCTGTAGGGTTGGTTTGATAGTCATGAATTCCTTCAGTTTTCCTCTATTGTGGAATTATCTTATTTTTCCATCAATTTTGAAAGATAGGTTTTCATGGTAGATCAATCTAGGTTGGAAGTTGTTTTCTTTCAGTGTTTGAAATACTTCACTACAAACTCTTCTTGTCTTGATGGTTTATGTTGATAAGTCTGCTGTGATTCTGATTGGTTTTCCTTTATAGGTGATTTGTTTCTTTTCTCTAACAGCTTTTAATATTCTATTCTTGTGCTGAATTTCTGGGATTTTGATCATTATATGTCTGGGTGTAGATTTACTTTGGCTATTGCTATTTGGAAGCCTATATGCCTCACTTAACTGCGTGCTAGATCCATTTCCCATGTTTGGGAAATTTTCTTCTATTACTTCTGTAAATAGCCTTTTATTTTCATTTGTGTTGATCCCTGCTTCTTCACCAACAGCTATCGTTTTTAAATTATGTTTCTTCACATCATCTTGCAGCCTTTGAGGTGTTTCCTGATTCTGTGTTTTTTGAAGAGATCTTTCCTTTTAGCATCACTAGCTGCAATCCTATCTTCAAGGTTTGAAAGTCTATGTTCAGTATTTCAAGTGGTTTTGCCAGCTTTTGATAGAATTTTTAATATTCTGGATCTCTACCTGAATTTGTTCTATGCATTGTAATTCTTTTCTATATTCATTCAAGGTTTCCATCATTTTCCTATGCTCTTATTTTTTGTTTGTCTTCTTTAGATCTGCTGAACAATTCTTTCAGTATGTTTGTGATTTCTTCTTTTACCTGAGCCATTGTTTCTGACTTGACTGCTTTTACCATCTTATGAAGTTGTTTCATTACTTTAGTTGCTATGCTTTCAGAGATTTCAGGCATGTGACTTACATTTTCTTCCATGACTGGATCTCCCAGACTTGTTCTGTGTCAGCTAGAAGTCTGAGATTGCCTTTTGCTCAGTCTTGACATTCTCTTGGGTTCCTCCCAACAAGCTGGTCATGGGGGCCCAGGCAATCCCGTGTCAGCTGCCCCTCCACAGCGTAGGACAATGGGACAGGCACCTGGGTTCCTCTAACCCCAGATTACAGGGAGGTAACAGGGTGTGGAGCAGGCTTCTCCAGACCTGTGCAGTTACACTGGGGCTTCCTTGATGATCAGAGGTGTGTAGAGGTGGGGCTGCTTCTCTCAGCCTTTGTGTCTGCACTGGGATTCCCACGATGGTGGCAGACACACGGGGGTGCATTTATCTGATTCTTCTATTCAGTGATGGCTGCCTGAAGGAACCAAGGGCCTCCAATGGTGGCCTACAGGTGCACAGGGCTTACCTGGCTGTGTGTCCCTGTACCTACTGGCTTCCCGCAGGAAGGAGCCTTCTGGTGGCAGCTCCCTAAGAGTGAAGGTGGATCTGCTGGTTCTCTCTGACTGCACTATTCACCCGTAGGAAAGGGATTTCAGGTGGTGGTGCCAGGCATGCTGAGGAGGATCCATGTGGCTCTCTCTGCCTGCTCTGTGCATGCATAGGAAAGAGCCTTCTGGTGACAGCTCCCAGGAGGCAGAGCAGGCTGTGCTGTGTGCCCATAAGATACCTTAAATGTATTCTTATTATATATATATATATATATATATATATATATACATATACATATACATATAACAATTCTATGAGTTTTGCATTTTCATTATTTTAGTGTTTAGAGTAATTACATTTACATAGGCAGGGAATAAGGGTGGTGGAAATTGTGACCCAAACTGCTAACTGATGCTGAAAATCCATTTTTCCCTGTAGGATATCCAGATTTCATGGGAGCACTTTGCTACCTAGATAGATATAAACAGTATCTTTCTACCTCTGAAGTTAAATCTGTACAGTCTTAATTTATTCTATTACAACACGAGAAAAAATATTGCTTTTGGTTTGAATCCTTTCACTTCCTTTGAAATGTAGAATACACACAATCAAAGAAGACAGCTTGAAGATATGTGTGAGAGTCAATTGTGGTTATGTATGGAGCTCTAACATGGGAAACAGGGTTTCCTATGGAGCAAAATGTATATTATTACAGTCAAAGAACATGTTATTTTGCTTGAACTGATTATATTTTAAGAAGATTATGTCACAGAAATATTTCTGTATCAAAATCAGATACTAGAAAGTCCAATATATAAGGAATTTTGACTGATGTTGTCATTTTTTTCAGGTACTTTTTGGTAAACAGAGTTTCACAATGTAGCATAGGCTCGCTTTGAACACACTATATAGCCCAGGTCGTGCTTAAACTCACAGGGATCTTCCTGTCTAGGCCTCTGGAGTGCTGGGATTATGAGTGTGCACCATCATGCCTAGCTTAATATTATCATACTTTATAATCTTGACGGTGAATAATTTCTTACCTGCTCAATGTTGAGGTATCACCAAGTCCACTTTCAGCTGACTCTTCATGTGGTAGGAGAAGCTGTGTAAGTATCACGCAGATCGTTTCCATTCTCTAGAGTTGGTTTCATGTGTGCCTTGCCAGCTCTCCTCATAGCTCCCTTTTATTATGATCTACTCTCCTTTATTGTCTCCTCAATTTGTTTCATCCCACCCCCAAAAGTGTCTTGGGTTGTAAGCTATAAGATGGTAGAGCTGACCTCCTTTTAATGTTTTTACACTTACTAATGATACCAATTCACAAAATCTTTTCAGGTGGTGCAATTTTATTTTTTCAGTAAACATTCATACAGGTTCTTGTTTTCTAAGTATTTTCATTTATTTCTTATTATTTCTGCTAATTTGAATACCTAATTGTTTTTTAAGTTTATGAATAATGTAAAACAAAACTTCATAACAAAACAATAAGAGAATAATAATATTTAATGCATTGCATACTGTTCTTTTTAAAGTAGTTTTTCAGAGTATGGACATAAAAATATTCTCCAATTGATATAAGACCTAATATTCCCTTTCACACTAATAGTATAACTGACTTGATATTTTCCCTTTATCCCTTCCACTGTTTCCCCTTCACCTTATCCTAGTTCCCCTTTCCTTTTGAACAATTTCTTGCCATCTCACAAGATATGTGTTGTACATTTCAGACTTTATTCACATTTTCAGTTTCTCACACCAGGGACAATATATAATGTCTACAGATTTGATTCTGATTTATTTCACTTATGATAATGGCCTCAAGTTACATCTATTAATCTATAAAAGATTCATTTGTCCTTCTTTATGACTCATACTCAATTGTGCAAAAATATCATATCATTTTATCCATTCTTTCATTGATGTACATTAAGATTGTTTCCAAGATTTAGCTATTACAAATTGTGCTGCTATACACATGGGTGCATATTTATCATTGTGGTATGATGCTTTAATTCTTCTGGAAAGATACCCAAAAGGGGAATGCCTGGGTGGAAAGGGACTTTTAATCCTAGTTTTTGAGGAATCTATATACTAATTTCCACAGCACCTGTATACATTTCCACCAAGAGTGAAGAGTTTTCCTCCCCATGGCACTTCCAGCATTTGTTGTTGGCCAAGATAGTCAATCTTTTGGGGGTGAGATAGAATATTAGAATTGTTTTAATTTTCATTTTTCCAATGGCCAATAATGTTGGACATTTTTTCATGCATTTATTTGCTATTTGTGTTTCTTCCTCTGACAAGTGTGTATTCACCTCAGATGCACTTTTTTTATTGTTTCTTGAATTTGGGGTGGTCATTTTTCAGTTCTTTATATGTTCTAGACATCAGTCCTTTAAGGGACAACTGACTAAAATTTTTTCCACTCTGTGTATTGTCTTTTCATTCTGATGGTTATTTCTATTGATGTGCAAAAGCTTTTTAATAAGATGAAATTCCAGTTGTTGATTCTTTTAGCTATTTCCCATGTGATCATGGTTTTGTTGATGAAATTTCTGCCAATATTATGTCTTCAACATTTCTACCTACTTTCTCTTCCAATAGATTTAGTGTTTCTGTTTTAATATTTAGATCTTTTATATTTACTTTACTGCTAGTGATAGATATGGGTCTTGTTTTAGTCTTCAGCATGTGGAAAGCAAGCTTTTCTAGCACTATTTATTTAAAAGTCTGTCTTTCTTCCAGTGAACATTTGGTCTTTTGTCAAAAATAAGATGAATGAGTGTATTTGGAGTTGTTTCTGTAGCTTTTAATCTGTTCCAAGCAGCCTCAGGTTTGCTCTAGCCAGTACCATTCTGACTTTATCACAGTGACTTTGTAGTATAATTTCAAGTCAAATATTATTTTGCCTCTGCCTTGTTTTTGTTTCTAGCATAGCTTTTGCTCTTCTAGGTCTGTTCTGTTTCCACATGAACTTAAGGAATATTTTCACTAGTTCTGTGAATATGCTAATGGTATTTTATTTGGGATTGCATTAAATCTGTATACCAATTTTCATTATGTTGGTTCTTCTAATATATGAACAAGGTATATCTTTCTATTTATATTCTCTTCAATCTCATTTTTTAGTGTACATTTGTTTTCAATATATAGATCTTTTACATTCTTTATTAGATTGATTGCTAGGTATTTCATTTTTGGAGTTCCTACTCTGAAGGATATTGTTTTCTAATTCCTTCCTCAGTGAATGTGTTGTTTGTGTATAGGAATGCTACTAATTTTTGTGTTGACTCTGTATCCAGCTATACTACAGAATTTGTGATTAAATATACAAGTCCCTTGTTGGAGTTTTTGGGGCCTTCTATGTAGAGTATCAAATTATCCACAAACAGTGATAATTTAACTTATTCTTTTCCTATTCTTGTAGGAAAGGAATTTCCTATTCTGCTCAGGGGTTGAGCAGATAAAAATTAGAACGAGGGCAAGGAATTTATAATATTATTTTATGATAGTCACACACAAGAGTTAACACAAGAAAGTGCGTGAAATCTATCCACAACACCAGTGACACAGAATATTCAGCCAAGGGCCTGAATCCCACAGCAGTGTCCTATATGAGTCCAGATAAAGACCCAGAGCTCACAACAATGCCTCCCACAAGTTCAACTGGAGGTCTAGAGCCTACAAGAAGGACTCATACCAGTCTATTTTACAGATCCATGCTGGGAAGGCCCAAAGGTCAGCAGTGGAATCTAGAAAGTCTAGGACAGCAGGGTGAAGGAGCTGTGTTGGTAGGTTGAGAGTTCTACACTGGATCGAGAAGTCACAATCAAAACAAAGACCAGGACTGTCCAAAAAGTACCACAACCATCCTCAGTGATGCAGAGGCCCCAAGCTCCTCCAACTATAAGCACAGTGGAGCACATGCCAGGAAGCCAGAGTGAGGAGTTAGTCCTGGAGATTAAGCATCCCACGTCTTTCTCTCCAGAGCTAAGAAACAATGCTCAATATGAGGACCAGAGATTATCCAGGGAACCAACCATTCAAACAGCAACATGTAGGAGAACCCACAATGCCTCAACACCTCAACGTCCCAATGCTTTTCCTCTCCCTCTCCACATCTTTATGCTGGCAACTTTCTTCAGTGAAACATCTATGCTCAGCACCATGGTGATTTAATTCTTCTGGCATTAAGTTGACCAACAGTTTTTAATCTATAACACCTATCTTTATTCCTTTTATTTCTTTCTCTTGCCTAATTGCTTTGCTTAATATTTTCAGAACTATAAAAAATAGAAGTGATGATAGTGGACACTGAGCCATCACTATGTTCCTGGGATGAATTCTACTTTATCATGATATATAATTTTCTTGCTGATTTATTGCATTCTGCTTGCCAATATCTTATTAAGGATTTTTGCATCCATGTTCAATAAGGAGATTTGCCTTTAATTTTCTTTTTGGTTGGAACTTTCTTTAGTTTTGCTATCAGGGTAATAGTTGCTCCCCAGGAAGAACTTTAGAGGTATTGTTTCTCTTTCAATTTCATTAAAGAATTTGAACATTAGTGGCATTAAATCTTCTCTAAATTTCTTATAGAGTCAAGTAGTGAATCTATCAGGGCCTTGAAATTTCTTTGTTGGTAGGTTTTTAATTATGTTTTCAATTTCATTGACTGATATCAGGTAATTTGGAATATTTATATCTTCTTTATTCAGTTTTGGTAATTCATGTGTCTAGGAATCTACCCATTTCTTCTGTGTTTTCCATTTTAGTTGAGTACAGGTTTTGAAGTAGGTATTGATGTCCTTATGCGTGTCAACAAGATCTGTTATGATTTCATCCTTTTCATTCCTAATTGCTTGAATTTCATTTTTTTTCTTTCCTCTTTTTCATAAAGTTAGCTATGGGTTTTTCAATTTTATTTAACTTTCATGGAAGCAATTGTTCAATTCATTGACTCTTTGTATTGTTTTCTTAGTTTTCACTTGTATTAATTTGTTCTGATCATTACATTTTTCTCTCTCATGTGAACTCTGGTTTTGATTTGTTTTTCCTTTTCTACAAGTTTAAGTTTCAACATTAATTTGTTTATTTGAGCTTGTTCTATTTTCCTGATGTGATAACTTACTGCTGTAAATTTCTCTGTATGACTGCTTTCATTGTGTCCCAAAAGTTCCAAAATGTTGTACATGTATTTTGATTTAATTGTGCATACAGTTTGATTTATTCAATTTTCTCTGTGACTCATTGTTTGTCGTGGAAGGCGCTGTTTAATTTCCATCTGTTTATGTAGTTTTCATGGTTTCTTTTGCCATTGATTTCCAATTTCAATGCATAATGGTCAGATAATATTCATAGGGTAATTTCAATTCCTCTGCATTTACATAAGCATGTTTTACAGGCTAATATATGGTCTGTTTTGTAGAGCATCCCATGTGCAGCTAAGATGAATGTGTATTCTGATGTTGTGGAGTGGAACACTGTGTAGACATCTAGTAAGTTCATTTGTTCACAGGGTTTTTTGTTTGTTTGTCTTGGTTTTTTGAGACATGGCTTCACTATGTAACCCAGGGTGTCCTCAACTCACAACAGCCCCCTGCATCAATCTCCCCAGTGCTGAGATTATGGACATGAGCCAACAAGCCTGGCAGCATACAATTATTTTATTCTGATATTTCTTTGTTGATTTTTTTCTAGTTGATGCATCTAACTGTGAAAGTGGGGTATTAAGGTCCCCCATTACAATTATGTTAGGGATTATTTGATTTTTCATGTCTGTTAATATTTGTTTGGTGTAGTTGGGTGCAACAGTGGGTGGTGCACATATATTTATAATTATCTCTTCTTCTTGGAGTATTTCCATAAAAAGAATGTGGTGACCTTCTTTGTCTCTTTTGGTCAGTCTTGGGGTGAGGTTTGCACTGTCTATAAAAAGAATATTACCCTTGCTTTATTCTCAGTTCCTGTAGTATGGAGTATTGCTGGCTATTCTTTGACTTTCAGTATATTAAATTCTTTTCAAGTTAAATATGTTTCTTGAATGCAGCATATTACCAGGTCTTGCTTCTTGATCCACTCTGCCAATCTATTTCTTTTGGTTGATGAATTGACAACATTTATATTTATGGTTATAACAGATGTAGCCATCTTTCTCACATTGGTTTCTTATTTTTGGTTCCTTGTCTTCCCTATTTATTTAATTGGATCTTTGTTTTGGTGGTCTTGTGATTGTTGTTTTCAATTTAGATATATTTCTAATATATTCAGAGCATTCTAAAGAGCTAGTTTGGTGGTCATAAAATTCTTCAATTTTTCTTTGTCATGGAAGTATCTTATTGCTCCATCCATTTTGAAAGATAGTTTTGTGTGGTACACTTTTTTAAGTTGCACATTATTTTCTTTTAGGAGTTGAAATATCTCACTCCAAGTTCTCCTTGATTTGACAGTTTGTGTTAGGAAGTCTGATGCAATTCTGATAAACTTTCATTTATAGGTAATTTGTTTCTTTTCTCTGTTTTTAATAATTTTTTGTGCTGAGTTTCTGGAATCTTGATTATTCTATTAGTTGGGGTACATTCATTTTTGTCTTGGCTGCTTGGAGTTTTATATACTTCACTTATTTTTGTGTCACATTCTTTATCCATGTTTGGGGAGTTTTCTGCCATTATTTCTGTGAAGAGCATTTTTAAATGGCATTTGCACAGTTTCCAGCTTTCTCATTGATCCTAATACATCTTACATTGCTCTTTTTGCTTCAACTTGTAGCTGTTAGATTAACTTTCCAAGTTGGCTTGAGTGGACCATGCCCAGCAACCTTCATTCAACCAGGAGAGCCAGGCCCATGTCACAAGGGGAGCCAAGACAGCGCCACCATGTGGTGAGTTCCACCTCACTAGCGCTACCAAGGAGAGTTTGGGACCATCATTCCCAGTGGCTGGGTGCCTGCCCAGCCCTCTAGGACACTAGGACACTACACTAGGCTCCAGAGGTTTTGCAGGATTGAATGGACTGTGCCCAGTGACCTTCATTCAAGGAGGGGAGCCAGACCCATGCTACAAGGGGAGCCAGGCCTGCAAGAGTCTCAGGAGCTGAGGGAGGAGGAGGTGATTTCCAACACATCCAAGGAAAGCTTTGGAACATCACTGGAAACACAGGAATATAGGAAAATGACAAAACAAAAGACCAAAATGCAATCTCAAACTTCCAGCACATCCCAAGAAACCTAGGAGCCATATACACAGAAGAAAATACTAGTCACACACCTGAAATGCCTGAAATGATATAAACTGAAATAAAGAAGCAAGTATGGGGAGCTATGAAGGAACTCAACTCAGAAATAATCTCCCAGGTAAAAGAAGAAATGATAAAAGTAATAAAAGATATACTGAACACATCTAAAGAAGACACAGCTGAAAAAATAGAGGAATAAAGCAAAAAGATAGAATCCCTTAATGAACAGTATAACAAACAAATAGAATACATGAAGCAGTTTCAAAGAGATATACAGGAAATCAAAAATTTTAAGTTGGCAAAACAGCCTCAATGAAATTGAAGATAAAATTTCAGACCTCGAAGATAAGATTGCACCTAGTGAACAGGAAAGGAAAGATCTTCTAAAACTAACAAGGAATCAGGAAATAACAATTCAACTGCTGAAAAATAATGCAAAGAAAAACAACATAAGATTAATAGAAATAAATGAAAAAGAAGGGGCAACACAAATGAAATCAAGAGGATATTTACAGAAGTACTAACTGAAAGTTTCCCATACATGAGAATGCAAACTGACATACAGATTAGTGAAGCATATAGAACTCCAAATAGCCATAATCAAAATAAAACTGCACCAAGACATATAATAATCACCACCCCAGAAATCCAACATAAGAACAGAATATTAAAAGCTGATAGAGAGAAAAGACAGATCACCTATAAAGGAAAACCTATCAGAATCACAGCAGACTTCTCAATGCAAACAATGAAGTCAAGAAGACCATGGAGTGAAGTATTTTAGATCTTAAAGGAAAACGACTTCCAACCCAGAATGATGTACCCTGCAAAACTGTCCTTCAAAATAGATGGAGACATAACATACTTCCATGACAAAGAACAGCTGAAGAACTTCATGATCACCAAATCAACCCTACAAAGAATACTGAAAGACATTCTAGATACACATAGGAAAAAACCACTAAGAAAAACAGACAATTAAACAGAATGAAAGATAAAGATACAACAGCAGAAAGATAACATGTCAATAATAAACTGATATATAACAGTTATAACCATTAATGTAAATGGGTTCAATTTACCAATTAAAAGAAACAGACTGGCAGAATGGATCAAGAAACAATGTCTAACCATATGATGTCTACAAGAAACCCATCTAACAGAAAAGGGAACTTACAGACTGAAAGTCAAAGGATGGAAAACAATACTCCATGCAACACGAATTCAAAAAAAAGAGGGGGTAGCTATTCTGTTTGCAGAGCACATGAGCTTCAAACCAAGAATGATGCAAAGAGATAAAGAAAGTCACTACATACTAGATAGGGGAAAATTTCAAGAGGAAAAGATAACAATCTTAAATATATATGCACCAAATTCCAGAGCACACCACAGCTAAACAAAGAAAGTATTAACAGAAATGAAAAATCAAATAAGCAATAACACAATTATAACAGGAGACCTTAACATGCCATTGACACAAAGAGATAGATCAACTAGACAGAAAATCAGTGAAGAAATAACAGAACTGCATCACACCTGTGAACAAATGGACTTGATAGGCATATACAGAGTGTTCCATCCAACAACATCAGAATATACATTCTTCTCAGCAGTACTTGGAACATTCTCTAAAATAGACCATATACTAGCCCACATAGCACATACATAAGTAAATGCAAAAGAATTGAAATTATCCCATGCATGTTATTGGATCATAGCACCATGAAACTAGAAATGATCTAGAAACTAGAAATGATAAAAGAAACTGCAAAAACACCCAAAACACATAAAAATTGAAAAATACACACTTGAGCAATAGTGAGTCAAGAGGAAATTAAAGAATAAAATAAACAGTATCTACAAGCAAATGAAAATACAAATACAACTTACCAGAACCTGTGGGATGCAATGAAAGTGGTCCTCAGAGGAAAATTTATTTCAGAGTTCCCACATTAGGAAAACAGAGCAAACACAAATAAACAACCTGATACTACCTCAAACATCTAAAGAAAGAAGAGCAAGCCAAGTCCAAAGCAAAAAGAAGGGAGGAAATTAAAATGATTATAGCAGAAATTAATGCAATAGAGACTAAGAAAACAATACAAAGAATCAATGAATCAAAGAGTTGGTTCTTTGAAAGAATAAATAAAATTGATAAGCACCTAGCCAACATTATTTTAAAAAGGAAAGAAAAGACTTAAATTCATGCAATATGGAATGAAAAAGGTGAAAATGCTACAGACTCCATGGAAATACAGAAATACCTATTTTGAAAACCTCTGCTCTCATAGGTTTGATAACACAGAAGACATAGATGGATTCCTAGAAACATATGAACCACCAAAGCTGGATCAATAAGATGTAAATCTGCTAATAGACTAATTACTGTTAATGAAATTGAAAATGTAATTAAGTCCTTACCAACAAAGATGATCCCAGGCCCAGACTAATTCACTGCAGAATTCTACAAGAAATACAAAGAGGACTTAATGCCAACACTCCTCATACTCTTCAATGAAATTGAAACGGAAGCAATGCTCCCAAAGTCATTCCTAGAAGCAAATATTACTCTAGTACCAACACCTGAGAAAGACCCAACTAAAAAAAAGAGAACCACAGACCAATCTCCCTAATGAACATAGATGCAAAAAATTCTCAATAAAATATTGGCAAACAGGATGCAGCAAATCATCAAGAAGATTATACACCATGACCAAGTGGGATTCATCTCAGATATGGAGGGATGGTTCAACATACATAAATCAATAAATGTAATACACCATATCAATAGAGCCAAAAGTAAGAATCACATGATCATTTCTATAGATGCAGAAAAAGCTCTTGATAAGATCCAACACTCATTCATGATAAGAACCTTACAGAGAATTGGAATAGATAGTCTTTACCTCAATATGATAAAGGCCATCTATGACAAACCAAGAGCATGTCTCATATTAAATGACCAAAACTGAAAGCCTTTACCTTGAAATCTGGCATAAGACAAGGATGTCCCTTATCACTACTCCTATTCAACATAGTACTGGAAACACTAGCCAGAGTAATTAGACAAGAGAGAGAAATAAAAGGAGTAAAGATAGGAAAAGAGGAAGTTAAATTATCATTATTTGCAGATGACATGATACTCTACATAGAAAACCTTCAAAACTCCATTGAAAGACTTCTAGATATAATAAGCAAATTCAGCAATGTAGCTGGATACAAAGTCAATACTCAGAAATTAATAACATTCCTACACACTAACGACAAAATCACCAAGAAAGAAATAAGTGAAACCATACCCTTAACACTAGCATCCAAAAAAATGAAATACTTTGGAATTAATCTAATGAAAGAAGTAAAAGAGTTATACAGGAAAAATTATAATACCCTGAAAAAAGAAATCAAAGAAGACCTGAGAAAATGTAAAGACATCACTTGTTCATGGATAGGAAGAATAAATATTGTGAAACTGGCCATTCTCCAAAAATTGTTATATAGATTCAATGCAATCCCAATGAAAATACCACTAACATACCTCATAGATCTAGAGAAATCACTCCTAAAATTCATCTGGAACCAGAAGAGACCTAGAATAGCAAAGGCAATTCTAAGCAGCAAAGCCAAGGCAGGAGACATCACAATCTGACTTGAAGTTATATTACAAAGCTACTGTAACAAAATCAACATGGTAATGGAATAAAAACAGATTTGAAGATCAATGGAATAGATTATAAGATACAACCACAACTACAAATACACTCAATCACCTTATCTTTGATAAAGGGGCCAAATATGTTCACTGGAAGAACAATAGTCTCTTTAATAAATGGTGCTGGAAAAACTGGCTATCCATATGCTGAAAACTAAAACTAGACCCATGCCTATCACCATGTACTAAACTAAAATCTATTTTTTTTTTGGTACTGTGGATCAAACTCACAACCTCACACTTGCCAGGCAGGTGCTTATGCCTCTGAGCTAAATCCGCAGCCCACTAAACTAAAATCTAAATGATCAAAGATATAATTATTAAAACAGAAACACTAAATTTGTTGGAAGACAAAGTAGGTAAAAATCTTTAAGACATAGTGGTAGGTAGAAAATTCATAAAAAGAAGCAAACTGCACTGGAAATACTTCCCAGAATCAATAACTGGGATAATGTCTTATTAAAGAGTTTCTGCATGTCCAAAGAAATCTCCAGCAGAGTGAAAAGAAAACCCACAAATTGGGGAAAAATCTTAGTGAACTGTCCCTCAGACAAAGGACTTCTGCCTAGAACTTATAAAGAATTTTAAAAAATCAGACCCCCAAAATTCAAAGACCCAATCCAAAAATGGGCATCTGAGATGAACACACAGTTCGAATGGCAAATAAATACATGAAAAAATTTTTATCATCATTAGTCATTAGAGAAATACAAATTAAAACCACCCTGAGATTCCATCTCATTCCAGAAAGAATGGCCAGGATCAAGAAACCTACCAACAACAAGTGCTGGAGAGGCTGTGGGGAAAAAGGAATTCTTCTGTGCTGTTGGTGGGAATGTCCAGTGGTGAAACCACTGTGGAGGTCAGTCTGGAAATTCCTCAAAAAGCTGGGATTGGAAGTCCCATTGGACCCAGCTATTTTACTCCAAGGCATATTCCCAGAAGAACTGAAAACATCATACCACAGTGATAAATGTGAACCCATGTATATAGCAGCACAATTTGTAATAGCCAGATCTAACCTAAGTGCCCATAAACTGAGGAATGGATAAAAAAATTGTGGTAATTTTATACAATGGAGTACTACTCAGCTATAAAGAATGATCACATTGAGATATTTATAAATAAATGGGTGCAACTTGAGTCCATACTGATAAGCAGAATAAATCAAACTCACATGTATAAATACTGTATGGTCTCCTTAATGTAAGAAATGGTAAAAGTACATAAGATTCTATGGTAATCATGGTTCCCCATTATATTGCTTTGAAATTTTATAATGTTTTCATCATTGGTTGGAATGGTTTTATTCTGTTTTTTTTAATCTTATGTTTGATGATATGAATAGCTACTTTGAAGAAAGCAAGACAATATGGCAGCCATTGCTGATTTAATATCATCTTGCTTTGAAGTCTCACCATGCTTTTGTTCTTCTGTTTCGATTGGTTCTATCATGTTGTGTCTTATTGGATTTTAATATGTATATAGTATAAACAAAATTTTAATATGTATATAGTATAAACAAAATTTTTAGGGAAAATGAGATATGGTAGCCATTGTTTATTTTCTGTTATTTGGGTCAGAATATCTTGTAATACTTTCATTCTCTTGAATGGTTTTTTATTTTATTTTATGTTTGACATTATTGTGTGTGAAGTTACGCTCAACTGTTTCAAAGAAAGAGACATTACGGTAGCTACTGTTAATATCCAATTGTCTTGTTGTGAAGTGCTGTGTTGCTTACACTGTTCTGTTCTAATGTATTTGTTCTGTCCTCTTTTGCTTTATTATCTGTAAAATAAAAAAAGATTACATTTTCATGGTCTCTTGCTATTTTTAAGGTATCTTTCTTTTCAAGGTCTTTAATTTCAATTGTATCTTCTAGATCTGATGTAATACACCATATCAATAGAGCCTTTAGTCTGTTGCATATACTTTCAATGTAGGTTTTAAACTCTGGGATTTCTGTTTGATCTGTTTCATGGATTCCATCTCTTTTCTGTGTTGAGCATTTATGGTTTCCATCATTTTCTTAAGATCATCTATTTTTTATCTGTGTCTATTCTAATATCTTTCATTTTCATCATCATTTCTTTTTATACCTGAGAGATTATTTTACTATAACCCTTTCCATTTTTTTTTCATTTCTGCTACTGTCATTTCAAAAAGTTCTAGTGCTTGGATTCCAATTTCCTCTATCACTTTGTGCTCTATGCTTGTCCTAGGTGGGCTGGGAATCTGGGGTTACACTTTGTTTCTGCATCTTATTTTCTGTTTTCTAATTTTTTAATTTTGTTTTCTTTGTTGCTACTTACCAATTTCTTATGATAGATAGTCTTATCATTAGTATTATGGTTTTCCTAGGAGATATCTGCTCTTCAGGTATGTCATCTAGATATAGGTGGGTTTTTTATTTCTTTCTCAGGAATCTATCTTCCCTACTCATTGAGGATGAAACTTGGTGATTTGATTTAGCCCCCAAGCCTTTGGTACTGGACTGTGGTGATGATTATGACTCAATACAATCAGTAATATCATGTAAGGGCTAAAAACTGCCTATAATGCATGCGACATCTTGGCTAAGGAAGTTCAGCTAGCCATAGCAATATTATCTAATATAGTCAAGCTATTGACAGACTATGGTAACTAATAACCTGATACCTTTGACCATAGGATCAAATTCTACAGATATATAACAGAATCCAACACATAACAGCAACTAATACACAATAATTTTCCCTTCAGTGGAATTACTTTACCCTTTATCTGGAATGGGGCACTGTTAAGAGGGTAATTCAGACATTACTGAGCTCAAACATAGTAGAAGCAAGAATGGTTGGCAAGGGGTAATCACCCAAATTTTGGTAGGTTGGAGGACACAAGAGAGAAAGGATGAAAGAGAAAATGTAGGAATCTTGAAGTCAATAAGGAAGAAAAGAGACAGTGTTTATTCACTTGAAGATATCATAATTTCAAGAAGTAATTGAGAAAAGAGAAAAAAACATAAGTAGAAGAAAACAAAAAAGAAAGTTTATAAGTCTAACTAATGAAGAAAAAGAGTAGGAAAGATCAACAACAAAATGAACAAATAAAATCCCAAAATTCAACCAAAAATAAACAAAAATCCAAACCAAACCAAAACAAACCATTTACAAAAACCAGAAAAACAAACAGAAATAAAAGTAGTACAGTTGCTCTGGTGTTCACAAGTCTGTGGTAGTGTCCAAGTCATTTCCCAGAAATGTGCTGTGTATGCCAGTGAGCTTTTCTGTAGGGTTTGTGCTGGGTATAGAACTGATCTTGGCCTCTGGATCTGGGGGCTTGGACTGGTCTATTGCTGGAGTTCTCCAAAGCCCTCTGATCTAGAATGATGGGTCCACCCACTTCTGTCCTGCAGGTCTGTGTGCAGAAGCAGCAAGCTGGTTCACCTAACTTATTAACTACTGGCCCCTCACTGTTACTTCAGACTCTTTCACGCTGCTGGTTTCACCTGAGGCTACATGTATGCTTTGGTCCGGGCCTGGTCTTTATCTCGCTGATTCCACCCACTGTTTGTCTGTGTGCCCCTAACTGGGCCTGACCTTGTCTTTCTGGTTGACCCACTGGTTTGATTTCCCACTGTCCTTTTGAACTTTTCTGGGCCACTAGATTCTGCCTGAGGCACTTGCCCCACTGGGCTAGCTCAGTCCAGACCCCTGCATATGCTGCACACTAGTCTGGCTGGCTGGGTCTACTTGATGCTTATTTAAGCTTAGGGTCCCTTTAATGTCAATCTGTTACCTATATGTCCCTTAAAGTAAAGGTACTATTGTGAATATTAATCAATTAATGATTCAAAATTATTTCTATACACATATCAGATCATTCTCTTCACTTTCTAAAGCAATTATGATAGATAGTTTTATATTAGTATTATGGTTTTCCTAGGAGATATCAACAATTTAGTTGTGCTTTAGTGTCTGCCTTTTTGTCCTGAACTGAATCAAAACATTTACATTTCATAGACTTTCTGACTTTGGGGAAAAACCAAAGGTTTCATGGTGCCAAATCTATTGAATAACATAGCTGAGGACATACTGTGTTGTTATTATGAACCATTAAATGACACTGGGCAGCACAATTCACCATATTTCATCACACCTCAAAAGACACTCCTGAAAGGGGAATTCTGCTATAGCTTCAGAAAGTGGCAAGAATGATGGGACATATGTTTTCAGATTTAGGGGGAATATTGTAAGGATACTTAATCACCATTTATCATTTACTGTAATACTTTTAAATTTAAATACTCACCACATAGTTTGTTTATTCTTCATTGGATTTAACAAAAGCATATTGTCTGGACAACATAGACAGGTACATTATCATCCACACTATTTTGAAGCATGTGTATACTTCAAGAAGCACAGCCAATATTTCAGTTATAATTTCATCCCTCGAATGAGTATATGCCTAGCTCATAGAATTCCAAAACGTTTTTAATTGAACCATCGTGTTCTTTCCTGTGTGGCCTTGTGACTTCAGTGGTGTAATAAGAGCACATCTTCATCTGCCCATGGGTTTTCCACTAACTTCCCTGGCTGTAAGTGCTGTGACAGGCATAGACTGTCTTACAATAAATATTGCATGGTAGCGTGTCAAAAGTATAAATTAAGTGAAGGAAAGTGGGAGTAAATAAAAGAATAAAAGTTAAGATTAAGTCACTGAATATAGTTATTTACTGGGATTGATCTCATGTCAAATATAGGGTAAAACAAGAGTGTTTTGTAATCAATTAATGACAAAAGCTTAGAAGTAGAAGAAGGTTAGATATGAGAAAGATTATTATGTATTTCAAGAAACTGCCAATATGAGCAGGAACTTAGCTGTGAAAGGACTCTTTTTTATGAGTGTCACTCTTTATTCCTGAAATTAGTTTTTTATTGTGCCTATGAATGTGACATATAACACTCACTGAAGTTAATACTTGAATCATTACAGAACTTTAATCATCTTTAATCAACAGCAGAAAGTGATATGTTTTGAGGGTCAGAAAGGGCCTGTAGTCCCCAAGTGACAACTGATGAGAGAAGGGTGACATTGCCATGTGGTTTCTATTCTTGCAATTTAAGCAAAAAAATTACATAGTTTACAGATAGTGGTTGAATAGTAGAATGATCCAAGATTTTCTCCTCTCCACCAGAGCCCCTATAGGGAGCATTATTTTTTCTTTTGGATAAGCCCAACATATTATTTAAGGTCATAGTTTCTCTTTAATGGCTTTATTTTTATGTAATTAACAAAAGTTATATTATTTAGGAATGCTCAACTTGATCTTTTGATAAACATATATATTGTGAAGAGGTCACCATGCAAGTTAATATCCATCTTGTAACATGCATAGTTATCTTTTTCTCCAGTGCTATGCCCGTGTGGTGAGCACACTCCAGATCTCTGAGCTAGTGCTATATATGTAGTAGGTATTGTTAAAGTTGCACACTGGAGCCACAGAATTTATTTATCTTGCAAAACTAAAAGCTTGAACTCTTTTCAATCCCAAAGCCCCATTCTCCAAGAATGCTCCTGAGCTTGGCCGGGGATTCAACTGGTAAGTGAGCGGGTTTCGTCTCTTGGTATACAGCTCATTTCATGTCCTCTAGGATCATCCTTTTGATCCAAAGGCAAAATGCCCTTTGTTTTTTGTTTTAAAAGCCAAATATTATTTCATGATATGTGTTCTGTATGTATCAACCATAGTTTAATCAATTCAATAATTATATATTTCTGACTAGTACATCTCTCCAGTTTTTCAGTGTTGCCTCTGCTGCTTAATGCTTTTTCTCTAGTCAGTCATATGCATACCACTGTCAATGAGCACAGCTTCCTCATTCCTGATATTTTATTCCTTGTGGCAAGGATACTGGGTAGCTCTAACAGTCTTCTTAATTTCTTGAAATCTCTCCCTGCTTACCTCCCTCACTTTCATATCTCACGCAATATATAAGTCACGCTCTGTGGGGGGAGGCAGAGCATAATATTGTGATGGGGAAACTGAGAACCCAGACTGAAGACACATTACCTTACATTACATTTCTTCTTCAGGCTTTTATGAAAGGAGCTGTCCAAGTGCTTTGTGCTGATGAAGGTCCTGTCCTTGTAACAATTTATCGCCAATGGCTCTTGGAGATTGTGTCCACTGTCAACCTGTTTCTAGAATTTAATATTAAAAAGTGATTTTCTGACAATAAAAGCTACAACTTCCAATGTCTACTTTGCTATTGAACAAGATGAAATTACATGTGCATTTTCTCAGCACATAATCATTACATCCATCATGGTACACGTATAAAATGCAATTTTCATTAGCTCAGAACTTATACAGAGAAATAAAATAACCTGCATCACATTAATAGTTTGGATTAACTAAAAAAGGTGTGGCTTCACAGCTACTATTTTCTAATATAGGAATTTTTATCCTCATGTTTTCCTAAGATATGCATGCACACGGTGCTAGAATTGAGGGTGCTTATTTAAGATTTACAGTGGACCAGCCATTGCTCCATCACCACTAAATGTACTAAATCCAAAAAATTTATGAGGTTGAGTCTGTCATTTCTATTAATATTTTTAAGATAAAGAAATGGAATAAATAAATTATTTCTAATTTTTTGAAGGCCTCAATGTTCATACCTTGTAGAGCTACAAATAGAAGCCACACGCCCTGTTAGGTCTTCTCATGACTGCACATATGCCTTACAATAGCACTTTGCTTTTGAGGCCTGACCTATTTATTTATCATTTATTCTCACTACTGACCATATTGCTTTTTGTTTCTGATAACAAGACCTTCAGTTTCTTTGCTTATTTCTTTGTACCAAGTATGTTTGTTTCACCTAGAGAGAACTTTGCTTTCAAAACAGGATAGGAAAATGAACTGCTTTGTTATTTCTTCATAACCATATTTCCAGTCTCTGCTGCAAGGGCCACAAAACATTAGATATCAAGAAGAAAGAAAAGGTGGCAGCCCCAGTCATGGGAACTGAAGTCAGCACTGTCCTCAGCAGACACAAGTGCAACACATGGACATGGAACCACTGAGGAAAGTGGGCAGGTGCAGGCTGACCCACCCAGGAACACAGGAGAGGTGACCTAGAATGCCGTTATGTAGTCCTGGGAAGGGGGGAAATAAGTTCAGTGCTGATTTATCTGAAAATGAAATGTCATTCACATATGTCAAATCCCCCATATGGTATAAATATCTCTAAAATAGTATATATATATATATATATATATATATATATATATTATATATAGTATAATTATATGTACTATAACTCTATAATAGTATATATACATACACTATAGTATAATTTATAATGTGTAACATCATTCATATAGTGTATATGTAATTATCCACAAATATAATTTTATATATATATAATTTATTTATCATTTACTCTAACTACTATTAATCATTAGTTTTTGTTTTCTGATAGCTAAACCTTGAGTTCCTTTGTTCACTTCTTTCACCAAGGATTTTATATATATATATATATATATATATATATATATATATACACACACACACACACACACACACACGCACACACACACATTTATGTATATATAATTTAGAAATACATTATCATTACATGTACATGTTTAAAACCTCTACAGAATTAGGGTCACTTTACAAATATCTAAAACAGTTTTTATTTTAACTTTTCATTTGTAAAAGTGAATATATAATTAATCACAAGAACTGTAACATCACTGAGAATTAAAAGAGTTATTAATTACACTAGGACAATAGTATGTCTGGTTACAACATAGGATGTTAACTCCCTATTTATATAAGGCTTAAAATCTTTGTTTATTTCTAAAGTTCCCTTTTTTGTATTTAATATTAGGAACAAAACTACAGCCAGAATCAACAATAATCATTCTACGTTGATTTTTTTAATTTTTTATTTTCATTAGTACATGTTTCCAGTACATAATCATTACATTCACCGTGAGGAACTGGTACATGTCAAACTGCACCTTTATTATTTTTATTTCTCTCTTCCCTTCTTTCATCTCTTAGTGTAGTTGATTATTGTGAAATCATAGGAATACAGTTAATGGCTCTAAGTCTTATTTTGTTTCTGGGTGACCTATTTTAATTTTAAATGATTTTATGCTTGTTTCTCTATTTTGATAATGAAGATTTAAAGTAATATTAAACATTTTTTATTTTGATTTTTGTGTAGCTCATTTCCAAAGTCTTATTTCTATCTTTTGTTGTATATATACAGTACTTTCCTTTGATTTTTGCTTTTGTATCTTGCTCTTGTATCAGTCTCTTGTAGTACCACGTAAATACTAAAAGTTGCACAAATTATGAATATCTATCTCCATGAATTTTTTTTCAGCTAAACACACCTGTTAAAAGGTGAGCCGAAGCAGAATCAGACCTTTCCAGTACCCTGAAGGCCTTCACACACATCTGCCTGTGGTTTGCCCCAGTGCTGCCATCTTCAGACTTTCCTACTGTTGGTGAAGTTGGGGTGAGTCTTAACATATCTATAATTCTAAGTACAGTTTCTTTCAAAGACACGTTTGCATGATTCATTCATCTTAATGCATTTAACAATATGGTTATATTGCATTTCTTTGCATACAAGTTACATTTGCTTTCCAGTCAATTTTCAGTTATTAATTTTATTTTTTAATTTACAAAACATTTGTATATATCGAGACAATGCAATATTTTAATTCATGTATGCAATGGTTCATGACCAACTTGAGATAATTAATTCATCTAATATTTTAAACTTTTATCATTCCCTTATATTAAAAATCCTCCATTTTAATATTTTGGGATTAATAATCAATAGATCCAAGACAACCTCCCAAGTGGGAGCAAATATTTGCAAACTCTCCATCTGAAAAAATATTATTATTGAATTTTACAAGGAACTCAAGTCAATAAGAAAGATGAAAATAACTTGATCTATCATACTTTGAGGGTGATACATGATAGCTACAGTATGTAAACATATCATTCAATGTTTTCAAGTATAAAATCTGTAGCTATGTTTTACATTATGATCATTTCAGAAAACTTCTAAGAAGTGAGCAAAAGATTTGTATTCAAGTGAACAAAAGTTTACAATATAAGCATTGCATATTTTAATGTAGTACATAGCATAAAATTTCATTTAATTAGTAAATGTCAAAATTAACAATACCAATCTTTGCTGCTAAAAATAAAATATCATGTTTATTTGAGGTGGAGGGTGTGGAATGGAGCTTTCTTAAAACTCCTACTTCTCTGCTTGTTGATAGAATGCTGATACAGAAAGGAGTACAATGTGTGAAATTCCTTACAATGTGTGTTTATCTAAGCATGATTAATGTAAAATCTCTGGAATAGCTATATTAACATCAGATTATAATCCTTATGTACAAGTCAGAGAACAACTACATTTTATTTTTTGGCACTGAAGGTCTTTTTTCATGGTTATACTTAAAAATAGACTTTGTGTCTCATTGGAAAACACAAAGGTGAACCATGTCAAATTTAGATACTGTGCATTTCCACAAACTAAAATTCCAGGAACCCATATTTTGGTTATTTTTGCAACTCGGTCCCATGTAATTTGATTTGTTGTTTGTTAATTAAACTAATGTATCCAAAGGATTTTTTTCTACAGTAAGTTTTTTTAGCCTAATGAAATAATCCTATTATGAGAAACAGCAAAAATGAAAATTATCAGGATTGAGTGAGGTCCTAATCCTGATTCCTAAGAAGATAGTCAACTCTTATTATAAATGGGCTCCTGCATCACTGAAGTTAACACAGAGGGGATTATAAGACTTAAAACATTTATAGTAAAACCATTGGTGTAGAACTCTATAATAGCATTTACAGATAGCAATTTACATGCATTCATTACTCAAAATAAATAATTTACAGATAAAATGTCATTAGGTGGTCATGTATTTTAGTCTTGGATCCTCTTGAGGAGTATAATGCTATGTAAGTTTGCTCATGAGAGTTTATGTCTCCTGTTTTAAGGCTACTTACAATAGCTGTCTTACCCTTTCAGTCAAAGTCAATACACTGGATGATGTAATAGTCAATTTAAATGTGTATAAACAGGCAAGAATGCATTTACGCTGCACTGAAAGTCTGTGTTGTTCCAAAATTCAGTGTTGAACCTATTTACCATGTGGTGGTTTTTTAGAAGATGGGGGCTCTTGACAGCTTAGAAGAAGTTAAGAGGGTGGTATTAAGGAGATGTGGGGCTTGGTTAAAGGCCAAAATCTGAGTCCTATCTGAATTTGTTAGCCTATCTACTCTAAAGAATACAAGAAAAAATGGGGATAGGGTATCCACACTTAGGCCACATTGGGAGGTCAGGTAGTCTGCCACCTGGAATGCGCAAAAGTGCTACCATTTATAGAGGAAATTCAGTAAAGCCCAAACAATATGCACATGTGGACAGAGGGAGAGTTTGGACCTTGAAGCAGGAAACATGGGATCCTCCTTGGAACCAGGCCATTTCCACTCTCAGGTTGAGGAAACTAGAATATAGCCTTATCTTTGAGAAAAAAATTCTAATTCAAAATTGCATTTTAATCTCTTGGTTAGAGTGGTCCTTCATAATGGGTACAGTGTTTTGTTTTATTTCTTTGAAAAAACAATGAAGAAGTAACTGGCTAATGTCTCCTTATCTACAGTTTTGCTTTCCGTATTTTTACCTACCTGGAATCTAAAATTTTTAAATGAAAAATTCCAAGTAATTCATAAAGTTTGAATTGTGCACCATTCTGAGTACAGTGACATCTCATGCGATCCTCTCTTCCCTATCTTGTTGTAAATCATACTTTGTGCAGTATATTCACCATGTAAAAACTATCTGAGATTCTGTTTTGAAAAGTTCTGCCCCCAAAGCACACTAATTAATAAAAAGATAGAACAACTATAAATTTCTGTGAATGCATCTTTCTCCTTCTCTCTTAGCATATCTTATTGTATTGTTCTCACCATTCCTGTGATGACTGAGATGGTAAATGTCTATGTTACAAAGCGAAACTGATGCTTCTGGAATAGTGACAGAGCACTGCACTCTCTAGGATCTGGGAGAAATAAATGACTGCAGTTTACACCACTCAGTCTGTGAGTACGTTATTCTCTGCAGTCTGGGCTAAGACAGACTATATCTTTCAAAAACAGGGAACAAGTACCTTGAACAATGCAACATGCTTTGATATGCCAGAGCAGGAAAATTGGTAAGGATTACTTGGTTTTCAATGAAATCCACTTCACTTTATAAATCAGAGTCTGGAGGTCTTGCACAGTTTTCTCCTCAGGAGTACACAAAAGAACTAGTGAAGTATCTTGAAATTTTCTTTCTCATGGTGAGGTGAGTGAGATGTAAACCAAGCAGTGCTGATAATCCCCTCAATCAGTTGCTTTATCTCTCCTTGGGACAAAGTGTTAATCTTTAGGAGGAAGAACAACAAAAACTATCCCTTAGGATACAGGAGGAAATTCAGACAAAGCAACCCAGAATAGAAATGACCACAGGTGACGTCTGTACTAGTGAATAATAAATTTTAGATGATGGAGAATAATACCTTTCTCAGACAATGGAAAACTGAGACCATTCTTAAGAGGTCTATTTTGTAAAAAAAAAATGAACAAATTTCTTCCAACAGAAGTATGTTTTGTCATTCAAAATACAGGTCAGCACAACCAAAAAGAGTATCAGAAACATAAAATATTAAAGTAAAATAAAATTAGTTTATTTTTAATAATTCTGTAATATATTACCATCTAAAGTAAAAAAGACTAGCACTGCATAACATTATAATATGTACTTGTAAATACATAACAATCATAACACAATAGGAAGACGGGAGAAGTTGGAAACATTCTTTTAAAGTTCTTATGATATTTGTGAAGAAGAGTTATATTGTTTGAATGTGGACTCAAAGTTATTATCACAGTACGGTAAACCATACAGAAATCTCTAAAATTAATAACAGACAATAATGATGGTAGGAATAAAATAGAATCACAAATGAAATAAAATAAATTAAATCTAGAGAAGGCAGAAAAACTGTGAAGATCAAGTGGAAGACAGCCAGAAGATAGAATGCACATTCCAGACATATCAATAATCACTTTGAACTTGAATTATCGCAACACAACTTTAAAATCAAGGCGTTGTTTTGTTTTTTAGTTTTTGAGACATAGTCTCGCTATGTAGTCCAGGCTGATCTTGAAGTCACTAAGTAGTACAAACTGGCCTCAAACTCATGGCCATCTTTTGGCCTCAACCTCCCAAACGTTGGAATTACAGGCATGCACTCTCACACCCAGCAAAGCAAGGTGTTTTTAACTGAATCTTAAGCATCAATTGCATTTCTACCTCTATGAAACCCACATTGAGATAAAGAGATGTGATAACATTTTAAGTATGGCATATATTACACACACATTAAAAGAAAGTAAGAGAAACTATAAAACTTTTAGACAGCTTAGCCTTCAGCACATGTAATATTTTCAAGGATTAAAAAATATGATATAATAATGAGATAATTTTCATAATGCAACAACACTATACCTGTACACACTGAAAAACAGAACTTCAGTATATTTAAGCCCAGAAAAGAGGACTAGAGAAATACACAAGGCTAATGACAATTTGCAACACTTTTCTATTAATCTCTGAGAGCAGAATTCTAATAAGCAGAATAAAAAGTGAATAGGTAAGTTAATATTCATAGATATAGTGTCAAAGGACACCACAGATTTGAAATGAAAATTAAAACAATAAAAAGAAACTGAAAAATAACAATAATGTTAAAATGTCAATTGTACCCAGATGTATGGATTTAACATTTGCAACTAAAATTTCTAAATAAAGCATGTATGTATTTTGTTATAATTCAAAAATCTCATTATGAACATTATTTGAAAAGACAATAGAATTAAAATATTCTAAACATTTATGATAAAGGTCAAATCTGGTGTCTCAGATTACTTGATATCAAATATTAAAGGTTATAAAAAGTTACTGTGATAAATAAAGTGTGTTATGTAGAATGAAAGATAAATATGACAGAAATAAAAACAATAATAGAGTAAATTCTACCATACAGTCATTTGATTTTTGACAAAGATATATAACTACATCTTATGCAATAAAGACAGTCTTATCCACAAATGGTGTTTGAAATTTGTAAGCCCATAACAAAAATAATAACGTAACCTGGATCATTTCTCTGACATTGCAGAAAGTTAACTCACAGTATATTATAAATAAAAAAGATTTATTCATAAATTTTTTCAAGAACATAGAATATATATTTGTGACTTTAATTTGGCTTGTGATTTTCTATTTAACACAAGATACATAATGTATGAAAATGGATAAATTTGACTTTAAAAAAGTTCACTTCTGATTCAAACTGTACAAAAAATTTTAAAAAAGAGGCAACATAGTAAGAATAAATTGTATGCTAAACAACTTGTAAACAGGATATCTAATGCACTCTGTACTCAATAGGTGGGAAAATAAAACTTGAAAAAAACCGAAGAATTCTTCACAGACATGCCACTAAAAAAGATTATTTGGTATCACAAAAGCATAAGAATCAACTCACAATATTTTATTATTAAATATTAAGTAGATGAAAATTAAACTATAATGTGCCATTTGTAGAAACTGATTGGAACTGTTAAAGTAAATGTGATCAAATAAAGTAACAAAAATCTTGCAAAACAATAAAACACAGATGTTTCTGGTAGTAATGTGAAATTCTACAAAAATATCAGAAAACAATTTTTCAGTTTGTCACCAAGACAAAAATACACTTACCCACGATACAACAACCTCACTTCTATCCAAATCTACTGAAAATATATTTTCCACAAAATGTTTATTGCAACTTATATAACCACTAAATGATGACCATTACTTAGAAGTTCTTCAACAACTATATAAATAAACTGCAGTGCATCCATACGATGAAATTCTGTTCAGTATAAGAATGTATGAGAATGCGCCAGGGATTTAGCTTAGTGGCATAAGTGTCTGCCTTGCCAGTGCAGAGTTGTGAGTTCGATCCTCGGTACCAAAAGAAAAAAAAAAAAAAAGAAAAAAAGAATGTATGAGGTATTAACTGACAAAATGTGAAGAATCTGAGAATGTGTGTTGCTAAATAAAAGAAACCAGGCCCAAATTATAACATACAGTTAAAATTCAATTTTTAAATTCTAGAAAAATTGGATGAACTATAAGGATGTAAAAACATTAGTATATGAATCAATAGGGATAAAGGAAGAAGTAGATTACAGAAAAAATTCTTTCAGAGTTGTAGATACTCAATTCTGTGCTTTGATGAAAACTCATAGAGCTCAATAATATAACAAAGAAGTTTTATTGTGTGTAAATTATTGAAAAATAAAAATCAGAAAAAAGTAATTGTTAAAGAAGTTTTGGAATTTAGTGTGAATTTAGGAACACAGTGTGAAAAAAGTTATATTTTACTTTTGTGTCTCAGAAAATTGACTTTCTTTTTGAACAATAAGTACAAGTTTAAAATATTTATCTCAAATCTTTAAAATATTCTTTAACTTTAAAAGCAGTGTCACAGTTATATAATTTGGGACTTGATAAGATGGCTTTTTCCATATCAAATACCTGACCAATAATGCTTTTATTCTTTGTTTTAATTGGTTTGAGTCTGTTTTCTATTATTTGATTTCAATATGTGTGAAGGTAAGGACAGCAATTTTGAAGAGAACAAGAGATATTATTGTAACCATTGTTCAGTTTCCCATTGTCTGGTTTTGAAGGCCTGTAATGCTTTTATTCTTCTGTTTCAATCAGTTTTATACTATTTTGTTTTGTTTGACTTCATTATGTGTGAAGGTATGGACAACTACTTCAAACAGAACAAGAGACATTATGGAAGCCACTGTTGATTTCCAGTTGTCTTGTTTTGGAATCCTGTGCTGCTTTCATTGTTTTGTTATAATCTTCTTTGTTTTGTTTTATTTTGTTTTGTTTTATTCTCTTTAAAATTAAAGAAAAACTCATAGTAGATACTTCTCTTGTTTTTCTTTTTGGCATGTGCCAGATTAGTATCTTTAAGATGTAATGAGCCTATACAGATTTATCAGACCTGCATAGATAAAGCAAAGGGCAATATTTCTAAATATATACATTAGTTTAACTATTTTATGTTCATCTTTAACTGCCTTCTGCTAGTCAATGACTCTGGTTTCCTTAAACAGATTAGCGTCACTGCAGAATTGTCAACAGAAATGTGAAAATTGTAAGTGAAATGCTTTCCAGTTTTCTCTTAAATATGACCCATTAGGTATTTCAGCACTGCTGGATACGTTCTGATTGATACTTCCTTGGGTTCCACAGTGTGTAATGTTTCATATTCTTGACCTCTGTATTGTTCAACTTCCCATTCCTAAGAAACATTTAAAGAAGATAGGTTTAATTTGTCACATGATCTAAAAAATATCAGTCCATAGCTGCTGAGCTCAAAGGCAGGAACGTGATAGTAGAAAGATACAGCAGAACAAAGGTGACAGCCAGGAAATAGAGCAGGAAAACCACATCCATACAGGAAAGGCTGAGTGACCAGATGTAGAGCCCAAGGCAGTGCCTCCATGGCCACCCAGATATACCCAGAAGTGTGCTCCGCCCGAGCTGAGTCCCAAGCTGATAAAGTGTACACTCCACTTTTGTCACAAGCTCCTAAGGACTATGTGGAGTGTGCAGTTCATCTCAGATGTCTCACAAAGTCCCAGTTTCTCCAAGACTATGCCTGCCTTCTCTCCAAGTGTGTTCTTGTTCTCATTTAGTATTATACAACTATCCATAGTGTATTCCACAAACTTTGTCTTCTTCCTAAGCTCCGTCTTGTCTAAGAAGAAGTTAGAATTTCCTCTCCCCAAAACCCATTCTTTCCAGCTCTGCTAATGCTAGGAACCATGCTCTTAGTATGTCCTATTTGGGTTGCTACAGTGCTAACATGTCCTCTTCTTTCCCAAGTCACTAAAAATGTCATAGAAACAGCTCACTAGGGAAAGATTTCAAAAATCTAGAGTATTTCTATATAATATAAATAAAAAGTCTGACTTCCCTAACTTTTCAAGTGAATTTCTAAAATGTGATCTCCATCCTCAGAATAATTGACTTTTGATATCCTGACTCCCCCTCTCTTAAAAGCTCATCCTTTCACTTTCTGAGATATGAACCTAGGTTTTTTTTGTTTTGTCTTGTTTTGTTTTAAGTTTTTGAGACAAGATCTCACTATGAAATTTAGGTTGGTCTTGAAATCATTATGTAGCTCAGGATGTCCTTGAACCCATGGCAATCCTCCTGCCTCAGTGTCCCCAGGTGCTGGTATTACAGGTATGTGTGGCCACATGAGATTCTATTTTCTAAATTTTTATCTACTTGTTCTGTCCTAACTTGTTTGTTTGCCTTATTATTACGTAAAGACATAAATGCGCATTATTTGCCTGCTTTGAAATCGCAGCCTGGTTTACCTAGAATTATTTCTTTTTTTCTCCACTCACATGTTTCTTTGTAAGAGATCCAATGATGTCATCTGAAATGAGTTTCTCCTTTCCAGTTTTTTACACCACACTATGTATAGTAGGCATTGAATGAGTATTTGAGGGAAGGGAACAAAGAAATATGTGAGAGGGAATAAGAGTGAGAAAAAAAGAAGGAAGGAGGGGGAGGTTCTTCAGAGCTTTATGAAGCCCTTGTCATCTGAGTTTGCTTTTTTGGTTTTTTTTGTACCAGGGATCAAACTCACGCCCTAGCGCTTGCCAGGCAGGAGCTCATGCTGCTGAGCTAAACTCCTGGCCCTTAAGTTTACTTTTCTGTTAACATTTTGTATTGCTAGTAATAGACTCTAAATACCTAAATAGACTCTTTCACATAAATATAGAGCTATAGTTAGAGTTTTCTACTTCTGTAGAAATTATCTCAATAGACACTTCATTATCATTTTAATTTCCCTCTTACTTAACTGTGGAGGAAGACAGCACTTACCATAAAGGAATAGCTGGAAATACATCCTGACAGCCTTCTCTGTCTCTGTCCACTACTTTTAGTTAGACTTTTACATATTTGCGGTGTATTGTAAGGGACAAGAGAGTATATTAATATGGAAATTGTAATACGATGCTTGTTTTATTACTTTCCTGGTGGTCATGTTTTATTTGAATCCCTGATTCAAATGAATTAAAATTGAATTTTCTTTATTGGAAAAGAAGAGCTCCCGCAGAAGTTTGCTAATCGAAGATGTGAATCACCAGCCTTCTTAATAAAAGTATATTTTAAATTTAACCTTTGTTCTTACTGTCATTGAAGTGTGCTAATGTTTTCAACCTGGTGATAATGTATTCCGGGTTACTATTTACTCATCAGCACTATGTTAGTGACCTGGAATTAAGAAATATTATAAAAATCATAATATTGTTCAATGAGTGATTTCAGGTAAGCCTTTTTGGATAAGTTATTTTGTTTCTCATAAATTAGGACTCTTGAAAGATAATATTTCCAGCAAAAATGCATATTTTTCTGTCAGTGAAATGAAAAACACAAAAGTTGTGTGTAGCTAATGGCAGGTTTATGAAGAATGCTCTAGCATCTGTCAGCCCTGAGGAATGAGGTAGCAGGAGTCTGTTTTAAACCCACAACTCTCTTGAGTCTGGAAGTATTCAATAACTTACTCAGCTTGAGCAATTTATTATTTTGAAATCTACTCCATAAGATGACAAGATTAAATTATTCAGTCAATATTATAGTATTGCCTTTTGTCACGGCTGTATTTAATTTAAAACATTGAGTGACCCATTTATCATATAGTTACCATTTTATATATTGTGTTTGTTGACACCATCTTTTTTTTTCTTCTCTTGGCATTAAGAACACTAATTAATTTATGACTCTAATATATCATCCACAATAAATGTCCCCAGAGCTCTGAGAGGTTAGAAAACTGGTCAAATATACATCCCCTAATAACATTTATCTTTGTACTTAATGACATTGCATGTGATAATATAAGAATTCTCCAGTAGAAAGTTTCTGCAGAACAATTTTGTCATTATTTAATCTTCAGTGTGGACTCCCACTGGCTGATGTGGTAAAAGCACATTTTTAGATCTCTTAAAAATATGACATTGTGCCCCAGGGGAAAATTCCCTCTAAATTTATTACATACGGCATAGGAATATATAGGTGTAAAAGCAAAAGTATTCTCCTCAAGCTGACTTCATTTTGAAAAATAAAATGATCTTTTAAGTCTATTTTTATTATTTACACCAGTAATGTGTTTCTTTGCATTATTAGTTCTTGCATCCCGGTAAAGTTTCATTCCATTATTCTTAAAATAGTGTCCTGCATAGTTTTCTAAATTCTTCTAAACTAGGTAAAGAAATACTCCCTTCGGACAGTGGCTGACTAGCCAAGAAACATTGCTCAAAGATTTAAAAATTTATTTTCTCTGAAACTGTAAGCAAAGCCTAACATTTTGTATCATTCTTCTAACAACTGCAGATCTTCATAGAAGCAAATTTCAATGAAGTGCTGATATCCAAGGTCTAAATTAAATTTAGTTAAAAATATAAATTAAAGTTATTTGGCCATCCTACTGCACATGACAAGACAATTTCCTCTGAAAGGCATGAATTTTATCTAAGTGAAGATTTTTGACCTTCCATCTGTACTACTCAGCTCTCTCACCAATCAGACACAACATCAACTCCCACACTTTAAAGAGGATTAAGTTTAAGTTGCTCATGGCTTCAGTCCAAGATAAGATGGCTCCAAGGCAGAGACATCACAGAGGACTGCTTAGTTCATGGCAGACAGAAAGCAGAGGAGGGAAACAGTGCCAGAAAGAAGGGCAAGGTATGAAACATAGACTGAGTTTCCATGAACCTATAAGACTGGAGTGTTTAATGATCTGTTATTTATTTTTAGTGGAATGAAGATGATACATCAGGCTTAATGTTCACACCATCTTTCGGTTTTAATTTTACTTGCCCATGAATAATGGATGAGACCTTTGTCAGTGCTGATGTTTTAACACGTTTCTGAACCCTGATTTCTGTAGCACTGTCTCAGAGCCCATAGAGCAGACGTGTTGACATGCCAGACCAGATGGCAACTGAGACAATTTCCGGTCAGTGGTCTGCAGACAGTATGGAAAGAAGTCACTAAAGTAATGTGTCATGTCTTCTATGTTTATATTTTCATCACAATTTAAGCCAGACATTCAAAAGTGTAGCCATTCTGTTTTCTTTATAAGTAAACTTCCTAAAGAAATATAAATCTAAATCTGTTACCCCTATGGTGGTACTCACACATGCGTGGTAGATCCCTCAGAAATATATCCCAAGGGGATGATCTGGGATTTCTGAGCTGACAATAGTAAAATACCTCCTGAAACATTGTCTTCATATTCATTTTGTCAGTTTTAGTGCAACTCCTGAAATTCGATGTAAAAATGTCATAGAAAGCATAAATAAAACATAAACAAGTGAAACAGTAACACAAAATTTGTAAATAAATATAAGGGGAAATATTTATCTTGACTAGAAAATGAGAGAAAGCAAAGTGTAGTTGAGCATATGTCATCATAGAGAGGTGAAGAATATCAAGGTGACAATGAAGGCTCAGAGGGTGAGGCTTTACTGCCCTAGATTTCCAGTTATTCAGTATACTTGACAATTACAATTGATAACGGAGATTTTATAATAAACTCAGGGATTGATATACAACTCGTATTTGTTTTTTGTCTTTTATTTTTATCTTCTTGAGACAGGGTCTCTCTATGCAGTTCAGTCTAGCCCAGAGCTCAGTTTGTAGCCCAGGCCGGTCTCATACTCTCAATGATCCTCCTGCCTCAGCCCCCCAAGTGCTGGGATTACAGTCATGCACCACCACATCCAGCTACAATTTGTATTCATAATCACAAAAGATTTTTGAGTAAAATGTATCATATTTTGCTTTGCTTTCAAATATTTCATATTAACCATATTTTTAGTGCTAGGAAATTGACCTGTTAATATGCTAAAATGGTGTGATCTGGGGTCTTCAATGTTTTTAATTTGATTTTGAAGTGAACCTCTGGTTTAAGGGTACATTTCTACTGTCTCTCATTGAATATACAAAACAACCATAGCTCCTTCATACTACCGAGTGTACACAAACCTCTTAGCTTCATTCTTTTTGGATTTTGTAGAAGAAAATCAATAAAAAGATAGATAAAATGTCAAACTGTCTTACCATCAAGATGAAGCATTACCCTCCTTTAGTGAATATTTAAGTTGTGGCATAAAATGGATCATAAAATTTTTGGTGTATTATTTATATGGAGACAGCTTTCTTGTCTCATAAACTCTTACTTTGCTTTGAGTGCATTGGGAAGCAAAGCAGCAGAGAAGCACTAAGAGGTATTGAGCAAGAGTGCTATCGATTCACACCAACTTTCTGGTGTCCGGTTTCCAGTTGTGCAGTGGCCTTTTGCCATTCTGAAGCAATTGGCTTAAGCCTGGCTCTCAAGGCCACAACTCAGCCTCTTAACTGTGGCTCAGCAATGAGCTTTACTACTACTAACAAAGTCACATGTGTTGATTATGCCACATAGTGACAGAGCACAAGCAACGTGTTGTAAAATGGTGTTGAGGTTTAGCTTGCTCAGGGTGTTAACCATTTGGTGGAATGCTTTTACATCAAATGCTAAGTCATTCACAGCACATCCTTGTAATTACAAGTTATCCTGTCAAGAACTAGGATCTATCATTACAGAGATGATAAAAATGGTGACGTCTGTATATGTCCAATTTCACCTGTTGTTTTATATTTGTAAGCTCATATTAAGTCAAAGTGACCCAAACTACACCTATCCTTTCTTCTTTGCTAAGTTACTCAGTTTGTATATTTTTAACAAGAAAGTCATAGTAACGCTAGGCTAGAGTTATAGCTCAGAGATAGAATATTTGCTTAACTCGTATGAGGACCTGGGTTCAATCTCCAATACACACACACACACACACACACACACACACACACACACACACACAAGTTTTCCACTGCACAGATTGATCAAAAACAGCATAAAATGCTTCTATAGATGTTCATTCTACTTTACATTTAATCACATGCTTTTCATTACACAATAGTGTTTTAGAAATAAAGGGTAGTCAAATATTCAGTGTCACATAAGAAAGCTGTTTGAAATGATAGGTATTTTTGTGAGGTTTTTTTGTTTTTTGTTTTTCTTTTTTTGTACTGTGTATCAAACTCAGGACCTTGTGCTTGCCAGGCAGGTGCTGGTGCCACTGAGCCAAACCCCTGGTCCAAATGATAATATTTTAAAATGCCATTTAATTCAGTTAATGACACTTCTTACAAAATGAATAAGAACTCTATTAAATTTCCTGAAACACCAATAGCAATTTATTTTATTAAAGAGTAGATGGATAGATGATAGATAGGTAGATAGAGGTGTCAAGAGATCCTCTACAGTTATGAAGAGAATCAATTACAAGTTACTAACTTAATTAGAAATTGTCAGTTTATGCAGTTTTTCAAAACTAGAAGAAAACAAATCTTGAAACATAAAACAAAATATTTTTTATTTCTATAAATTTGCATCAAGAATAGGTTCATTTTTGTATTAAAATTTATTTTTTAATGTTAGATTATATAATTTCAGGGCCTTTCAAAAAAGTTGGTGGTAAAGTACAAAACTGTCAAAAAACTTTGAACCTCTATCAAATTATTTTCAGGTGACAATACTTACCTAAATGCTAGCTAGTCACACTGGCCTGTAGGATATGGGCTCATGGACCAGGTGATAATTCTAATATTCATTCCAACCTATCAGTCGTATAGAGGAAAAGAGTTAGGGTTAGGGAAAGTAAGTAGAAAACTGTTATTTCTTAACCTTTCCTCATGTTTCCTCTATGTACTTATGAATGAATGTGTTACAAAATTCAGAAACATTTGCAGGAATTTTCAAATAAGAACACCTTAATAATGATACAAAAATATATAAAAATTGGAAAGAGAAACACATTTTTGGCATCTTAAATGCATGATTTTATGAGAATAAATTCACTGGCACAAAAAAAGAATAAATCAAATTTATTTCATTATTTAAAATCTTGTTTTTAGGAAGCTGAAATTGTTGGTGAATATGACTTTTTTAAAGTGTACAATAAATGTTTGTTCAGCAAAAACTGGTGATTATTAATGCACCCATAGCTTTATCATGTACTTTTTCCTCTCTATTTTAAATCCTACTTTTGCCTATCATCTTGCTTGGTAGAAGAGTTGACATGCTTGCAAATCAAGCTAAAGGAATCAATTTTATTGCTGGAAAAGGATTAATGATCAGGAGACAAACAAATAGAATGCTACATATAAAATTTCAAATTGGGAGTCTTTTGAAGAGTGTGTTGAACCTAATAATGATTTGGGTCTTAAAGAAACTAAATTTCTTCTCTTCCCAGTTATACATCTATTCTGTCATCCAGGAAACATCTATTGCCTAGTAACCTGTGGCCAACTTGGACTACCTGGTGATGGTGTAGAGGTGGGCAAGTGACTAAGTTATCAAGAAAAGGTGACCAAGTGAGTAATGGGAAAGTAAGGTTAATCACTAGAACTTTACACAGAAGAAAGTGTAAGAATAAAGGAGAAACCAGTTTTACATGGTCCCGGCTTCCAATATCTTTATAAAAATATTTCATTCATTCTTTAGAAATTTGACTAAAATATTAGGTAAATTGCAATATGAATTTTTGAAAATCTACTTTTTATTACTTTTATATGTGTGGTATGTGCAAAAAAATCATGACTATTTAAGAAGTAAAATAAATCAGCCAAATTGTTTGAAATGTATTTCAAAAGTTCAATTGTTTGAAATGTATTTCAAAAGAATTTTCTTCTATTCTCCTTTTAAAATAAACTATCCCAATATGGATCTGTAATTTAAAAATGCTCACGCATTCTTCAAACGTGGTTGTTGGTGTTTTTCATTTTGGTAGTTTTGAAAATCTACCAATAAATTCTTAAAGCCATACTTCCTTTAAAAGGCAATGTCCAGGATTGGAAAAGTGTGAGGAAATGGATAAAAATCTATTAGGTATTTTAGGAGAGAGTACATGGAAGAACTCAATTGCATAGTAAAATCAGGGCAAGTCCAAATAGAAAATTGATTATATACATTAAGTATGTCTAACCAAAGAAATTTCATGCCATGCAGATTTTATGGAAGGCTCATAATAATATAGACAATTATAAAAGAAAATCTCATCATATTATTGGCAAAATTACATGCACCAGTTTCTCCATTTTTGTAGCAGTTTATTTGGAATATAGTAAATAGATAGATAAGAAATGGAAACAATATTGAAAGAGATAAATACCAGATCCTATATGACAACATACACCTGACGAATAACCTCCAAAACAAGCAGCACGGGGAACTCAGAACTTAGTAGATGATTGACAGCTCATCTAATTTTACCTATTTCCAATTTAGCGCCAATTTCAGCTGAATCCTACAACCATACTCTGCAAACTACCGTATCAGATAATCCACTCCTAGTTCATATTCTTCCTTTCCTCTCTCAGCAGCCTCAAATCAGAGCACCCTGAAACCTTTTCACACCATAAACCTGTCCAAACACGTACATACCTTTCATTCTCTGACTTGTGACTTATTCCGACATTATTTCAAGAAAAAACTCAGTGAATTTTAGCTACAAAGATCTTTGCAGAAATTTAAAAGTTATTTATAGTCTGATGCATGAAATCCTTAAAAAAAAAAGAATCCTATAGTTTTTATTTTTATCAACATTAAAATACTTATTGATATTTAGGTATGTATTTTAATATGAATGCAAGCTTGATTTGAAGGATGGCCAGTCACTTCACAGCTATACTCACTAGATTTCTTTTTCTTTTTTTCTTTCTTTCTTTCTTTCTTTCTTTCTTTCTTTCTTTCTTTCTTTCTTTCTCTTTATTTTCTCCCTTCCTTCCTTCCTTCCTTCCTTCCTTCCTTCCTTCCTTCCTTCCTATCTTTCTTTCTTTCTTTCTTTCTTTCTTTCTTTCTTTCTTTCCTTCCTTCCTTCCTTCCTTCCCTCCTTCCTTTCTTTCTTTCTTTTTTTTTGTGGGGGGTAGCCAGGGATCAAACTCATGACCTTGCCCTTGCCAGGCAGGCACTTATGCAGCTAAGCTAAATCTCCATTAAGCTAAATCTCCCTAGTTTTCTATATATAACAAAATTTAATTTTGAGGAAAAATTACAGAATTTATCTATAAAATCATAAAGTTCTCAGATTTTATAACTTCTATTATAAAGCTATGCTATTTTATGAAATAATTTTTAGATAATATTTAACAAGAAAAAATGTTAGCTGTTGAACCGGTAATAATATGTAAATTAGAATTCAAACAGTTAATTTTATGTGTAGTCTTTACTAGAGACTTTGTAAAAAAAGCATTATAATTTTTATTATTCATTAAAATCTTTCCTAATATGCTTTGACGATGTTTGAAGGACACTATGATAACTTTTCTATCAATCTACTCAATCTTTCAGTCTAAGTATCTGTCTTTAGAGTAGTCTGCCTTTGCTGTGTAATTCAGGATGAGAGGAATTTGAGTCTAAATTTTTATTTCATTACAGTGTCTTTATTGATAATCTAGTGAGTTGCAGAATAATACCAGTTTTTGTTGGGCAAAGTTGATGCATTCCACGTAGATCATTAAATTTTATTGCATTCTTACTGTCTTAAAATGAGTATTATCTCAATATTAAAGTCATTATTATCATCCAAAGACATGTTTCTAATTTTTATCTTTGATGACATATTTTGTCTCCAGCTTTACAAATTTGGCTAAGTGGACAGCAAAGATTTGTGTGCCTTTTCTTAAATGAGAATTGTTCTGGAAAGTGATTGTATTCCTGGGACTACATTTACTATCCCTCCTTGCATGCAGTATTTAACTTTGGTCAAAGGAATTCAAGTGGAAAAGAGATTTGCTTTATTGAGGATTAGCTGATAGGAAATCTTAATTGAATCCAAGCCATTCTTCCCTTTCAGAGTGAAGTTCCCAGATATTTTGTCAAACATTATTCTGTATGTGGGTTGAAAGTGTTTGGATATGAGATTACCTTTAAATCTATAGATTGAGTAAAGTGAATTATTCCTTTAATTTCAGCGGGCTTCATCTGATCAGTTGAATGTATGAATAGAACTAAAAGGTTAAACTTCCCTTGAGCGAGAAAAGCTTAGCTGTCTGGCTGCTTTTGAACTTAGATATTCATTTCCTCCTTCCCTTCAGCTGTTGGATTTGATCTGAAACACTGACTCTTTCTAGGTCTTAGGTCTACTGGGTTCTGGATTGAAATTACACCGTCTCAGACATTTAGAGTGAACCTAGAACCAAACTACCATTGGCTCTTTTGGGTCCACAGTTTGGCAACTTTCTTTGTAGATGTTGGGACTTTTTGCCTTCTATAATTTTCATTGACCAGTTCCTTACAAATCCTTATGATTCCTTTTTTGTATTCAAATAGAAAAGTGTTCCAAAGGCTTCCAAGGGGTTAAGTTCACCTCCTTCAACAGGTTTCCACAGGACTTCTGTATGATTTTCGAGTAAATTTTTGTCTAGTGAAAGGCATATCAGGACAAATTTCTTTTAATTATTAAAATGGATGTTATAAATTTGATTTGAAGAAAGGAAGGGGACTAAGCGATAGGGGAAGATAAAGGAAGGGTGAGGGAGAATTTAAAAGCACTAAGATGTAATATGCACATGTGGAAATCCCCATGATAAACGTATTCATTATGTAATGCTAATGGAAACTGATTAAAAATGAAAATATATTTATAAAATTGAATCTTTAGGTATTTCAACCTTGGGTGCATGTTTCATGGCTAGAAAAGAGATTTAGAATTCATCATGACTGGACAGCACTCTAACTGAAGACATGTAATTAATTTAGAGACTTTCAAACCAACTGATCTCAGGAGTGGTGAGTTGACCCATTATATCAGTCAGTGTTTATTAGAGAAACATATAATGCAAGATACACAAACATGTAAGAATTTACAAGATTGACTTACATTGCCTGCCCGCAGAGTCAGATGCCGAAGTGTGCAAAAAGTCTGTCTGCCCACTGGGGACCCAAAGGATCCAGTCACAGGCCCGGAGCTCCATGCAGTGTCTGGTGAAAGCCCACATCTGGAGTCTGCAGTGTAAGCTCACAGGGTCTGCACTGGGAGGTCAAAGGGCTGGAGCTGGAAATTGAAGAGTGAACTGAAACCGGGAGACATCATCCTATGTTATGGTAAATACTGAAGCTCCTCTGATGACAGAAGCAATAATTCCTTCTTTGTTTCTCCTTTACAGCATTCTAGCAATAATTCTTCCTGGGATGTGTCTTCTACACCCAAAACTATGGTGAGCCAATTTAGTTGGGTGCTATTCATTCAAACTGACACAATGTATCAACTCTTGCATCTATGAACATCAGAAAAAAATAGCTTCAAATAAATTTCCACATCATTAGACCAAGAGCTTTGATTCCCGATTTGGTTTTTAAATAGGTTGTCTGTAAATTTTATTTTCAAATAAACCAATTGCTGTTTTCATTTATACAGATCTTTTTTTTTTCTCTTTTCATACTTCATTATTATATTGTTAGGGAAGAATACTTTTATTCAAATATCATTTTTACTATTGTCCCAAGTAGTATGCTTGTCCTCAGTTTTACTCATCAGTACACAGGAAGCTATAAACAATATTTTGTCTTGCTCCTGAATGGATAAACAACCTTTGTCAAATCAGCTTGTAACTTTCTAGTGCCTTGTCCTCAAAAAATAAAATCAATAATGATAGCCTTGTGTCCATATAATGGAATACTCTGAATTTGATTTCCACCTCCATTTTAGAGTAATGTATAAAACACTTGCCATATGAAAAGAGTAATGGAGATTCTAATATGTAATTTCACTAATGTAAGACTCCTTTCTGGATTTTTTTTGTGCCCTTACAGGGTACAATTTCATTTATAGTAGAGAATCTGGTTCTATTTACCTGGAGTAACATATTCTATACTTTAAAAATGGTATTGTGAAGAGAATATTTAGATTATATTCTCTAAAAATCAGGAAAATGAATTCTGAGATGTTAACTCTAAAATGATGATTCAGACATTCTCTCCACGGGAAGTAGTGTTCGGTAGTTTATGAAACAATCAAAACATTATCCTCAATGTTGACAGTCATACAAATACAAAGAAATGTAGGGAAATTATCACATTGTTAGCGATAGTTCAGAGAAGTCAGTGTCTTAGCCACAAGCTCTGACCCTCTTGCACCCTTATGCCATATGACTTCTGTCTGTTTTCTTTATCCTTTGCCATACACTCACCGAGGAGATTGGGAGACTGGTCAGCTCCCCACGCTCCCTAAACAAGTGAGCCCCTCTTCTAATCAGCTTCCCTGTGCCCGTGGCCTCCAAACAGAGCACACCCAGGCCTCCTAGTCTGTGAGTAGAAGCTTTCTCGTTCCCCTGCCTGCATTTGTGTTTCTGCCAAGTGTAACTGAAAGCAGATACAGCAGAAAATGAGCAGCTCTTTTCTCATTCAGAATTTTCACAAGGCAAATTTGCACTATAAAATACTAAAATAAAAATGAGAAAGAATTGCTGAACTTTATGTATATTTTCAAATTTTGTAAAGTATACATGATTCATTAATAAAATCATAAAAATAATTTAAATGAACACATATGTGTGCCCATGGTACATGTGTGTGTGTGTGTGTGTGTGTGTGTGTGTGTGACCATGGTATGTGTGAGTACAGGTGAGTGTGTGTGTTATATTATACATGTATATTTGAAAATGTTTTAGTTCAGTGAGAATGAAATGGGAGCAAAGTCACCTTTGCTATGAACAGGTTCTGTTGCTAAATTTTTGACATATTTCAAATAAAATATTAATATAGCACCACAAGAGGAAATTTAGGCTATGAAACAAAGTTCATCCAAAAGGGTAATGGGAGAACACAAGATCATAGATTTGACTCAAAAGTTAGCAATATGAAATTTTTTTAAGTCAGAAAACCACCTAAAGTACAGGTGTCTTTTTCGAAAAGGGTACAGTATTCTTGTATTTTTTTAGCTACCCAATACCACTCCTGATAAGTAAGATCATCTGGCCAGTTTTTCTGAATAAATTTTTGACACATAGCTTTAGTGAGTGTTCTAAATAAAATATTAAGCCAATTTTGTTAAAAAATTTCCAACCTCATACAACTCCTAAACATCTGATCCTGAGGTTTTTCTCAAAGAATTATATAACAGATATTCTATCCAGTAACATATGCTTAAGAAATAAATACTAAACTGGCACTCCTAAAAATAATCAAAATAATTATAATGTTTTATAATGTTAGAGACAATGAAGGCAATAAAGCCAAAGATCAGAAGAAATCAATACATCAAGTAACCCAAATAGATAAACCAAAAAGAAAACATAAAGAAATTAACAGCAGGGAAAAATGCAATGACAAGAATAAAAAATAACTTTAAGTGATAATATTCAATATAAATGTACTTAACTCTCCAATTTAAAGACATAATTTGGCAAGTTGGATTTAAAACCATGTTTCAACAACTTGTTGCATTCAAGAAACTCACCTAATTCTGAAAAAAAAATACAAAGGCTAAAAATCAAAGAATAGAAACTAATATTCAAAGCATCAGTACCCCGAAAGAGAGCAAGCATGGCAATTTTACTCTCTGTGAAATTAAGCTTTAAGTTAAAACTGCTCAGAAGAAACAAAAAAAGAAAACAAAGGCTACTACATGATGCCAATAGTACTGGATTGCATGGGTCACAATAAAGAATCTAAGTGGAAAGTTTCTTCAGTCATTGCTCACAATAGAAAAAAGAGTAAGCTCAAACAAGAACATAAGCATCTACCTCATTGTACTGAAAAAACAAGAACACTGCAAACTCCAAAAAATAGAGGCTACAAAAATAATACAGAATCAATGAGTAAAGAATCAGTGAGTCAAATACCTGGCTCTTTGTAAGAAGAAAGTAGAGAAAGCCTTAACCAGACATATCAAAAGAAGGAGAGAAAACACACATCACTACAATTTGAAATAAAAATGTGAAGTCATAATGGACAATACTTAAATTCAGAGAAGAAAAGGTTAACTACCAAGAAAAATTGCACTCTACAACTTAGAAAGTCTTAAATAGGCAAATATCTAGACACATAGTAACTATTGAAAAAAAGCTATGAATGCTTAAAAAATTTGAACAGACCGATAACATCAATGTAATGTAAGAAACCAACCATCTGAGAAAAGCATAGGATATGATAGATTTGCCACTGAATTCCACAATAATTTCAGAATGATTATGACACCAATATTCCCCAAATTCTTTTATGAAATTATAAAGAAATGGTATTTCCAAACTCACTGCTGGAAACCAGCATCACTGATTCCAAAACTAGAGAAGGATCCCACTAAAAATAAAACTAAAAATACTACAGGTCAATGTCTAGTAAAATAAACACAACAATTCAAAGCAAGATAGTGGCAAATAAAATTCAAAAACTCATCAAAAATTATACACGATGACCAAATAGGCTTCTTCTCAGGGATGTAAGGATCCTTGAACATATGCAAAATCATAAATGTAATGCACCACATAAACAAAATTAAGGACAAAAATCACATGATTGTATCAATAGATGCAGAAAAGATTTGACAAAATCCTGATGGCAGTAAGTAGAGAAGGCTCTTAATACAGTAAAATCTTTTTAAGGTACAACAATGGTAATCATCATATTAAACAGAAAGAAATGGAAAATTTTCACTGTGCAATCAACAACAAGAAGATGATGCTCCTTATCACTACACCTGTTCAATATAACATTTAAAACTTTAGCCAGAGCAATGAGGAAAGAAAAAGTGTTAAAAAGATATTTATAGGAAGGGAAAAATTTAAGCTCTCCCTATTCATGGACAACACAATTTATTATATAAAAGATCCAAAAATTCTGCTGTAAGATTTGTAAAATAGTGAAAGCTTTCAATACAGCAGGATACAAAATCAACAGACAAAAATCAATAGTGTTCCTATATATCAGTAATGAACTCACAGAGAAAGAAATTTGGAAATAATATTCTTCTCAAAAGCATCCATATAGATGAAATATTTAAGAATTAACCTAACCAAGTAAGTTAAAAACTCTGTAATGAAAAATATAGAGATCTTTACAAATGAAATTGAAGAGTCTCCAAAATGGAACAAATGTGCACTGTTCTTGGATAGGCAGAGCCAATACTATCAACATAGCCATACTCTCAAAATGAATATACAGATTTAATGCAATCTCAATAAAAATATCCACAGTATTCCCCTCAGAACCAGAGAAACCAGTCCTATAATTGATGGAACAAATGAGCGTTTCAATAACAAAACCAATCCAGGGTAACCATAGGAAAATAGAAAACATCACAATCTTGAATTTCAAGTTATATTATAAGGCTGCAGTAATTAAAACAGCCTGGCACTAGCACAGAAAAAAAAACCCATTTGGATAAATGAAACAAACAGAGGATACAGTGTCAGCCTCAGATATATTCAGTCTTCTAATCTTTAACAAAGGGACAAAAATGTGCCAAAGGAAAGATAGTACTTTTTAGCCAGTAGTGCTGGGAGAATTGGTTATATTCGTGCAGAAGATTGAAGTTCGATCCATGTGTTTTGTCATGTACAAAACTAAATTCAAAACAGAACAAAGGCCTAAATATTAAAATAGAAGCACACAGCTTGCTGGAAAATAAAGTAGGTAAAAGTCATAGGCATACACAAAGACTTTCTTGCATAAGAAATAACATCAAGAATAAAAAAAATTGGATCACATTAAGATTAAATTTTTTTTCACACCAAAGGAAGCAACCAGCATCATGTAGGCATAACCACAGAGTGGGAAAAAGTGTTGCTGGCTACAGTTTGGACAGAATACTAAAATCTAGAATATATGAACAACTGATGTGGTGCATACCCATAATCTCAGAACTCTGGAAGCTGTGTCAAGGCTGCTATGAGTTTAAGACCAGTCTTGGCTACAAAGCGAGTTCAAGCCAGCCTGAACTGTTTGGTGAAACCTTTTCCCAGAGGACCAAAACAAAAGCAAAAACAGAAAAAAATTAAATAAAACAAAACCTTTAAAAAACTAGATGTTTCAGTATGTAAGACCCAATCATAAAATAGGTACTTGGCATGAACAAACTCTTCTAAAATGAACTACAAAAGTGCAAATTGTCCATAATACTTGAAAAAAATGTTCAACTCTGTGGCCATTATAGTAATGCAAATTGAAACAACACTGAGATTTCACATTAATCCAGAAATAATGACAATCATCAAGAAGCCAAATAATAACAAATATTGTCAAGGTTATGGTAAAAAAGGAACTCTCCCATATTACTGGTGGGAATGTAAACTAGCACAACCACTATGAAAATCAACATGAAGTTTCCTCAAAAATATCAAAAATAGAAATTCCAGTTGATCAAGTTACTCCCATATTAGTTATACTCCTGAAAGAGTTTAAAAATTGTATTACAGTTATATATATACACACCAATGTTTATAGTAGTACAATGTATAATAATTATTAGAAGTAGCCTATATATCCATAAATAGATGAATAAATAAAGAAAATGTGGAATTTATATTCAATAGAGTACTACCTGGCTAGAAGGATAAATTTGAATCATTTATAGAAATTTAAGACACCTTGTAAACATCATATTAAGTAAAAAAAATCAGACACACAAACATAAATGCTATATGGTGTCTATGGTGATTAACGGAATAATTGTCAATTTGAGAGAGGAAGTCAGCTAATTGAGTCAGCATGGTTCTGACCATACAAGGCTAACTTTAATGAGGATTCTTGTCAGGAAAATGGGAAGCAAGGATTGCAATTGATTTTCTTAGGAAGAGCTTCCCTGTGACTGATTTTCCCACTGGAGGAGCTCTGGTCTTGGCCTTTTACCTGGATGTCATGTCTAGGCTTTGGGTACAGATTCTTCAGCCTCCAACACTACTGACCGCTTGGTCTTTTGTGACGGATCCTTCCTCCTTGTGACACAGACTTCTCCAGGCTTTGGCTGGAACCTTTAGGTCTCTAGCACACAGAGAGATCTTGTACAGTCATCTATAATTGACTCTGTGAGCAGTCACTAGAGGACAATCTTGTAAATTCCTGCATCCTGGGTTAAATCTGATTTAGAGGATGTGCAGTCATTTGAGGAGCCTTGCACCATCCCCACAAGCACTAACATAGTTTCTCTCACATGAAAAATTCAAAATTTAAATAAAGAACCAAATATAGGTAAAATGAAATAGACAGATCTACAGCAAATGGCAAGGGATGGAAAGAAGGGGGAAGGACAGCAGGGTAAGGAGATACGAGGATGCAAAGAAGTGTAAAGACGTGTCTTGTACCTGTATCAAAGACACATGGTGAAAGAAATCATTACATCACAAGCATGTATTAATAGGTACATTTTTAGAAACCTTTCCTCCAAAATATGTAACTTTCAAACAGATTGCATATATTAAGCAAAAATTTTATCTTCGATTATCTTCAATTAAGGTATAAAAGTTATATGAAAATATAGAAGAAAGAAATGCACGATAAAAACTAGATATAATTTGCTTTTTAGAATTACATATAATATAGTGCAAAAATTGATAGATATCATACTTATTTTGTGGTCTACTCTATGAACTACAAAGTAAATTATCAGAATTTGCAAAGTAAACTAGAAACAGTATAAACTTCACTATCACCTGAGAATTTTCCACATTTAATTTTTGAAATGTAAAATAAAATTTTCAATCTGCCATCAACAGGCAAGAATTTTTCTTTCAGAATAAAAATTTCCTTTTCCTCGGCTTCCTTCCCATAATGTAAAGTGATAGTATTTTTGATTTAGATGATTACTTAAAAATACAGCCTTCATTAACATGATAGTCTCAAGGTGCACCCAGTTTTCTACTCACATAAATTTCTCCTTCTTTCTCCAATAAATATGGCTATCATCAACAAATCAAATAAAAATTCTGGACAGGCTATGGATGAAAAAGAACCTGTCCACCATTTATGAATGTAAACCTGCACAACCATTGTGGAAATAGATATGAAGATTAGAAAAAAGAAAACAAAAGAAAAGAAAAAGAAATTTTATTGAACATAGCTATTTTTCTTCTAGATATTTTCCAAAAAGAGTTAAAGGCATCATATCACAGTGATACATATATACTCATCTTTATACCAACACAATTCATTATAGCTAAATTTTGGAAGTAGTCTCTACATCTATCAACAGAGGAGTGGATAGATTCTCAGATCTTGAGTGGTAAATCTCACTATGATAGATATTCTATGCAGGCTTTATGACATCTAAAGTTATTATACAAATATGAAGGCAAGATATTTTTCCTCATACATGACAGTTGAGCCATACTTAAGTCTTTAGTCACACATTGATGCTCTGAAATCCATTCAACTTTTGGACAAATATTTTCCTGCTCAAAAATAAACAGTTTCCTATTGAAACCATAGTTTGCTAATAAGAACTAAATTAAGAGTATGCACATTGTATATAGGATGGAAACCATTAGTCAGTATTCTAATGGTAAATTCTTACCACCACTTAACAAAACAAGCATTGATTTTTCTAGGCCAATGAACCCATGTGTATATTCAGTAAAATAAGCCTCTTATTTCTTAGGGAATCCTCATGAATTACCACACACCTTAGTCTAACACTTGACTTAGATACAAGGTAGTCTTAACAGCACCCCAGTGCCTGGCTCTTCATTATTTGAATATAAAGCAATGTTAATTTTCCTCCAAGGATCCATAGAATATGATGCAATATTTCTCACACTTCACCGTGCATACAAATCAACTGGAGATCTTATTAAAATGCAAATGCTGAGTCAGTGTTCCTGGCGTGGAGTGTGAATGTACACATTTTAAAACAAACTCCTAAGTGATGTCCACACTGCTGGGAGGTCCTTGGATCACCATTTAGTAGCAAAGTAGGCAAAATTATGCAGAAGCAATGCTTAATTTTGTTACCAGCTCTGTTTATAAATACATCTGTGTCAGTGTGTTTTTAGCATTACCTGCTGTCTTTTGTTATTCAGGGGATGTCGGCATGAGTAAAATGTCACAGCTGTGTTCAGTGTCACCATGAAATAATTGTTCCTGTGTCTGTCCTTCCTCCTTTTCCAGGTACAGACCCATGGACAGTGAGAAAGTTGCCTGCCAACCTTTTACTTTTCTTTTGCCTCTTTTCACCAACAACCTCATATTCTACATTTTCCCTTTCTGCGACTTGCTTCATCTTCTCTTCCCTTCTTCTCACTACTTTTTCTGCCTTCCTTTGTTCATCCTTTACTTTTTTCTCTCATCTTCACAATTCCTGTTTTCACTTCCTTCACACATATGCACAACTATCTCTCCAAGGAATTGATTATATGTAAAAATTTATTTTCATGGTAATTCTTATGCAGATGTGGAGTGTTTGAAATACATGTACCTTTCATATTCATTTTAACACAAATTCACTCATGTTCATTTATATACTGACATGCACATACGCACACTGTCACAGAATTAGCTCCTTAATTATAACTGTACTTGATAAGACCATACCAGGTCTGCAAAAGAAAATTCAGCCAGTAATAGAGAAAAATATTAATGGCTCTCCTACATTCTACATTTTCTTTATTTCAATTCTTTTTTCACATTATTTGTACATTGTTACCCCAAGTTAAGCACTTGTATAAGGCTCAAAATTTTGGGAATAGTCCAGTCTCAAAAACCAAGATAAAACAAAATGTACAAAGGTCTGAGAAAGCGGACCAGTGCAAAAGCGTTTGAATTCAGTTTCCAGTGATGGGAAAGAAACAAAACAAAACAACAAAAACATCTGCCTATTATTTTGCTCTTCTGCCCTAAGTACTGCAGGACTATTTTAATGTAGCCTATTTTGTCCTTTATTTTTTAATGTAAACACAATGAGTTACCAGATGATTTTAAAAACTATTCTACATTTAAATAATATAGGTCATGCAAAACATGTCAATTTTATTTAAGTCTTGAGTGTACTATACGTGATCTTTAATTCTCCCTGCCTTCATATATGTAAGACCACTGATTAATTTTTACTATTCAACTTTTTATAATTTCTCTGGGTTCCCTTTCCAGTTAGATGTTGTTAGTTTGCACCATTCCTCCATGGTCTCACTCTTCCATTCTCACTTCTCATTTGAAACAGGTCCTAGAAATGGCTCATACAAAAGCCAGTTTTCATTCTGAGTTGGAATATGCTTTACAGTAACAGCAGGCGCTGCTGATGTCTGGTGCCAAGACTGCGGTGCAGGCAGCAGCAAGACTGATCGTATTTAGTTTGCTTCTTGCCTGTGTTGATGCGCAATGCTGCTCTTGTTTTGTTTCCAGCTGCCTCTCTACTAATGATAGCATTCCAAGGAGCTCTCTAACTTAATTGCCTAAGGGGCTTAGGCAACCAGCTCCTAAATTAATGCTCATGCATAAACACTGAACTCAATTTTATGTCCAAAGTGTATACTTTCATATATACTAAACTGGACTAGCAGTAAGTTGTTTAAAATCAGAAACCGATTTAGAATGAATAGTCAGACCTGTATTATGATTGGAATATAATAATTCTGGTTATTCTATTAATAAATAAGAACTTACATGAAATAACCTTATTGAATAAAGTTATACATGTACTGAATAATCTTTTTGCCCAAATTACTCGTATTAGTGGAAGAGTAGAGTTTTGTATGATAAATCAACTAACACAAGTACTGAACTGACCTTCCATTTAATAATAATTTTAATTCACATTATTAGCTGAGGAAAAAAGGAAATGATCTATTCTGTTGCTATCTATAAAGATCAGAGCAAAGCCAGTGTTTTTAAAGAGGACAGGGTCCAACACACAAAGTGAATCTATCAGTATAAAACTTCAGTGGAAGGACCTATTCTTTTCCATTTTCAACAATAAAAACGCATTTATTTCATATCTAGATTTCATGCTTTACTTTGTAAAATGGTGTCGAAGGGAGACTTTGAAAAGCTGTTAGGTTGGAACTAAGATCCACAGAGGGGAAAATGAGAAGTTGGTAAACAATTTTTCTTCCTTTTCAAGCTCATTGGATTTCTGAAATTGAGTGTACAAGAGGTGTCAGGAAACTACAATGGGTGTTTAACTCAAACCAATTATTTTAGTAAAACAGTACAGTTAACTCCTCTTAAAACACTCGCCATGACGTTTTTTGCTACTTTCTGGTAGTTCTGGAAGTCCTCATTCATGAATGTTTTTATGAAGTGTGGTTATAATACATGTGGTGAATGTTGCTATCAAGTATCATTCAGAAGAAAGGCAGATTTATAAACACGTTATGATATGTTCTTACACCCCTGATTCACCAGATCTGGCACCATGTGACTTCTGACTCTGAAAAGTTCAGAATGACCATGAAAGGTAAAGATTTTTAATTGGTTCAAGACTTCAAAGCTGTCATGACAATGCAAGTAAAGAGCCATACAAGAACTTACTGGACTGCTTCAGAACATGGCAGGAGTGATGTGATAAGTGTGTTAGAAGCAAGGGAAAGCATTGGGGACTATGAATGTTAATATGTCTTTTACACTAAAAAAACTTTTAAATATAAAAATACACCATATTTTTCAATTACATCTTGATTATGACAATTGAGAAGCATTTGTATGTATTCAGAAAATGAAATCAGTTGGTAGACTCAAGTGATTATTAATATGTTTTAAATATGAATTCAAATTCCTACAGTTAAATAAAATGTCACATAAGACACACTACATTTATTAGTTTGAAGGACAAATCTGGCATACTTGTCTACTAATTATCTAACACCAGAAGCATTTTGCAAATAGGAAGAACTGGTTCCACAAATTCTAAGGTCCCCTAGACTCAGTCCATGACACATAAAACATGATTGGTATAGATGATTTCACCTTCTTTGGCAACTGCTCTTCCAACCCACTCGGTGTTGAAATGCATTGGGCTCATCGTGTCTCTGTTGTCTTTGTTTAATCTACCCATATACTGACTTTTTCAATTGTGCATCTTCTCTTCTTTTGTCATGCGGGCTCTAGGGTCCAAACGAGCCACTGTATATTTCACAACTCCATTTAATTTTGTAGTATCTCAGCCATCTTCATTTTAACATAAACAGATTTTTTAAAAAATTTTATTTCCCAACCTGCATGTCTACATCCCATGTATACCAACAAGTGACACTATTATTCATCTGCTTGGTTAGTCCAAAAGTACTCAAGAAATTTCTATCCTGCTGTTACATGCAAGCCTCAATATGAAAATTCCTACCAAATGAACTTCAGAGTACACTAAAATCACATGTCTCACACCCTTCATTTCACCTCACGATGAATGTTCTCCCACTCACTGTGACAGGTTCATACTACAGGTCATACGTGGCCAGCCTTGCTCCCAAAGTTGAACATTCTTATAGAAACATGAAAGCTGTTTGAATCAGACACCATCCAAATGCACTTCTTTTTTTCAGAAATTTTCAGAATGTTCTGTTGATAATTAATGCATTTAAAAGCCCTGACCATAGTCACTAAAGTCACACACTGTGTGGTTTATTCCTGTTACTCTTGGCTCTGTTGCTGCTTACTCCTTATTTGTCTCCAGCCCCTGAAGTCACATTGGCCTTCCATTAAATATGGGAAACTACTTTCTGCCTCAGCTTTGGAACTAATATTTCCTAATTTGAGGACACGTTTTCCATACATTTTGTTTCCATAGGTGTTTGATTGCATTCTCCACTCCAATAGCATTTGTTCAAGGAGTTTTTTCCATATTGTTCTATGAAAACTAGTGCACCCTCTAGGTCTCTTTCATCATGTATCACTCATACACAAAGTCTTGCTATTTCTTAACGTTTTTGTTATGGTTGGTGCATTGTGTTAACTTGAGAAATTTAGAAGTTTGACTGGGGGACTCAGTGGGGAACCAGGATCCCTACTTTGTGGATGACCTCATCCTGTGCAAGAGTAGGGCGCCAGGATTTGGTGAGTGCTGTGCCCACCCTGGGAGGTGGGAGGTGACCTGCATGCAGTGTGGGGAGGAAGGGGGGCTTGCTCTTCTGCCTCATTTGCTCCCATTGCTTTTGCTGGCTACTGCCTTGAAGTGTCGCCCCTCAGTCGTGTCACCTAGACTTGGAGCCAGCTGACTTAGCTCCACAAACAGTGAGCTAAATTAATCTTTCCTTACTCATTTTGAGTGTTGGATATTTTGCCTCAGCAATGAGAGACAAGTAACACACACAATGTTAGAGAATGTACTTATTTGAATATTTTTAGAATTAATATTGCCTACCAATGCCATTAGCCATAAGATGAGTTGTGAGCATAATATGGGCCAATACATTCTGCTCCCCACCCTCTGAAGACTCTGGGATGTCTTCTCATGTATCATGGGTGCCCTCAAAAGTGTAGAAAATTTCTGAACATATAAATTCTGGTAGGTAAATATGACAGTTTATTTATAAAATTACAATTTAGAATAACTATAAAAGAAGCAAGAAAAGAAGAGAATTGACTGATTCTAAGGCAGAGTATATGTAAAACTCCCAAATAAGAATAAAAATTTAATTACCAAATGAAAACAATTTTGATATAATTACTTCATTGATAATTCACTTTTACCCTTAATTCACTTACACAATAAATATGTAAAACTAAATAATTCTTCAAAATTGCAGCACATGCACATTAATCTTATTGTATTGTACCAACTTTATGTTGGTCCTCAAATAAGTCTGTCAAGGTAGAAATATCCCAGCTTAGTCAAACTGTTATAGGCAGCTGAGCTAGTTAGAAATATACAGGAAGTCAGAAAGGACTGGAACAGAAGACCAAATGTCTTGTGACCTTGGAGGAGACATATACCTCTTGCTGTAGGCCAGATTTCAAGACAGAAGGCAGAACAAATGCAACCACACCCTCAGTATAAACATTAGGGATTAGGTATGGATCTCCTTGAAAAACCGAGTCACCATCCCAACTCTCTATAGGAAGAGTGATCCCTTCCCAAGTGACTCACCTCCCCATTTGCCCCTAATTTGGTCAAATGTGTTTGAACAATTAATTTGATTGGTCATTTCTTCATGAATAATCTGATTGGTTGATCATAGTTCTGAGCCATCTCATGCTCATCTGCCTCGCTAGTATCCAGTTTTCCCCTCTTTAGACCTGCCTCACCTCGTGGTTTTACTCTGTAACAGTTCCTAAAAAAGACAGAATCTTTGGCAACCCACTCAAGACCTCTTCTGTCTCTATCTCAGATACAAGCTTTTTTTTTCTCAGCAAATATTTCTGTTTTTAACATCCATTGTTCCTAAAATTCATTCTTCTATTTTAGAGAACATGAACTCGTATTGGATATATAGTAGGTCAGGAATTTCATTCCCATATATCAAAACTACTGCTATCTTTATTTCTATTATTATATATTGATATTTTCCAAAAGTGCACCCAGCTTCTCTTTTTCATCTGTGCTCCAGAACCTAATGAGTCATACATATTTCACAACCCAATTTATATGCTGTAAAGTCTTTCCATTCCCAGAAAGTGATAATGATGATTATGCTAATTCCTTGGCTAAGTGACCTTCGTGACCATTGTGATGTCATTTCCTTGGACAGATAACATTGACAGGATTATCATACCGAAGAGGACCACATGGGAAGAACCCAGAGTGGTAACCTTCTAAACACTAAGAAATACTCTAGCATGAGGTCAGAAAGAAAAAGTGGACTGTAACATTAAAACCTAAAGGATCTAAATTTTTCTCACAAAACTTTTATTATAGGCAGCTAAGTTAGATAGAAATTAATATACAATCAAAGATATCCTAGTTCTCAAGAAAGTCAATGAAACATGAAGAGATCAGTTCCTTTATTGTCAGTGCTGGAGGGAATGCACAGACAGCAAGCAACAGAATCTGACAAGGCAAAACGGAAAATTTACTTCTGCAGAAGGGCTCAAGTGCACTCAGACATGAGGCAGGAGGAGCACAGAGAGCTTTGCTTGGCCTGAGGGCTCCCAGTCTATCGCAAATGGCTAGTGTAAGCAATGCAAAGCTGGGTTCCATGGGTCGGTGGGCAGCGTCTTTGAGCAAGGGGGGAGCAGGAGTGGAGAGGGAGACGGTTTGCCGAACGGAAGGTTCTCGCCTATCCTGGTCTGTAGCTATGTTCTCAGAGTTTACACTGAGCAAGCATTTCTCCTAATTTCAGTGTGCTCAAGGGGGGGTGGGCTGAGAGAGAACAGTCTAAGATGGAAGCATTCTTGCTGATTGTATCCTTTTACAGAAAAGACAGGGCCACAGTTTCTCATAGGTAGAAGAAATAAAAATAGGTAAAAGGAGAAAAGAAAACCATGATTTTAAAAATTAAAACTGAAACTTCAGGACACAAGCCCAGTGACACAATAATCCTGGACTGTTCCCTTTTTCCTTCAAGCAGGTTCATCTATTCTCTTTCTACTTGCAATTGGTTCCCTTTCACTTGAGAATACTATCTTTCCACCTGAAAATCAGGCTTTAACCTATGGATAGAACATTATTGTACTGTGGCTTGGCCATTATGCACCATCCACCAAATCAAGACTGAGATTAAAGCTTGACAAACTACAAAAATTACAGAAATCACATCAAAATCACATAAATATTCACAGTTCCAAATAGGAAAACACATCTCTCTCAAAGGACAGCACTGTATTTCTTTGAGTGAATATTTCTTCAATTTCTACATAATATATAAAATGTATAATAAAAACACATTATATATAATTGCTTCAAACCAGTAGTTTTGAAATAAATTAATCAACCATATATAGCTGATATACCAATGTTGAAATTTATCTTGCAATATGAAATGCTTTAAAATGCTAATTGCAAAATTATTGGTCAGAAATATCAAAGCCTCTCCAGAACCACTTCCAAAGCAGCACAGGCAGAAATAAGACTTTTTCTTGGATTAAAAAGTAGATCATAGTGTAGCCAGAAGCATTTGTGCAAATTCATAGCCAAAGTATTTTTGAAGTAGTTTGCATTCCACTTGATTATACATGTTTCTTTGAGATCAGAACAGGTCAAAGAATGTGTAAGGTGTTCTTCTGTCAAAAATAATATACTGCTATTTCTTTTGGAAAAGACAAAAATAAAATCTGATTGAATCTTTCAAACAACTAGACTGCAGTTTTAGCTAAATTGTTCTTCTCCTTCAGGCAATGACAACCAACCTAGGCCCCGGAATTCTGAGAATACTTTATAAAGACTTTTGCATTTTATCTCATTTTAAAATGATCTTGAGATTTTTCAGTGACAACTACAGCATTGGAAGATATATCTACATCTCTGTAATACATGCTTCTGCATTTGTGTGATTCTTAGGTTTCTCAAATCTGTCCTCCCTTTTCAAATCTCACTTACATCTTCTCCAGTCAAGGATAGAAAGAATAAAGATAGAAAAGAGACAAGGAAAATCAAAATTTTAAAAATTAAAAACTGCACATGAGCCCAGTTTAAAATACTTTTTCTTTTATCCTAGCTCCTAGAACACACTGCACCCTTTGATCTACAAATGGACAAGGATAAAATTCCCTTTTCAGTTGACAATAACTCTTATTTCATTTGTGAATAGACTCTCTCTTTTGACCTGTAAAATAGACCTTTCCTTATTAATTTTTTCTGTGAGTGGGTCACCTTTTTCCCAACATACAAGAAATAATTTTATATTCACAAGTTCTAGATTTCTGCCAAAATCATAAATATTGCCAGCTTCAAAGTGTAGCACATCTCTATTTCTTAAGTGCCTGCACTCGATTTCTTTGAAGGTATGTTTAAATTTCTGCCTTACAAATCCCAAGATGCTTCTTATTTGTGTATTTTATTTGTGCATTCCCATTAGGGGAAAAAAAGTTATTTTCCCCCTAATGGGAATGAGCAAACTGCAGCCAAATTCTACTAGTAGGGTGGATTTAACTTGCTTATCACTCCTTTGGAAAGCTCCTCATGAGACAAGATTAGGGTGTGGGAACCTGGCTGAGGGCATAGACGTGATCTGTGATCTGTCATTACAGAGTTCCAGGGCACACTTGTGGAACATTTGCCAAAGCCCTGGATCTGTCACCAGAGAGAGCTATCTTAAATTCTTCTCAGGAGAATTCAATCAGATTTTTTACAGGACAACCTAGACCTGATGTCAGCCCAAAGACTGAGATACAAAATAAAACTGGCTTAGAGCTCCTGGCCACTGTGTTCTTTCCAGTGATCAATTTTCATCCTGTAGACTGTACTTCTTTTCCTACTTGGAATTGGTCCACACTTCCTGTCTTAGTTTCTTTTCTCATTGCTGTGACAAAAAAAATCTAATGCACATGAGTTAAAGGAGGAAGGTTCATTTTGCCTAAGTTTGTAGAAGTTTCAGTCTATAGGTGGCTGGCTTCAAGGTAGAAGGGCAGAGGAGAAAAAATTCCATGGCAGGACAGGTAGGAGGCAGCCAGCAATGAGCCTTCTTTTCCCTTTTATACCATCTGGGCTATTACCCTACTGTTTGGTGCCACCTACACCCAAGGTGGAACATCCAATGATGCACAACCAGAATTATACTGCACTGATCAGTGGACTAATTTAGTTATCATATACCCTTAATCCATATTCACATATCCTATATCCAGCTACCTGCCAAAGCCCACACCTATGAGCCATGAGGCTTTGGAAGAACATCTAGATATAATTAATAACATGTGCTTTACACAGCATGTTCCTAGTCTTGTCATACTTTTAATAAATGTAAAACATCACCACTTTTTGTCTTGTCTTGCCTAATTCTTTGTTCAGGACAGAAAGAACCTAGAAACCGTCTGTAGATTTGGAATCTATCATGCCAAAAGCCAGCAACATAAGACCCTCTTTGGTGACCCTGTAATCTATTAGATATCAAGCATGTAATAATATATACATTATTCACTTTATATGACATAAATACTGTTAGGTGCCTAGTATTCTTACAAGAAGTTTTCTAAAATTAAAATATCAATTCCTTGTAGTAATTAAAATATTAAAATAAGAACTTTACATTGATTTTTAAAACCTGAGCAAAAGGTTAATTATTGGAAATGAAAATATTTTACTTAAACTCCATGACAACCAAGTTAATAAATGGAAATAGTGAATTTCATAACTCTAATTTAAATAAAGGGAAATCTAACATTTCTTTTATCAGGTGAAAAGCTCACACAAATGCAATTAACTCAAAGAACATTGAAAAATAGAAGTGATTTTAGGGTATTATTACTATTTCAGTTGCCTTTTATTTCTGAAACAATAACAGGAAAGGGGAAAACATTGGAAAATTCTCAATTTTGTGTGGTTTTCATTCATGTCAATAACGTTTGTGATTTTATTGTTATGTAGTACATAGGTCTGAAGATACTGTAGAAGAAATTCAGCATTATTCTGGGCAGAATCTTGTGTTTTATATTACAATGAAGGAAAATGAAAACCAACACTAGAACAGTAGAAAATATTAGATTTTTAGATGACAATAAATGTACTTTAAAATTGGGGGATACAAGTACAAAGTTTTCTATGAGGAGAGAGTGTCAGTTACCTGTGACAGTTGATAGGTAAAATATTCAAACAGGAAAAACTACTGGGTGTAAATGTTTCAGTAAAGAAAATCAGAAATGTCTTTAAGAAAATTGCAAAATGTGAAGAATATGACAGAGAAAAAGTGGGCAAGCAGATGTGACAATAGAGAGATAATCAATCATCACCACATGAACTTCAGGAAATGTTTAGAGAACTTTAGTTGGAAATGCAAAGATGTCTGCTATATGTACTATCAAGTTCTTCCTGTTGATTACTTTGTGTCTGTAATCTATTGGAAGAAATATAGGTACTATTCACAAGGATGTTGTATATGTTCATGGAAGATAAAACAGATTAGTTAGAATAGGAAACCTAGCATATTGCAAGATTTGAGTTGTATTTATTTTATTTTATAAGTATTAGTGCCATTGACTGTAAAAGCTGATAGGTTCATTAACATTTTCATTCTAGCATATGGTGTGGTTTGCCCTTTTTAAAAAGCGGACTAGAAGATCTGAGTATGATGGCACACAACTCTCTTCCCAGAACTCCGGAAGACAGTGACAGGAAGATCACAAGATCAAATTCAGCCTGAGTTATTTAGCAACTTAGTGAGAACTTGGCTCAAAATAAATGAATAAAAATAAAGAGTCTGGGTCTGTAGTTCAGTGCTGAAGTCCTTGGTTTAGTTCCCAGTAACAAAACAAACCAATATCTACATGCCAAAGAACAGACCAGACAGTGTTTGCAGATTATATTTTAATGTTTAATTACCCAGGTTAAATAACATCGCTATTAAATAATGTGGAAAGATAGTTACCGCAGCAATAATTATGCTTTGCTTTCAATGGTTTTAAAATGGCCATAGATCCACAGTATTAACTGACTTTCTGTCTACTTGTTTCATCATTGGCTGAAGGAGAAAGGGTGCAGTCAAGATAGACTCAAGGGTGAATAGGTCTGCTCCAACTTTTTCTTTTATCCATTTGTATTTCAAAGACTTTTATCCATTTGTATTTCAATAAAGAGTCATTTATGCATTCAAGCTTATTCTGACTCCCTGTCAGTTCACCCATTTAATATTATAGAACATCAGCAGATACCCCTAGAATATTTCCCTTTCTTAAATGTAACAATATGCACACAATACACTTTCTTTAGATGAATGTACATATGCCATGTATTTTCCACCCTGCTGTTATTAACATACCTATGTCTTCACTTACAATATTCACTTATTAAGGGCATAAATTCATTTACTCCAACAACTTACATATTAAAAAGATGTGTTAAATGTTTAGTGTTAATATAATTGTTGATCTCACTGGCTTTAAATCTACAATATTTCCAGTATTTTTCTACCCAATCTGTCTTCATTTTCTTTTTCTTTTTTCTGTCTCCCCCAGGGGATAATAGAATACTTTTCTATTATTTTTACCTGTTCTATTGATTCCTTATGTTTATTTAAAAATCTACATTTGTCCTAGTCTTCATAGTATCCATATTTAACTTACTAAACATTTGATTAGCCCAAAACTTACAGCAATATACATCAAATTGTTTTTCTTATTTTCTCTTATTTATTTTACCTTTACATACACATTTTAACTGTAATATGTTGCTATGGCTTCCAACAGTTGAATGCTATCTGGGGACTAATTTTGTAAGGGAAAAAGTCTTTTAAAATTTACTATTCTAGAGAAGACAAGATTGCCAATCAGTGAGCAACAAAAATACAAAGCCTCCTAGGAGAAACAATTTATATGACAGAATAAAACACCCTGGAGAGACCAGACAGAGGGAGATGGATCCTCTTGACACAGGAAGAAATTAAAACTTAAAAAAGCTCATCAAATACTTCAGAACTACAACTGAAACAGCTAAAAACTAATGGGACACAGCGTTTTAGCGATGACCTGCCAAGATTGCACCAGCTTGAATCCGCCTTGGCAGGCAGAGCTGCCCAAACTTGTTCCCACCACCACTCACAGGAAGCACAGCAGCCCTGAAGTCAGGGGTTGGTGAGCCCAAGGGAGAGCGGAGCCGGTGGAGGAACCTTCATTGATCCAGTGCTGGGAGTGAGACCCCCACACACACGGGAAGGACACTGTTTAGATTTGTTTATGCTTTATACAACTATTAATCATATATACAGCATAAATCACCTAACCAGATGTTATAACAATAATAAAGGTGAAGAAGTATGGCAACTGTATTGAGGGTATTCATCATTATTTATCTTTTAATATTGTTTATAATACAGGCATATATAAGGTTAAGCAATAACTTTTTCGGAATTGTGTTTTGTTGTTATTGTGGTGCTGAGGGTCAAACCCAGGGCCTTGCACTTGTTAGCAAATCTCTCTACCACAGTGAGCTGCACTCACAGTGCTCTGAGGGTCTCAGGTTGGGTTCTGTACAGATAGCTAAGAAAATAAGATGCTGGAAATCTTTTATAACAAAACAGCTATATAGTCATTATATCTTTATTTCTTTCACAAAGGATCAAGGGGTGCATTCTCACAGAGGGTTGACTTCCCAAAATAAATCTCTGTGAATCACAGATATTTCTTTGCATCAAGGTTTACTAAGGATTAGCAAAGGATGCTAATAAAAATCAGACAAACACACTTCACTCTTCAGAGAAACCTCATGTCCATCAGACTTTATAAATTTCTCAAATTTCTCCAAGAGCTACCTCCCTTCAGCAAGGTGACATTTAAGTTTGAAAGAAACAGATTAGCATTAATGGCAGTATATGTCAGCTTGTGGAATGTCATTTAGCTTTGAGGTTTACATTTTATTCTTTAATCCGATAGGAAATTTGAATAGAAAGCAACCCACTTTCATCCTGCAGACATCTGCAACCCATCAATTTGCAAGTTATAAGTTAGGCAGATCATGTAAATCCTGGTAAGTTAATTTTAGATGCAAACTCCTTTTATCTTCCTTTTGTTAAGGATCTATTTATGAAGTAATAATACTATTATTTTCCCAAAGTAGCAAAAAATAACCATGAGTTCATGAACATGAGCTTCAAATCACCCACATAAATATTTTGTTATCTTTCTTAGAAAGCATCTCTTAGTGTTACTATAACCACAATTTGTTTCAACTCATTCAAATATGATAAATACATTTAATATGTTTCATAGATAACGCAGTGAATCATAGCTAGCACAAATAAATAAATTTCCAAAGATCTGACCTTAGAGCATGATTGATACATTTAAAGAAATAAAAGTAGCAAATGAACATATCACAAAACAATGTGATAATAAAAAGATGACAGCTATAAATGATTAAGATAAACTTCTAAAATAAAAAGTAGACCAATTATAAGAGGGAAGTGACATTGGAGAAGTAAATGAAAAGTGAATAAAATATTTAATATAATTGTCCAGATTTTACATGTGATACAAATTATTAAGAAAAATTATACATGCATTTAATGATTATATATATATATATTCTTTGTGCATTTTTAATATAGACTACTAGTAATCAACTCAGTATATAAAACATAAAAATATACAAAGGAATTTAAAAAAATAGTTCAGTAACACAATTTTTTTCCAACCTGTGCAAATAAACTGTCAAAAAATGTTGGTGTGGGGAATGTAAGACAAATTTATTCTTAAATTCATTGAAGTTTTCTAAAATCCATGAATAGAGATTCCCAAGAACTAGAAAGAAACACAGTAGCTCATAAGAATTGGAAGATATACATGGAAAAATCCAGTGAATGTGACAGAAAAAAATATGACGTATATCTTTGAGGAGCAATGCAAAAGAAAATGTCACAGTTATTTAAAGGGAAAACAGAAGCAGTTGTGTTAATGATGATGAACAAATTGAGAATTTGAAACTGATCTGGATTCATCTACTGATAATCTTTCCCTTGACAGATTCAGCCAAGTGATGAAGATATAAAAAGGGAAATTGCGCTGAGTACAAACTGCAGGACTACAATAGGAGCAGGGAAGACTGCATGGGCTTTGTGAAAGGAAATAGAAAGGAATGACCTTCAACTACATGGGAAATAAATTTTAAACCTCTTAGTTCATATGAAATTCGGCTGATGTGAAGTTACAGTTGAAGCTATTTTATCAGAAATTATAAGGGCTTATAAATGTACAGTAATAAAGACTGTACCTTTCACAGAATAACCAAGTGATATTACACACAGTCCATTAATGGAAACAAACTTCCTCTTTAACAGGTAATTAGGGCAAGATCCCAAACCAACGCAGAAAAATCTGTGACGATAGCACAGCCAGCCTGGTTCAGCGTACACTAGCAATGGAGCTCTGCATTTCAGGGAAAAATAACAGTGAAAAGAAAGGGAAGAAAAAGTTAGAAGTTGTTTCTCTTTGATGTTGGAAAGTTTCTGTGTCACCAAATATTGAAGTTTTGCTACACCATTTTGTAAATTCAGAAATTAAAAAAAGTTATAAGCAAAGACAAAACTCAAACACTGAAAAACATTTGCAAGAATTATCAGATTACATTTCTTGTTTGGGGAATGTTCCTTGAGGTTAATACAAAAGATATTTTAAAATAAGGTGATTGAAACTTTTACAGACAGAAAATGAAAAACCTCACAAATGTAACATGTATAAAGTAGTTAATGGTAAGATATAGTCAAATAAAATGCCTTGAAAATACTATATGTTTGTTTGTTAGGTTTTTGAAACAGTTTTATTGTGTCACACTATTCAAAACTTTGGACACACTTTATGATGGTAAAGCCTGGCATACTGCCAAGTTCGCCTACAGTATTGATATAATTCTATCAGGAGAATAACTGGAAATAATTACTAAAATTACAAATGCAGATTTTTGGTCTTTTTAAAATGCAGAAAATTGTGAGGAAATAAAGTTCCAGACCTAGTTAGGAAACGAGGCAGATAATCATACTTCCTATGACTCATCTCTAATAATCTATCTCAAAACTGTTCCTTAAATGCATGAAGCCAGCCACAGGATTATATCTGCATCACATAGGAATTTTGAAATATTTTCCCTGTTCTTCCTTTAAACATTTACATCTACCAATCCTTGTTCATGTTTTGGCTTCCATATCATTTCCTTATTAAAGAATGATAGGAAGACATCAATATATTTTTGTTTCTTCAGTTTTACAAATAAGAATTGCCTTTCATAAGTGAGAAATCCAGGAAAAATGAAATTTTCTGAGTATTGGTTACTAATTTGAGCAAGGGAAATATTTTCAGACAAGTTCAGTATATTTGAAGAAGATATCCTATAAAGTAAATGAAATCAAATTTTTAAAATATTATCACATAAGTTATAATCTACATCATATTTCAAGTTGATTTTCAGTTTTTAATGATGTTTTACAAAACTATTTATTCCTTACTGTATGGTGGATTTCTACATCAATGACTTTACATCTTGTTTAAACAAGTCACCACAGATAATGAATTTCAAGATGGTAATTATAGCTCTTGTGTGTGTGTGTGTGTGTGTGTGTGTGTGTGTGTACATACATGTGCCTGCATTTGTGTGTGAAAGAATGAATTGATTTTTGGAAACTAGAAGTACAATTAATACAATTAGTTTTAGAAATGTTGATTTTTGTTGTTTTAGGAGACAGGAATCTTACGTTACAAGGAGGAAAGTTTGAAATTTGTTCCCACCAAATATACCACAACACAAACATGTACACTTTGAAGATCTACTCTCCTTTGTACACTGAAATAACTAGCAAATTGCAGGCTCTGAGTCCATTTACACTATAGGAAAAGCTTTCAATGATAGTGGGATGCTTCTGAAGACTGTAACTAAAGTAACTTTTCCTTTGACCAGCAAATGACCTTTACCTCCTAAATGCCATTGCAAGGAAAAAAGATAAAACTTGAAAATTCTTTTGATTGCACTGTGTATAAAAGTGAAAGACAACAATGAAAAGAAAACGATGAAGTGCTTTGTCCCTGAACAGAAATTTCCCAACTAAGTTTTAGCAACAAAAGCATATGCCTTCTATTTTGCCCTTTTCATTTAGTTAATTGTAAAGTTACACTGACATAGAGACAGAAATATTTGAGGAAAATCAGAGAAAATACATGTTCTAAATTTTTATTCTGAATTGATAAATTAGAATTGCATATATTTACAGGATGTGGTGTGGTCCTATGATGCAGGTATAAAGTGTGGAATAATTAAATGAAGATTATCAACATGCCCATTAACTGAAATACTTGTGTGATGAAAAAGATTCTGTTAATTTCTTTAAAAGAGGAAAGAGGGTAAAATAATGTACCGTGTTTTCCCTTAAAAGCAATGGCCCATCGAAGAAATCCAGTGCTTATAGATGAAAAGTACAAACAGATTGGTAGGGATTATAAAAACAGCACTATAGGTAACAGAATGCCTATCTGAAACTAGAATGCTGTAAAAAATAATCTGTTGTCTTATCTGGAGAGCTATCAGAGGAAAATAAGAGTCCAGAGTTATTCTCTCTCAGGATGCTCCTTCCTCTATTGTTCCTTTGCTCTGCCTTGCATACTGTGTGAACCTGAGTTCAGCTGGCTCCAGGTGCCTGAAGGCTGCCAGGTATTGATATTCAAACCCAAATTCCACAGAACATTTAGTAAGCAGATGTTTTCCTGATGAAGCTAGGAAAAAATGAGGTTTCGTGAACTAATATAAAAATCAAACACACATACACTCACACAAATAGACACACACAGACACACGCACACACATGCACACACACACTCCAGAATTTCATTCTGCAGACATAGTCTCTTGCTGGCCAGAACTGAGCAGAACTGAGACCAAAGACAGACAGACACCTGCCACCTGCTGGAAGCAAAGATGGGAAAGTTAATGCACACCACCTAAAGTCTGGAGAAATACTTATCCATATTCGGAATTATCCCTCAAGTCAATCTCAGTTTCATTATAATAATATAATTAGAACATAAGCTGCTTGATACAGAGTTTGGAATTTATGTTCTATTTTAAACAAACGTGGATATTTTATAGTTTAACCTTTTGTAGTATGGTTTAAGTTTTGTGTTGCACATTTTATAAGTGACTGCTCTTCATTTAATTAATGAATTTGATTTTTTTCTTATTCTTTTTCTTTTCTTTTCTTTTTCTTTTGTACCAGGGATCAAGCTCACGATTTCACACTTGCTGGGCAGGCATGTGTGCCACTGAACTAAACCCACAGCCCCCAATTAATACATTTGTTAGCCTCATTTAAGCCAAATATTTTTTAAAAAATGTATCTAATGCTTTTGCCACTGCTAATGAGGAAGGTAAGTATTTCATACAATCGTTTTTTTTTTTCTCTTTCACCCTCCCACTGAAGCACATCCATGTATGTTTTAGTGAAACCATCTGTTTTAGAACCCATCTGAGACCACATGACACCTATTACCTCGATTTATAGGACAGGTAATATTTAGCCAAATTAGCAATCAGAATGCCTGAATGTTTTAACATCATTTATAATTAACTGCTGAGTGTAACAACAAATAGGAACAGCAGCTGCAACAAAACTGATTAGGCAGTCCAAAGAGGGAATAACTCAAATTTATGCAAGGCCCCAAACTCATCTTCAAGCCATAAAATAGTATTTCTGCAATAACCTAAGTAGATCAAAGCATACAATCTTCTAAAATTTAGCATAGGTAGAGAACACTTCTGACAGTGAGACGTCACCCTCAAATCAACCTCAATAATTCCTGGAAATTCAGTATTATACTTAAAATATAATGATGCAGAATTCATAATACAAACTCGATTCATCACTGTGAATCCAGAAATTTCTAATTCATCACTTGGTCTTAGTCAAAGGGTTGAGAAGTGATGCCAAAGAGAAAAAAGAAAAGAAAAGAAAAAAAATCTCCCAACAAACAAACAAAAAACCTTTTAATTATTTCCTCTATTTTTAGGATTTTTATGCTATTGATTGATGGTTAAACTCCTGAGCTACAACAAATCAAATAATTACATTGAATTCTTGAGAGCAATGTGTACCTATTAGTCTTATTCTTTTAACAGACGAGGAAGCCAGAAATAAAAATATCTGTCTGAGTTTACTCAGAAACTAATAGAGAACTAATAGAGAATGACAATTTTTATTGTACTTTGTAGCCTCTCAATCATCATTTTGTGCTTTTCTTTCTTGGCTGTTGTCTTAGTTATTTCCTCGTTACTAAAACAAAATATTGCATCCATATACAATGTTAGAGGAGACAAGTGTTTTCAGCTCACAGTTAATTCATAGAAGTGTGAGTTCATAGTCAGCTGGTTCCAAGGCAGGGTGACATGCAGAGGGGCATCACGGAGGAGAAATAGTTCATAGCAAGCAAGCAGCAAACAGCCGAGTAGTAAGCAGCAGCCTTCTTTTGGTCCTTTTACATTCTTCCTAGTCTGCAAGCCCATTGACTGATACCACCCAAACCCAGGTTGGGGCTTCCATTATTCACCCTCTTAACCCTTAGTGCCAGAATTGCACCCTTAATCTATGCTCACACACTGTAATTCAGTCACCTTCAAAACCCCCACCTATGACTACATGAAGCTGTGGGGGAACATCTAAATACAAACCATAACAGCAGCCCTGGACTGAACCCAGGACCGAGGTCAATCTCCATGTTGTTTGTTTGTTTGTTTTTAATTTTAAAATATTGTTTTGCTAAGTGGCTTGGATATCTAGGCTGGACTTGAATTTGTGATCTTGCTGCTTCAGACTCCCAGAGCTTATTTACTAATTCACGTCTGTACTACATAATGATTGCATGCTTTGTGAGGAGTCGGCACGTGTATATAATGCATCTTGATTCATCCCCCGCCCTCTTTCTCTTGGCCCCTCCCTTCTGCAAAATGTCTGTCTCCTTTTTTCCTATTGTAGGTCTTTACCTTTATTGATATTTTGTGTTGATTAAACTTGTGTAAGAGAAAGCATGTGATGATTAAGTTTGTGTGTCTGCTTCACTTCACTTAACATTGTGGTCTCAAAGTATATCCATTTTCCTATAAATGACTCAAGTTTATGGCATAGTAGTATTACATTGCATATAAGTACCATTTTTCTTTGTTTGTTCATCTGTTGACTGACTTATTTAGTTCTTATAAGTTGTGCCCCTGTAAACATGGGTATGCATGCAATATTATAATGTAATATCTTTAACTCCTTCAGAAAGATGAAATGAAATTCCACTTTTAGCTTTTTGGTGAATCTACATATTGATCTCCATAATGGTTGTATTAGCTTACATTCCCATCAACAATGTTAAATGACATTTTTTCTTGCAGACTTCCAAATGTTTGCTATTACCTGATGATAGCCATTCTAGAATATATAAATAACATAAAAAATTAGATCCCCTCAAAAAATAAAGGACTCAATCAAAAATGCACAACTGAAATGAATATATACTTTTCAGAAAAGTACAATTGGCCAGTATATACATGAAAATACTGTTCAATATCTCTGGGTATTAGGAAAATTCAAACTAAAACAAACCTCAGTTGCCATTAACTGCAGAAACAATAACTATGATTAAGAAATGTCTCTTTTAAAAAAAATTTTGGTTGTAAAATCTAAGCCATGTTATAAAAGAATATAAGTTCTTCTGATTTTGCAAATAATAAGATAATTGATAGTAGTACTAGTAATATTAGTAGTGAATAATAGTCATATAGTTCAATCATCAATTAATGCACCATTTAATCCTAATGACAACATATAAGGTAGTCATCCCATTTTCATAAACAAAGTGACACAATTTTAAATTTATTAAAAATGTCACATTTATTGTCCAAAATAGGAAAGGCACAAATCAATGTCTTTTGGAAAAATACACAAACATTTATTTTGTACTGTTTTTGGAATGGATTCTTTTAGAACACTATGGGAAAATATGACTGAGTCCAGGGTTGTGAGACTGAAAGTGACAGTAGTTAAATTCTGTCCCTTTAAATCAACATTGGGTTTAGTTTCCCTTCACTTTCCCAAGCACTTGGAGGAATTTGTCTCCGATATAACTTGGATCTGACAAAATGATCAAGCACAATATTGGTTGTTGAAGTTCTGTGTTTTTTGAATACAAATGACTGTGACTTACCTAACACCATTACAGAGAGCGATAACTGATTGGCTTAGGATGAATAGTAAATGCCTGACTAGAGATGAATGTATAAAGAAGGAAATAATATATATCCTTACAGAAGGAAACCCTGCAGTGTGAAAACTATTGATAAACTGCAGTGTGAAAAGTACTGCTACATGAAATCAGTCATCATGGAAGACAAACATGAATTCCCTTCCAGGTGGTATCAAAACATCACAGAGAAATAGAGTGGCATGTTGGTTGCTAAAGCCTAGGGGCTATTCAAGAAAATTCACAGTTTTTCAAGATCTGTTGTGTGACATCCCATCTATAGTTAATAATACTGTATTGTGCACTTCATTTGTTAAGAGGATACATCTCAACTTAAAGATTGTTAGAGAAACAGAGCAAAGGAGATCAAGTAAGGAACTCCGTGAACTGGTGTTTAGAATTTAGTTTAATATAATGGTGGCAGGCTGGGAGTTTCTGAGGCCATTTTAAAAACAGGGAGTTGAAGCCTGGCATGGTGCTATACATTTATAATCTCAGGACTCTGGGACACTAAGTCCGGAGGATCACAGTTTGAAGACAGAATGGACAATTTAGTGAGATCCTCTGTCAGAATAAAAAATTACAAAATAGCTTAGGATGTAGTTCAGTGTGAATTCCTGAGTTTAATCCCCAGCCTTGAAAATAATGAGACTGACTATAAACTGGTAGTTACTATAACTCGTGAACATGAAAAAGCATATGTGAAATTCAGTGTACACTTTCTTCATTATTTTAATGATTTCTGTGGTACAAGACAAAAATTACTTCCTTGAAGTAAATGGTGTTAGACCAATTGCACATACATTGAATAATTAAATAAATCTCAATCACATCAAACCTTATAGAACTGTTTCAGGTGAAGTATAAATATAAATGTAAATGATGAAGTAATAAATATTTTAGAGAATAATAAAATGTATTCTTTTTTACATCTTACTTTACTTCAATATTTTTTATTTTGCTTTTTTCCTGTCTCTGTAACTGACTAGACCATGTTTCAGTTTCACTTTTCTTTATTCTTGTTTTTATCTTTTACTGAGCTTTCCCAATAGAATAATTATTTCATTCATTGTACTTTTACCTCCACAGTGTCTTTCTTTTTCTTAATACTTCCTGTGATATCAGAAAAGCATCAAGAAATATTTCAAGGAAAAAAAAATCTTAGTTAAGTGTAGCAAATGACTCATTAGACTAAAGCTTCAGTAAAAACATGTGAAAAAAAGACATAATGAAAAAATTACATTTAAGATTCAGAACTGTTGTGAAATTCATTAACCAGCAGTACAGGTGAGTGGATTTCATTTTATATTTCAAACAAAATGATCTCATTATGCAAAACATATACCTGCTTTTTGTTTATTTTTTATTCGGGGGGGGATTTTCAGTAAGTGAAACTTACTTTCAAGTGGAGATAAACAGCACTGAGGAATATCATTGTAATTTTCATAAACTGGACTGGTCAAACTGTTATTTTTCTATTATTTCATTAACAAGAAATACTAAGGAAGACTCCCATCTAAAATGAAAAGACAATGGAGGAGATCTTCAATTCACAAGAACAAAGGGCAGAAATAAAATAACTTGAGAGGCATTATGAAAGTCTGGATGGAAGGGTCTCTTTTTGCAGTTTTTGTATGGTTAGCTGATATTTAGTAGATGCATTTGTCAACTTTACTCAATAGTTCTTCAATTTGTGAAATAATAGTACAAAGGGAGGCAGGGTACATATTGAAGGAAATTTCTAAAGATACTAAAATTAAGGTAATATTAACTACAGTGTGACCGTTTTAGATTCAATTTTAGATAAGATAAACTGAGTATACATGTATATGTCAATATATAAATACGTGTACATACAAGTACATATCGTCCTTTTGGATATAGAAAATCATGGTCACAAATGTAATATCATAAAAGCAAAAGTAAGTGTCCACCCGGGGCTCTGTGAGTTGCAAGCAAAATCTCTGTCTGTGCTGTAGAGGTGATTATGATCAGAATTCTAGTTAAGTGAGGGCAAAGAATCTCAGCATTAAGGGATAGAATAAGCCACTACACAGAAAAGTACTGATTAGGGTTGCATATAGAGTAAAGCAGTTGGAAATTCATTAAATATAAATAGTAAAGATCAGACAAAGGCTACAGATGAAATGTCAAAACAATAAAACACTAGAAAATTATTTTGAGGAAGAGAACAACTACCACACTCTAATTGAAATTGACTAATTCTGTTCATTATCCGTTGCTGTGTGACAAATGACCCTAAAACACACTTGTGTTAAATATGTCATTTATGGGCTGGGGATTTAGCTCAGCGTCATAAGCATTTGCCTTGCAAGCATGTGGTCGTGAGTTTGATCCCTGGTACCAATAAATAAATAAATAAATAAATAAATAAATAAATATGCCATTTGTGTTCCCCAGCTTTGTAGGCTGCAAAGGCTCAGCTGGACAGTGATTTCTTGATGCTTTCCATCTAATGACCATCAGCTTGCTGCAAGGATGAAGTTCTCTGAAGTCTTGACCTTGCTGGGCCACTACAGAAGACATCTGCTCAAATGAGAGTCTCATCAGTTAGGAATGAAGGGAGGTGATGTGAATCATTTGGCTCCATGTGCCTTGTCCTGGCAGAGTGGCCTCAGACGGTCAGTACTTTGATTCCAGGGGCTGCCTACACCTAGAACTATTGTCCCAGGAGGTCATGATCAATATTGCGAAGTACCCTTATCAACCAGTCTTGTAAGTCACATTGTGAAACCCTTCCTGCACGATGTTGCCACATTCTGCTGGCCACACAAAGCCAACTCAGCATCAGTGCAGGGTGTGAAATATCCTGGAATGTGGCTCGGGTTGTGGCGCATTCAGTGAAGCTGTGATATTAGCACCATCTGCACAGACATGGTACAAAGGATGGAAAAGTCATAGATAACAAGTGTGGACCAGTAAATTGATACAGAGAGCAGAAACAAAAGAATTAACTCTACAGAATAGAAAGCAGAAAGAGGGAAAAAAATAGGCAATACAATTAAGAGGAGAAAGATAGGGAAAAAAAATCAAGCAAACCTCTTCATCCTGAATTCACGGTCTAAGTGATTAGAAGTAATAGCTGCAACCGAGACAGATTAAAAAAAGGTAGACAATTGCATTCTTGTTTTTTCAACTCAAAAGCATTGTTTCACAGATGCTATGTATTCGGTAAACTCTTCTTTCTTTCTCTAGAAAGAAAGCGTGCATATTCTTTTGCTCCAAGTGAAAAAAGTAGATAAGCCATAACTTTATTTCATTTAATTTATGCCAATAATATTCAATATGGGGAGCAGCTGTGCTGCCGCTGAACTAGAGATTCGTGAACAACTTGGGACTAGGGGAAAGGAGGAACCGGGAGCACGGAATTCCAGAGGCAGGGCATGTAAACAAGCCGACGTCTAGCTCAGTTGCTACGAGCAGGTGTCTGTCCGCTCTGTGTTCCTTCCTGTGAACTACGGCACAGAGAGCATTGAGAGTGTTTTGCTTTCAATATTCTCAGCTAACATGTTCACTTTCGAGCCCATCACTAGCTCCCATATTTGACTGTACATAAATAAAGACACCAGCGCCTGCATGGCTGTCCCTGCTTCTCCATCAGGAGGCCCATCAGTCCTGGCTTTCTTTTCCTATGTGTCTTGTCTTTTCTTAATCTCCTATTGCCCCTCTCAGGACCTCACTGGCCACATAGGATTTGACAATTCAACATGAAAACTGGTGAAATAGCTTAGGAGAAATCTGAATTTAATTTCTTGGTTAGCTAACTTTTGCATAATTTCTGATTAGTTTAAGAAAATATTTCTATGTGTCTTCATTTAAGTGTCCACTATCATATAATTACTATGTTTGAATCATGCTTATCTTTTCACTTTCAAACAAATGAAGTATTTCATTTAGGATTTCGTGGTTTACTAGATCCCATTTTATTATCAAAATATTTAGCTGACAAATGGAAAAAGTTGCCATTGTAGATATTTTTCTTAAGATGTAAGGAAAGGTAAACATGTTTACCAACCTTTATATCAAGCTTATTAGCTTATAAACATAATTTTAATGATGTATAGGATGAAAATGAAAGTCTTTAGGGAATGTAGTTATATTTAGAGGAATCTTGTTGATATACCTCCACAAAATTCTAGATTTTGTATCTGAAGTGAAAGATCAAAGAAAAAAAGTATCAGACAGGCATTATAAACCTGGAGTGCAACAATGTATTTTGGAGGGGTGAGAGAAAGTCAGTGTGACCTGAGCACAGAGTGAGGGAGGCAACAGTTGTACACAGAGGGATCACACGTGTCCCTTCCTTTGCCTTTGCTGAGCTCTTCACCTATTCCAGTATAATGCCTCTCTCAAGTATTGTAATTACAAGTAACTTTCTTGATTAAGTTGTAAGCCTATACTAGACTGACTGCTTTATTATGTCTATGTCTATCTCCAATTTTGTTTGCTTGCTTTTTAGGTGTTTTGCTTGTTTGTTTTGTTTTTGTTGTTGTTTGAGACAAGGTCTCACCATGTATTTGATGGTGTCTTCAAGCTCACTATATACCCTGGACTAACTTCAAACTCAAAGTGATCTTCCTGATTCAACTCCAACGTGCTGGAGTACAGTTATGCACCACCATGCCTGGCAAAGAACACAGGATTATTCAGTGCCTGGACTGACCAAGGTCAAGAGATCACAGCTGGTGAAGGGATTCTTGCTGGCTGATACCCTGCAGAGTACTGAGCCAGCATAGGGCATCACATAATTTTGTTTTGTTTTGTTTTGAGTCGGGTCTTGCTGTATAGTCCAGGTTGGCCTTATACTCACTGTGTAGCCCAGGGTGGCTGTGAGCTCATGGCCATCCTCCTGTCAGTCTCCTGAGTACAAGAACTACAGGCACACACCACAACTCCTGGCCAATCTCCAGCTCTGAGTAAGGACTATCTGGAAAGTAGATACAGCCAATGTTTACTTGCTGAATGTTCCTTTTCAGGACTATATTCTTAAAATTAGCATGTAGCAAATGATTCTACTGTCAAGAACATACATGCTAATTTTGAGTATGTTAACATAAAATAGAAGATAAACATATTGAAGACGTATACAACTATTTAAAAGTCAACAATGTGAAATCAACAACTACTTCCTCTCCCATCTTGCTTATTTCTTCTGCCTTGCCTCTCACTTCTCTCAAATATCCTAGGCATAGCTGGCTTATGTTGAGACTTGAGGGCTGCGTTTTCTGTCTTGCCATGTTTCCACCCAGCTTCCATGAGTTTCCTGAAATGTCACTGTCTTAATAAGACTGTCACTATTCACACTGTTTATAATTTGACCCCTTTGTGTACTTTGATCCCTAAGACTTTACTTCATTCAAAATATTTATTGTTCTTATTACCTGATATTTTTCTGTCCTTTGAAGTATAACATCCAGGAGTCTAAATTTTGTGTTTTGTTCAATTTCTTTTCAGTACTTAAAATTAGAATGACTCACAGTAATAACTTAACAAGTACTCATAAATAAGGAGATAGCTTACCTTGATTTGAAAACTTCACTTTTATATTGTTAAGCTTAATAAGAATACAGAGCATACATTGTTTTGGACCCAATTAAGTCTACTCAAGAATTTGTCTCATCAATTTCTGACAACATCTGACATAGTTTGCAATTTTACCCACATACATTGTAAATAGAATCTCAGATGGCATTCAAGTGGCATATTTGGGACAGTATAGTTAGTCCCTTGATGATTATTGTATCTTTTGTTCCCTAAAGGCAGAGTATAACAAATCTGTGTCTTCTCCTCCTGAATTGTTTCAAGTAAAACAGTCATGAAAATAAATTGTTTCTCAGACATTCAGTGGGTAGGAAACTTAGTTATATTATTAAAAGTCCTCTGGTTGCAGCCTAAATAAATGGTGGTTTGTGTCATCCAGATTTCCCACAATGGTGAAACCAGCTGTGATTCCACCCAGAGCCAGGCACCTGCATCCTCCACTTGCTGTTGTTCTCATAATTTTCAAGCATGTGTTCACGGAGTATAATGTGCAGTGGCACATGAGGCAGAGATGGCCTAAAAATCTCATTCACCAAGCCTTGAATTTATAACTAGAGTGCCTGTGGTTTAGAACATCCTAAATTATGTGTTCACACTTTCAATTTCATTTCAGTTAGTGGAGTATTTTCCCTCCAAAAAAAATCTCTGACACAAAGAGGTGAATGTATTTAGTTGCAATAATAAGGAAATTATGTGATGGGTTAAATATTTTGATTTTCTGGGCTTTCCTTTGACTATTTATTTCCCTTTACATTATATAGACTCAGCTTTCTAGGAAAAAGCAAAGAGATTTAATTTGAATGCACATCTGCTATAAGTGCAATCTATTTTGGAAAATATCAATCTGAGGAAGTATGGGACTTGCTTCAGCATGGGTTAGTTGTAGGACTAGACAGTGAAATTCCAAATTACATTAAAGAGAATTTTAAGCATCTGAAGCAATTTCTACCTCCAAAAGTTGCATCTTTTTCATCCTTACAATACTATTCTTGATCAGGATTTGCTATAAGAAGTTTATCACCATGTGAAACTACCTGCAGAACACTGAGATGAAAATGCAGCCACAAACTATTGTGAAAATTTATCTACAAAAATGCATTATTGATGTGAGCAAGAATGCACTTAGATGGGCCGGGGATTTAGCTCAGTGGCATAAGTGCCTGCCTGGCAAGCATGAGGTCATGAGTTTGATTTCAGGTACTGCAAAAATAAAAATAAAAAAGAATACAGTTAGAACTCTTTTTTAAAAGTACTGGCAACACTAGTAACATGAGCATACAATGAATTTTTGCACTTTTATGATGATACATTTTCAGTGCATATTTTTAATTTGTGAAAAAATATTAAGAGGGCATAAATTACAGTATTATTGCTTTATTAATTTAAAATATATGAGATTTATATTTGGTGCTATCATAGCAAATTTTATTACTTTATTATAGATTAATTTACCTCAACTAGGAGCTTGGTTTGATGGTGTCATGAACTTTGTTAGGTTTATAATAATAAACAATTTTTATGCAAATACCTCAGTTTCATATTAATTAATGTAATATACATTATTTAATACATTCAAGGTAATTTAATATGCATGAACTTTGTCATATTCTTTAAATCTGAATGTCATATCTGTATTATAAAATAGAAATTAAAATAGCCCATAGTCTTTAACTGAATAATCTTTTAATTTTAATCTTAACATTTGCTGTATGATTTTGTTGAAATCTTGAGCAATCATGTCTTATATTATAAATTGCCATTTATTATATTTTTTACTGAATTTCATTGAAATGACTATTCTCTGCTTGACCACTGAAGAAGTCATAGAAATCTGATAACATCTTTTGTCTTCTGGAAGATAGGAAATATTTTAAGCTATTTCATAAATACTGATGTTTATAATCATGAAATTATCTTTTATGCCCAGAAATAGTTTAATGATTGATCTATTATATGTATTGCATAAATGTTGATTGATCTATTATAGGTATTGCATAAATGTACATATACAGTGTTTATATTACAGTAACAAACAATAAGAGGAATAAACAAAAACAAGCAGATGGACCTAAGCATTTTTAAACAATATCCTTTTGTCACATTTTAGAACTCCATTGCAATGTTGTGTCTATTTTGTGCCATGAACTTGTGTCTTTGTTTAATAAATTAAAAACCTGTGTTTAGTTTTCTATAAACATATAAGCAATCGATTTTAGACAACTATTAAGATTCTGTATGCTAGTAAGATTCTGAAAACTTCCAAAGTTTTTATAATACTAATTTCATTTTTCTGCATTAATGCATTCAAATGACAACATAAAGAATGTCAAATAGCACTTTGTGGTAAATAATATAGCATTCTTGAGATTATATATAGAATAAAGCTTCTATTAGAAATGTGATGAATTACACAGCAGTTGGCCAGAACAGACACAAAGGCAAATAACACAATGTTCAAATGAAAACCATATAGGCTTTGGAAGAAGGATTAATGCAATAGAGTAAAGCAAGATTATACATTATGAAAATGCAGATTGAAATGACGTGGAATGCACAGAGACAGATTCAATTAATTCTGTTATCCATGTGAATCTTTAAACATGGCAACTCAGTAAACTCTAAGTTATATGTAGGGTATTTATAATACACTGGTTAATATAAAGTGATCATGAACACAAATTTTCATTCGCACTTTTGCAAAAATACAAACATTACTTCACAATTTTAAATTTCCACCACGAATAAGTGTTAAAACCAATTATTGAAGCAGTAATATATGGTGTCTATGGTTTTCAAACCACATTAAAGTATTTTATTCTTAAATATGGTGGAGTGGCACTTCTAATTGTTTTAGTTACTTTTTACTCTTCTTGGGGACAAAATACTTGATGCCCGAAGTTAGGGAAGGAAAAATTTCTTACAGTTCTTGGAGGTTTCAGTCCATAATCAGTTGGCTCTGAGGCAAGGTGGCATGGTGGGCTGCAGTTCATGGCAGCTGCAAACAGCAAGGAGGAAACCATCAAGAGAGAGAGAGACACACCTTCTTCCCACTGTTACATCATATCCTGGCTCGACCCCTAGGTGAGTGTAGCACTTACACCACCAATCCAAGCGATAGGCAATGAACCAATCACAAATGCATAGTTACATGAGGCTTGGGGGCCACTGACATAAACCATGACAATAATCTAAGAGATATTTGAGTTATTTTCCAGTATTTAGGGAAAATAATATGGCCATGTCAAAGACTTTGAAGAACTTTTGAAAGAAAATAGAAGCATAAACACATGGTTGAGAACACATACAGTTTTCCCTGAAGTCCAAGATGGTTTTATTTTTTCTTGAAATTTAATTTTTAATTTATAAAATATTTTAAATCCATACAAAGTCATAGCAATGGCTCAATAATAGAGCACTTCTTCGGATGGGTGAAATCCTGGTTTTATCTCACACATATACCCACACATATACCCACTTACACACACACACAAACACACACACACACACACACACACACACACACACAAACACAATGATAACAATATTTACAGTGCAATCAGTTTAAGAGCTTGACATTTCCTACTGACTGGTGAGATGATTTCATTTGTGTTATTTATAGAATTTTCTATTTAGAACTTCTTTTCTATTTTCACACTCAGCTGCATTCATATGACCTGCTCAGTATTCTACTTTTTATAATTTTGGAATAATTGTACAAGAACCTGAATTGTAAGAAATAATGAAAGATGATTTTCTATACCGCTGGCCCAGATTTCCCCAAATGAAATATCTTGCCATAGGTAGTACAATATTGTCACCAGGAAAATAGCATCAATAGAGTTCACAATCTAATGACGATTTCACCAATGTCACATGCAACTTCTAATTTTGCCACTATTCATCTCTCTCTCCTTTCTCCCTGGAAACTGCAACATAAGCCCCATCTCTCAAATTTTGGTATTTCAAGAAAGTTAAATAGTGGAGTTACACAGGATAAAATCTCAGGAAGTTAGCTTTGTTTCCACTCAGGATAAACTGTGGATTCCTGAAGTCTTTGAGTCTATAAGAATCAAGTGATATTCTGCAGAGTAGTGTGGCATGATATATGGATATGCCATAGTTTGATTAAGCACTTGAAGGACATCTAAATTGCTTATAGTTTTGATTATAAAAAAATTTATAAAATATATAGGCCAAGTCATTCAGTGAAATACATTCATTTATGTGGGATGTGTGTGCAAACTTAAAATTGATTGATCAGAGACTAAATGGATTTTTAATTTTGCAAGGAACTTCGATAGACTTTTCTAGTGGGTGTATTATTTTCAATCCTAGCATCAAGCTATGTCTTCCAGTTTCTCCTCATCTTCTCTAGTATTGTATGTTGATGTTATCTCTAGAATTTCAGTTAGTTTTAATGAGTGGGACATCTCACCATGCTTTAATTTTGCATTCCTCTAAGGACCAACACTATTGAAAATAACCTCATTTATTTATTTGTTCCTGGTATATCATTATAAATGAAATATATTATGTCTGTTGCTCATTTTCTTCTTTAATGTTTATGTTTTGAGATATAATTATATTCTGTATGTCTATATAGCATATAAATTTATAATGATTTTTTCTATATGTGACTTAAAATATTTTCTCATAATTTATAGCTTCTTTCACTGTCTTACTATCATAATGTTTTTGAATGTGAGGAGATTCTATTTGCCCATTTTCCTTTATGGATTATGCTTTAGATGCCAGGACTAATATTTCTGTGTAATCCTAGAGTTGAAAAATTGCTATTACCTTTTAAATTGTTTAACTAAAACTTCAACTATAATAAATTTCTGGTTACATTTGTTTCCATATGATTCCAGCCCTATTAGGACTGAATGACCTTGAATAAAACAAAAGAGATGGACGCTTGATCCAGTCACACAGAAACGAAACCAGTCTAATATTTTTTATTTAAGCTATTGGATATAAGAATTATTTGCTTTATTAGCAACTGATAATTTGCTTTGTTGCATAAAAACACATATAAGAATCCCACCCATTAACTTTGGGAGAGCAGAAAATCCAAACCCAAGAGAATGGATATAATATGATTTCATTAACATATATTTAAGAAAAGGTTAAGCTACTCTGTAATGGTAGACATTAGAAAGGTAGTTAAGTTAAATGCTGTGCTGAGGGAGGAAGTCTAATAGAGTTAAATAGCTATTTTTCTTCATCTGTGTCATAATGACCTTATATTATCTTGGGCTTGGGGTTAGAGCTGGGCAGCATGAGAGCCTGCCCAAGTGCGAGCTCCTGGTTTCTGTCTCAGATACAAACAGTAAATAAATAAATAAATGAAATAAACTACACCTCTGTGTAGGTAGTACTTAAATAACAAAAATGTGTCAAAATAATCCACAGACAACAAATGTAAAAATAAAACACCTCACGTTACCAGTTTAAGCTTTATTTAATAGCCTACAATTAATATTTTGTAAATTAATTTCTTTATCTTCCCAATGTGTAATTAATGTATCTACTGTGTGTGTCATCCTCTGCTGAGTAGACCTCTTAGGAACAAGATATTCAAGGGAGTGGGTCAGAGTTTTGATGAGAGTAAATGGAAAAATGAAACTACAATAATTTTTATAAGGCCTTGAAAGCACAAAGGAATACTAAATCATATCCTACGCCACCTAATTTATAATGTGAGGAAGTAAAAGTCTTTGTGTCCCTCTGAGAATTCTCTTGAAATATCAGCCTCTTAGAAGATGTACCAAATTTTCATAGCAAGTAAAATATCTGTTTTTTGCTTAGCTGACTGGAACTCTAGAACATCAACTTTCTTCGTAACAGATAGATCTCAGATTGCCTTACACTTTTAAAAGCTGTTCCTGTGTGCTGAATACTGTACATAATCTTCAGTGTCTGAATCCCAATTTTGATAATTTCATAACAGAAGTTCTAAGTAAATATGCAAGATGTCCTTCAAGTAATATGCCGTTTTAATGAACTGAATTAGTTCATAGGATTATTTTTTATTTGCTCTTTATTGACATAGTTAGGGAATTGCTCACCAATGTCCTTTGTCCAATAAATTCTCATTTGTAATGTCATATATATATATATTATATATATACAGCTAGCATACTATATATAGTATTTACTATACTATATAGTATATACTATAGTAGCTGAGGTGGTAGACTACTGTGCTCTATATTTTATTTTGAATTTGGGCCTTCAATATTTCAGCATGAATGCTACTCACCAAGGACTACATCAACATATATATATATATATATATATATATATATATATACTATATATATGCAATACATGCTATATATACTATATAAACATATATATACACTATACTAGTTAGTATATATATAGTATATATGTAATAGTATATATAGTATATCTACTACGATAGTATATATAGTATATCTATATATGCTAGTGTATCTATATAGTGTATATACACTATATAGATACACTAGCAGTAGTCTACCACCTCAGCTACTTCCAAACATACATATAAGAACACACTATTCCTAGATGTCTATCTAGCACATCCCCTGGCATGTTCTTGCTCTTTTTCTTTACTCGTGTTAACCCTGGTGTGAATTCTGAAGTGTTCTATTTGTTTCACATTACTTTTCCTGAAATTGTGTTGAGATTCATTGGATGCAGGACTGTTTTGGTTCCTTCATGATAACTGATTCAAGGCCAACCTCCTTCCTGGTTATTTCAACTTTTAATATATTTCCAGAGAATCCTCAGAAGGACACAAAGACTTTTACTAGTGCATGATATACATTAGGAGGCATAGGACATAATTTAGTATTTCTCTGTTCTTTCAAGACATCATAACAATTAGTATAGTTGATTTTTCCATTTACTCTTGTCAAAGCTCTGACAACCTCCCTCGCAGAAACAGAAGGGTGAGAGCCCAGCATTAATATCCTTTTCTCCTTCTTCTCTGATCAAAACCAGTTGCTGGCCTTGGTGCTGACTCACTGATTTAAGGCGGAGTTTAGCATGTGTTTCAGACTAGCAAATTCCTTGCTGGTCTCTACAGCAAACGTTCAGATGGTCATATGCTCCAAAATCCCAGCAGATCTGTTGATGTAGTCCTTGGTGATTAGCATTCATGCTGAAATCTTGAAAGCCCAAATTCAAAATAAAATATAGAGCACATAAATTACAAATACTTTTCTCTTGGAACACTTTGAAAGTGGCTATGAGCAGACAGAGTACCCAGTGACTCCTAGATCATGGATTTTTCTGGTGATATTTACCTTTATGGTCATGTTTTGCCATCATCTTCTTGTGTCCTTTCCATGCCTATGAAATATACTTTTTTCTAGAATCATGAGCCACATCATATTCTGTCAAACCTTTGGATTCTTGCATTTGACAGAATTTAACTATAGGTCTCTGTACTACCACAGAACATTTTCTCCTAGTGCTAAGGAAACTCTCTCCTTTTAATAATCGGACAGAAGATGTGATGGTAGTCACAATTACACAAGTGAATTATTGTAGATATAAGCAAGTACATAGGTAGGAATGCATAAATATAAAATACAATCATAGAAAAAGCACAAGATCAAAAATAAGTATCAAACACCTAAAACATTTGGATTAGTATTGGAATTCAGTAGACTTTATTAAATATCATGAGTCACTAGAAGCTCCATACATTCATGAGTTACAAAAATGTTTTTGTAGAAGGCAAGTATAAAGGAAGGACTAGATTTAACTTTGTTCTTTTTTTCTTTCTTTGCACATCTTAATTACAGCAATTTTCTTTGCAAATGTATTTTTGGTTCATATTACTCTAATTCTGTTTTTAAATTACTTCAGTAAAATTTTGACTAAATGAATTCTTGCTCTGGATGATAACTCTGATACCTTATTTGACTGCATTAACATCTCAAAAGTATTGAATTCTTACTTTCCCTTAATTTACTCACTTCCCTGTCATTCAGCTTTAGCACTCTGTTTCAATTCAATTTTTACTTTGCCCTGTGTAATGTGTGATGCCACTTGCAAAGCTCAAATGACTGGATGTCACATCACCTCAATTAACTATCCTGGCTTCTTCCTCTATGAAAGAGGAACACAAAAAATGCCTAATCAAACACTTACACCTCAGATACAAAGGGACAGATTCTGCCCCAATGTCACCACTGCTCTGACAGTGAGAAATGACATGCACGCTCATGCCAGATGTCCTGTGTGTGGAGGTGCATTTGAACTTTCTTCTTTGATGTCAATGTGTTGCATTAGAGGCTTAATGAATGCCTAAAAAGTAAAGGTCTCTTACTCCTCTGAATATTAAAGATCCTAGAAGTCAGTTAGGGTGGTTCTTTGTTAGTACTTTTCATCTATTTCATTTGTAATAATCAGCAGTGTGTAGTAAATACATTCAAAGCCCAAACAGTCTTACACTGTAAATATTATTGTGCCTCCCTATCCACCCGTTTCATAGGTGAGTGTATCTACGTATAGACAGATCTTTTGAGTTATACAATTTATCAAGCCCAAAGATTTGTAAATTATAAAATGAACATTTTTCACTTTGCCTGTTTTCTTAAAAATTGATAATTTCAGAACCAAGAAGAACCCTTTGCAAATGTTCATAAGTGCTGGACTTTGTTTTGTGTACCGGGATGAATGCGTATCTCATGTTGAAAACAAAGCTCTTGGCTATCAAGGAGATTTGCATGTCAAACAGGGTCAAAGAGTCAGCATTTTCTTTACTCTCCTTATGTTAGTTATAGCTAGAGATCTCAGGAATTTAGTTCAAAATTGCTTTCAAGTTTAACATATTCAGAATAAAAGAAGGAAAGGAATCACAATGAACAAGTATGACATGATTATAAAAATAGGTGAAAAGTTCAGTGGCTCATATGTTGTGTAAAAACTTTACATTTGATTAGGATATTTAGAGAAAAATCAACACTGTTAGGAAAGATCAGATGCTGCCTTTTAATGTTCCTGTCACTGTGCTAAGCTAAATGGAAATTAGAACATATTCTATTTGCACAAAATGTGGTTTTCAAAAGACTACAAGGCAAATCCAATTTCTAACCTTCTGAAAGAAAAAGGGAGGGGGTCTTGCGTGCTATATTTCTATCCCTTGCCATTCCAAGCATGACTCAAATTTTGCTATCAGCATTTTGAGCCTGTTATTTATTACAGCTTCAGGAATGTGCCCTTCGTCTGCCTTCTGTCTGGGGCTGAGCCCATTGGTGACGAGGTGTTATGCAATTTAAAATAGCCTAAGGAAACCTCATGGCAAATCTTGCAGTTTATTCTATGGGTGTATTTCTCATTACATTTTATTTTTGAAAATCTACATTAAAATATAATCTGATAGAGTCATACCGTTGAGTAAAGCAAAACATCCTGATAGTTGCACATGCTACTTAGGACTGTGCACGTTTAATGCAATGATAGTGATTTTCCTGTCAGCTGCCATTCTGTTCTGCAGGCAAATATACATCTCAACACCCTCCGCATTCCTTGTCTTGAGGTAGGTAAATTTTACAAAACTCCATAACAATTATGCAGTGACAGGAGAGATATTTTCAGCTTGTGCCTTATGAGAGAAGAAAAGAATAAGAATGAGCCCATATTTATGAGATACTTCTTAAGTGACAGTCACTTTTCTTGACACTGTCTTGTTACATAAAGCCTGTCAAGAGGAAACATTATTCACAGTTTTATTATATTACCTAGGCCCCTTAGTAAGCCTAACTGGAAAAAAAAAACCTTTATGGGATTTTAAAAAATATCTTAATTAATTCCTCTCTGGTGTCAAATCAACTTCATTGAGAAATCCTCAAGAAACATAAATACAAACACTCCATAAAATGGAAAATTAATAGTTTCTGATAAAACATGGTCTTCTGTGATTGCAAATATTCTTTAGCTTCTGCATAAATATTTTAATAAGAATGAAGACACAAAGTGCTCACTCCTACTTACTTCCTCCCTCATAATTTGCTATTTGAGGAGAAGCAATAATAAGCAGGCTTATGAATTTGCTTATGCTAATCCTTTTTAAAGCATAAAATGGCATTTGATGGATATTAAAAAATCAGTTGGCATAATAATACACCATTTCCTTCACAGGAAAAATATCAAGTGAGCAAAGTGGTAGCTGAGTCATATAAATTGAGTAGGCAGTAAGACTGATGAGCACTGAATTAAAATACTTCAGAGCACTGAAAACTATAGCAATGTATTTTAGTATCCGAATTTTTGTTTCATTTTTTTAAAACAAAGACTCCTATTCCAACACCATTGGTCAGAACAAGCCCTTGAATAGTTTTGAGAATTCAAGCAATTCTTTCAGAATACGCCTGCATGAAGTCACTAGACATCATTTTCCTTGAACATTACATGGAACATAAAAGCTTCACATTTATTCCTAAGATGAAACTTACTAAACATAACATTAAACACTTTTCAGAGTATGGAACCTACAAACAAACTCAGGTAAAGCAAATGAAAGATGAAATGACAAATATCTCAATAAAATTTACTTTACAGATTGCTTATGAAAGTGGTGAAAGTTGTTTAATTTCTGTACTATGGATGGTATATTAATCTAACAGAAACAGTTATTTTGTTTTTAATAATGTGCCAATTATTTCTCAATCTCAGTGTTTATCAAGAAATTGAATGATTTTTGTGACTCAATAGTGTCCAGTTGTGTATACATATCACATTTTCTTCATTCATCTCTCCATTCATGAACACTAATGTTGATTCCTTATCTTACTACTGTGGATAATGCTCCTCGAAACATAGGTATACACGTATTGCTCCAAATGCTGGTTTCATTTCTTTATGACACATATTGAGTAGTCTCATTGTTAGATCACATGGTAGATCTATTTTTATTTTATTAAGGAACCTACTGCTTTTATTATTTAACCCACATTCCCATCCATAGTGTGTGACAGAAACTTTTTTGATCTTTTGTCTTATAATTTTTGTTCATTTGAAATGTAAAAATAAAATAATTTCCTAATACTTCAGTACATGCTCTGTTTTTGTAATTCTCCATTCATAAAATGTTACATACAGATATGAAAAATACAAGGAGATGACAGACAAATTGGCATTATTGTTGTTTTTATAATTTTGCTAAAAAGAGCATGGGATAATAATGTATGACCTCATAGAAGGTGATTAGAAAAGACATTGCTAATAATTTCAACAGTCACTGGGAACTATCTGCATCAATTTAGTTACACATTTCATAGAATTTTCAGGATGTAATCAGACCTCCTGTCATATTCTCAGCTCAGCTACTTCCTGACGTATAATGTTAGGTTAGAGCAATGAGCTGGATGTCTGTGGTTCCCTCAGCACTAAGGAGGGTAAACCTTAGCACATCCACTGTAAACACTGCAGACCAGGGTCGAGCAATCCACACAAAAATCTTTGATTCTGTTCAAATCTTACAAAAAATAATCTAGCTATTTACATGCTAATGACATTTTTTGAAGACTGATTTTTTTTGGTGCTTAAAAAAATAAAACCTTGAATGTCAGCCCGAATCTAATAATTTCTGCTAAAATTTAATGATTTCACATCTAAAAAAGAGTTCTACCTGAAGTTAAATAGTGGAAACATACTCCTTGTTGTGCTTCTGGGAACTGAGTGAAAAGGTAAAGGTCTGATTGGAATTATACCAACTTATTAGTGAGGAATTTAACTCCCATTTAATTGAGCTGTAGCAGTGAGGCACTTTAGATTTGAAATGTCCTCTGATGCTTTCTGTATTAAAAGCCTCTTCTTTTGAGTCTTTACGAGATACAGCCTGGAGGGAGGTGGTGTTTCCCTCTCATCCTCTTTGTCCTGGATCTTTCTCTCCCTGTTTGTTTCAATTCTCAGCCTTAATCAGGAAATCATTTTGCTTCACCAAGTTCTCTCTACGATAAAGTGCTGGTTCGCCACAACCCCAGGGGCAAAAGGATCTCTTAATTATGGACTTAAACATCTACAACTGTGAATCACAAAAGAATAAAGCTTTCTTGTTATTAAATTGATTATTTTTGGAATTTTGCTATAGTAACAAAGTTTGCACAGAGAATTTATAAACTAGAGATTCCCTTAAAAATTTGTTGCATTCTACTCAGGAAAATGAAACTCATGTTTATCCTACTTAGGATTTTTTCTTTGAAGATATTCATGTTACACTAAGGGAAAGGCTAAGACACTTTTCTTTTAAAATCCAAGCATATTTTCATTTTATTTTATTATATTTACTATAATTATAAGTTGATAAATTTTATTAAGCATTCCTAATCTTCAGTATAATTACAGCATTCTATATTTTCCTGTAGTTGCTTATATATTATCATTTTCTATGATAATCATAGAAGCACAATCAATAAGAGATATATATTTTTTTCTCATCTTGCTTGGAAATGTATAACAGTATAATTCTTCCATTACAGAAATAAGTACAAGTTAGCATTTTAGATACACAGAGGTAGAAAATGATATGAGAAAACTATAATATCTCCCTTAGGAAAATTAATGCTATGTTCTTTGTAGAATTCATTAATTTTTATCTCAAAGTATAAAGATATTGTCAGGTCTTTTCTGAGCCTATACATTTCCCTGTACATGTACAATCACTTTCTAATGTTATCATATACGCATTTGCTAGTCTTTTAATGCCTGGTTCCTCTCCCTACCCTCAAAAAATGGAGATTAAAAAAAGTGGGGTGAATGGCACTGGTCCTTGAAATGTCGTGGAAGTCAGTGCAGCTTTGAAGGAGTTTCTCCAGGAAGAGGGGAAAGCAAGTGAATGCCTCCCACCCTTTATGCATTCTCATAATCAGAAGCAACAGTCAACAATCAACAATTGCAAAAAATATGCCTGACATTTGTACAACTAGGATTTTTTGCAGGAAGTGTACTCTGCTCTGAACCCAAAGCACTTCCCACTTTATTTTGAAATGGGGTCTCACTAAGTTGTCATGTTGCCAAGGTCAGGCTCTAACTTTTAGCCCTCCTACCTCAGCCTCTCAGAGTGCTAGGATTAAAAGTGGGTACCACCATGCTTCTTTGGATGACTGGATTCTTATCATCCATCTGAGTTGTCTCATTCCATGTTCAAGGTGCTCCATGGAAACATGTAAAGCTCTTTGACATGGAAATGACAGGTAGGGTAACTTACAATCAACTACAGAAGGATTTAATGAAAACTAACTGTTGTAGTAAAAGTTAGCAAGGAAATAAACTTAATACAGGACCTGTAATTTATAGTGTTATTTATTTACCCAAAAAGGCAAATTCAAAAGAGTGAAAGACATCTATCTATGCACTAGAGTACCAAAAATTACAGCTGAGGGTCTGGTTCCCATATGAATGTCCTTGATGAGTACATCTGGAGACCTACAACTTAGGACAAGGTCTAATGCAAATCAGTATCAGAGGTCTGCAAGTGGGAAGACCTAAAGGTCAGTCAGTGATGGAAGTTAGACAGTCCGCATAGCAGTTTGAAGGATGTGCGCCACCAGGCAGAAAGATGTGCACTGGAGCCAGTAAGCGATGTGCAAGGTAAGAAACAGAATTCTCCTAATGAGAACCGGAGCCATCTTCTGAAACAATGAATACCGGAGCTCCTCCGGCAATGAGAACAGCTGAGTTCCTATCAGAAAAACTAGCACGCTAGGCTTTCCGAGAGAATCAACAGCGAACCATCTTCCCCTCCAGTTCTCCTGTATGCTGTTGCCAAGGATCATCAGGATGGCCATCCACACCTAGCACCAGGCTGACTCAGTTCTGCAAGGTTACAAGTTGACTGTTTGTCACTCCACCACACTAACTGAAATTTACAGTTCAAGCCAACCCCTAAAAATCATACGCTTCAAAGCATCCCAGAATTTCAAAGTAGTTACAGCAGAACAATTCTGTTGGTAAAATTGTGCAGATGAAGAAACAGATTCTTCCAGAAACTATCTTCCCAGAATCATCTGTGAAAATATTTTGATATTTTAAAAATCCTTAGATTCCTTTGTTCTGTCTTTTACTCATAAAACCATATCTCTGCAGCATTTCTTTAGACTTTAATTGAAATTAGTTTTATAGAAAAATTATTGATAAAAAATTCTGTCGATGAGGGGGTTCATGCTTGTGGATCTGCATCCTGAGAAAGTATGAAGTACATGCAGTAGATGCAGGGTAATGTCTGTCTATTGATCCACTCAGGCCAAATCATTCCATCTCTCTAAATAATGGAAGTTCTTAAAACACATGAGAATTTCAAATGGATCTTTAGTTACCAGAAGAATTGTGAAGGCTGTGATGTACAACAGTTTTACTAAATACTCGTGGGATTTGACTGCTAAAAACAGGAACATGTTATCAGAGGAATAAATTATAACAGAATTGACATAGTGTATAGAGAAAAAGTGCCTTAAGTTTCATTTACTCTTCTGTGTCCACCATCATGCTTCCTCCCACTGTGATGGTGAGGGCTTCACATTTATCAGGGAGAGATTAGCATCAGAAGGGCAAAGCCTCCGTCTCAAAATACAAAAGTTAAAATGGCTGAGGATTTATCTCAAAGGTAGAGCTCTTGCACAGTATGTGCAAGATTATAGATTTCATGCAAAGAAAGAAAAACGCTTATAACACGCAATATGCATTGTTGAATTCTGAAGGGGTCTGGCATGTGCCTAAAAATACTGACAGAAAAAAGTGAATAAGACAATGAAGAAAACAGTGTTGGTATGAACAGCTAATCCTTGTACGATGCTTCCGGTATGTCTGGATTTGTGATTGTGCATACACAGTAAAAAACATCATGATAAATCAAAAGTGATGCCTTTTCCCTGGGCTTCCACCTGAAAAACTGTCCCTACTGAAAACACAAGCAGGCTCTGCTCTGCTGCCTCCATTCTTCATAGCAACTCTTGGTTTGTCATTCATTACTGCTGGTTTTATAGAGGAGAACACAAAAGCTCTTTTTGGAGGTAAAATAGCACTTTTATGGCAAAACAGAGTACAGAGCCCATCAGTTTAAGCTTTATGGTCTAGCAATTACTAACAAAAACCGTTGTATATATTAAAATGTGAAGAAAAATTAGAGGCAGTTACATGTGAAATAAACTATGAAGTATGAAGGGGAAAAGTTTATTAATCTTCCTTTTAATACAAATCTGGGGTGAAAATTAGTACAAATCCCAATTTACAATCCATCTGCCAATTTAGGCATTAATGTAGAGGTGTCAAGCAAGATAAATCCTAGATTCTGAAAACAAGACATACTGTGTTACACCTTAACACCCACAGAAATCTGTAGCCTCTTGTACCAAGAAATGATAATGCATTACAATTACGTGCAGTATAAATAATATCAAGTATTAGAAATAAAGATTCATGAGTATAAAAAAGGCTGAGCTCTTCCTCTTACACTGCAGTTGGCAAACTTTGGACCCTCATTACCATTTAGCTTCTCTGCTTAGTAAATGCTGTGGGCAGGAAAATGAAACACCAGCCAGGAGAGCTATCCAAGAAGGGGGTCATCTGAAAGGAGATTAATAATTGACTCACCTGAGAAATATCCTAGGGCCAACACCTGCTTAAATTTCACTGCAGTGTGTCCATCTTGACCACTCTCCCGAATCAGTACTCCAAAGAGGACTGTAAAAGAGGAAGCTAGCGGAAGGAAGGAGGGCTAGGAGAGGTTGAGAGTGTGACCTTGGAGAATCAGAAGCCCCAACATTGCTGGCTAAATTCATAACCTCTCAATGCAGCAGTTAACATGAAAAATTAAACATAAATGTCTCTCCTATTTCCTGTATACCCCAGCCCTGAAATGAAAAGGGATGCACTATAAAGAGTCCAACAGGAAAAAGGCATAAAATCAAGAGGAAGAGGAATGTAGGAATGTAGGTCTCTTTGCTCAGTGTTTTCTTTGAAATGAAGAATTGGAGCCCGCAGTCTGCTGATTCTCGAACAAAAGTCATTATGAAGATTTTTCTGTGGTTTGAATTTTAAGGTTCTGTGGAGATTCTGCTTTTTCCATTCTTTTTATTTTTCTGCTCAGCCAAAAACAAATAAACAAAAGCATTATTTTGTACATATGTTCTAATAAAAATAAACATTTTGTAAATTCCAGAATTATTCTGCTTCCTTTTAGAAAGCATCATATCCTTGATTCACCACTAGGCGAATGATAGGAACTTTGAAGGTTTTGTGAAAACCACATGTACACTATGGAATAATCTTTGGTCTGATGTTGGACCTGTGGGAAAGGCTTTGGGTGTGTCAGGACAATGGAATTCCTTCCTGTGGACTGATACTTCTGGTCACTCCCTTAGAGGACAGACCTGAGTGTTTTCACTTATGGATGTTTCTTATTTTTATACTAGAACATAAAATAATTTTCATTAAGTCAATCATCTAGAAACAGTGTATTCAATTTTAGGCTTTATTTACTGGTGGTTAGTGTAATTATTATATAGATGGAAGTTTATATACCTATCATATTTTCTTACTTGAAGAAAACAGATGATGCATGTTCTGTTTAGTTGAAAATCTTTTCAACTAAAAATTAAAATTTTTAGTTAAAAATTCAAGAAACAATTTTATTAATTTTCTATTAATTCTGTATAATGATAGTATTATTTTATTCTGGTATACTATATAACAATATAATTTTCTGTAGCTTATGATGACTGCATATATTTAAAAGTCATATTGTCGATTAAAATAATTATAAAATAAAAATGCAGTGTGCTCATGTGTTTAATAAATATGAAAAGTAACTTTCAGGACATGAAAACCAAAATACATAAAAATGTTCCTTAATCTTTTAGATTTGACAACTTGTACAAAATAGAATATACTATCTCCTGAAGAATATCATTATATATTGATGACATTTCAAATGAGCAACTGTATTATTTGAATTATGATCATTGTGAAAAATATTAAGGATAGGAGCTGGGGATTTAGCTCAGCAGCATAAGCACCTGCCTTGCAAGCAGGTGGTCATGAGTTCGATCTCTGGTACCGATAAAAAAAAATATTAAGGATAAGCAACTTGAAAGTAGATAAAAATTTAATTTGCAGCATGGTTTCAAAGCTTTTAGTTGGTGATCTCTGGACCTTGTTGCTTTGGACCTGTAGCACCCAGTGCACCATGTTGGGAGCACTGGCTCATGAGGCTCCATCACCTCATTGTAGCCAGGAAGTTAAACAGTGTAATAGGAAGTGGCTACAGTCGCATTTCCCTCAAGAATATGATCTCTATAGCTCAAACTCCTTCCAAAACACCTACATCCTAAAGTTTCGCCAACCTTCCTTAAGTGCCATACCCTAAAAACTTTAGTACTTGGGCCTTTCAGAGATATTCCAGACTCAAACTGTAACAGTACCCAAATAAAACACACTCATCTAATAAGAGAATGCACTGGAAAGAAAAAAATATGATTGAAATGAACACTATCCTTTCCAATGAAAAATAAATAATAACACAGTGCAAGTTATATGACTAAATAAAAATAGTACATTTGAACAGGAAAAATCAGGCTTAGAATTGGAATTGTCTTCTACTTGCAAAATGTAACACTATTTACCAGTAGCTAAAAATATTTATTCAGACATAAACAATTCAATTAGTTTACTGTCTAACTGTATCCTTAAGACAATATATTTTCTTATCAATGAATAGGAAGGCTGATAAAGGAGCAGAGCTGGTTTTGTTGTTGTTTGAAAATAACTTCTTTAAGCTACATTTTACAGCAATACTATTCACACATTGCAAATGTAAAAGTTAAGGATTTTAATGGAATATATAGAATTACATAAACATGACAATATTTTGCCAACTTTTTTTATTAGTACATGTTTACAGTACATGCATTCTACAATCATTTTGAGGAATAGGTAGGTATATGTGCATACCACAATTTATTTCTTTTTTTAAATTTCCTTTCCTTCCTTGCTCCCATAATTTACTCCTCCTTTAATTTCCATTTTCTGTTTTCTATTCTTATTTATATTATTAGCTTATGCTCATAACATATAATGTTTACATTTATTAACCACCTAACGGTGTACTCTAAGCATCACTTGGGCAGCCCTTTTGTGTACATACTGTTTATCCAAAGCACTGCTCAGCCAGGTATAGTTTGAGCCAGTTGATTCATGTATTAAATTTGACATAATTATTGTTTTTACATTTACTGTTATGTTATCTTATAAAAATTAACAAAATATGCAATTTTTGACCATGTTGTATTTAAACACTGGTCTGGTAAGTACTTAAGGTTGTTAGGGTCCCGTACAGGATTTATCTCTAGTCTATTTCACCTCCCCTTCACACCTCACACTTGGTTCCTTGGATGCCTTCACATTTACAAGAGATTATCTCCTTGTCTCCTCTATTCTTTTTTGTCATTTTCTTTGTTTACACTTTGCTTCACTTAAATGAGAGACACCATATGATATTTAAGTATGTGTGTCTGGTTTTTTCACTCAACATTATATTTTCAGTGTATGTCCATTTTTATACAAATGGCTCAAATGTGACCTTCCTTATTGCTGAGTAGTATTTCACTATATATAGACATCATATAGTCTTTATGCAGTCATCTTTTTATGGGTGTACAGGATGCTTTCCAGGATTTAGATATATACTGTGCTGCTGTAAACGTTGGTATGCATATATTGCTGTAGTATAATGTCTTCAGTTCTTTGGAGAAGATTCTTAGAAGAAGAGGATGACTAGAAAAAATGGAATTTCTAATTTTCTTTCTTTGATAAATCTCCATACAGATTTCCATGATGGTTGTATTGGTTTACATTCCCTAACAATGTGAAAGTGTTCCTTTTTCACCACAACCATATTAGAATTGGTTATTATTTGATTTCTTGATGGCTGCCATTCTTTCTGGAGTAAGATAGAATGTTAGTGTTGTAATTAGCATTCCTCTAATGGCCAGAGATACTGAACTGCAGAAATAATTAATGTAAAGAAAGAGTGTCTGAAATTGTGAACAAAATAATGAATTATCTTGCAGTACTCAAAGAAGCCACAAAGAAAATAAGTGACCAAGATGAGACTAACCTACAACTACTAGACAATAAGAACACTAATCTAGTTGGAGTTAGAGAAAAGCTAAAAGATAAGACACATAGATACACTGATATGTTTACAGAAATTGTAGAAGAAAAATTCCCAAATAGAATAAAATATTTTAAAATACAACTGACACTTATAGAACATCAAACAAGTATGACAATAAAAGCTCATCAAGGCAAAGCCCCGTTAATTTGCCAGATATCCAGAAAAAAACAGGATTTTAGAAAACAGGTAAAACAAAAAAATTGCATATAAAGTAAACCAATTAGAATTATAGCAGACTGCTCACCATAAAACTTACAGACCGGAATAGCTTGTTGTGAAGTATTTCAAGCCCTAATAACAAATAACATCCAACCCATATTAATTTATCCAGTAAAGCTACCCTTCAAAATAGATAGAGAAATAAGGGCTTCCCATGAAGCAGAACAGCTTAAGTGCTAAATCAGCACTCCAGACTACTCATGAATATCCTTGACAGAAACAGCAAAATTGACACAGCTATAAACTCAGACTGAAAACTCCAAATAAGGTCAATGAATACACAACAAAAAAATACAGGACAGTAAATAAAGGAGAAAGAAGGCAATAATAGTAAGTAATTAACACATCTCAGTAATATCTGTCATTGTTAATTGACTTTTCTGTCACTGTCAATTGCCTTTATGATTTCAGTCAGATCATAAAATGGAGTTCAACAGTTTGTTGCATTCAAGAAACTCTTCTAATCCAAAAACTATTCATAGACTAAAAATTAAACAATGGAAAACAGTATTTCATTCATAGGACACCTAAAACAAACAGGAGTAGTAATTTTAATCTCAGAAATGGCAAACTTCAAGGTAAAATTAATTCAAAGAGACAAAGAAATTCACTACATACTAATTAAAGGAACAATAACAAGATGAGATAACATTGTTAAATATTTAATTTCTGGATAACAGAGCAGCTTTCTGCTCCATATGTATGAACTTAACAGAACAAAGAAATACTAATATAATCATAGTTGGGGATCTTAACATCCCACTTTTGCAAAGGGACAGATAAACTAAATGAACATTCAGTGAAAAATACTAGAGCTGGACCCAACTTTGAATGTATTAACTTAATAGAAAGCAACATAATATACCACCCCTCTACATACTTTCTTCCAGCACACAGTACTTTTTCCAAAATAGGTCGCATACTAGTACACAAAGTCTGCTTAAGTATATATAAAAATTGAAATCACCCTATGTGTACTATCAGACCACTGTGCAAGAAAAATGGAAATCAAAGACAGAAGAAATTTCAGAAAAGGCCAAAGCTCCTGGAAAATTAACAACATATTCCTAAACAACTAGTGAGTCACATAAGAAATCGAACATGAAATTAGAACAATTTTTGGAAGTTAATGACAATGATTACAACTCTGCAAAACCTCTGAGACGCTATAAGAGCTGACCTATGAGGAAAATTCATCAGAATCAATGCACACAATAGAAAATCAGAGCAAGTCCAAATAGATAACCTTAAGAAAAATTATAAGATACTTATAAAACAATATCAAACCACCTCCAAATCAAATTTGAGGAGAAGGATTATAAGGATGAGAGTGGAAATCAATGAAATTGAAACTTAAAAACTATAAAAAAAAGGAATGAATGGAACAACTGGTTCTTCAAAAGTCAAATTTACCAAACTTAGCGAGAGTGATTTATTAGTAAAAAGAATGGAAACCGCTGAAAAAGATAGTTATCCTTAGCAAAATGACAGTGGTAGGAAATGAAATGTATCCATGAAGAAAGATTTAAACTTTTGCAACTTCTATTACTACTGCTGGCAATCTGTTCTTCATAAAATGAAATTGGCTACTTATTTTTCATTCTTTTCTGTCCTATTTTCCAAGTGCGTTTATACTCTCTTTTTTCTTAATAAAAACAAGACCTCCATGTATTAGAATAAAATGCTCATATATTTAAAACAAGGAATAAGAAAAGTTTGCCACTCACATAACACAAGTAAGCAGTAGGCACATTCTTGGACTGCATTCCTTTTCATTTTCTAACTGTAAAAATCACTGATCTTGTGATATAATGTAAAATACTTGGATGCTCAAAAATGTGTCATTGTTAACTACTAAAATGCTTATATGCTACATTAAGAAAAAAGTAAAGGTATATTGTCATTCTCAATATTTCAATCTGTGTTAAGGTACAGAAAAATGATAAAATGTTCCCTTTTATCTGGACCAATTACATGCTTAGCATTTGTGGTGTTTCATTACTTCCTGTGACTTGCATACATTCTAAATGTCCAGGATACACTGAGAATAATTGGATATACAGTCCTAGCAAACTGATTAATTTTGTAATGATTTAACAATTGCTAATGAAAATTTCCAAGTAGGCTTAGGTAAAATATATTTGGTGTAGTAATTGTTCCAAAACATATATGAAATCAAAAAAGTATTCTTTGGCACAGTCTGTATAATATAGAAAATGCACCAAATAAGCCCTTTAGACTCAATATTCAAGTTTATAAAATGGATCCTAGAAAATAATTTAATCATTAGAAAATATGATAAATAATTACACTATTCCAAAATATGTGAAAACAGTAAGGGATATACATTGCCTTTTTGAAAATGCAGTTTATATGTAATCTTGAAGTTCACATTATTTTAACTAGATATTGACTTCATTGACTGATCTCTGTAACTATAAATACTGCCAGGAACTATGGGAAAGTGTCTAATTTGAGGTAATACACACTTTCACAATTAGGGCTTTCTCACTGTACATGCTGACAATGTCATGCTGTGTATTTCCATACTAAAATGTGTATATATTGTCTTCTGATCAAAATAGCTATATGCTAAGAATATTTATGCATGGAGAATTATTAAAAGAAGTCAAAATGGCAGCAAGTTTCAAATTTGGAAGAAGGAACAAAAATTCTGCAAAAGGATTGTCAAAATGTCAATTTCATTTCTACAGACAGATTAATCTATGTACATAATGGAAGGCTTATATTTAAAATGCAACACTGATGACACCGTATCCAGATACAAACATATTGATTGTGTGTTCATAGACTTGTAAGGCTAGTATTGAACATATATTGATACTAGCATGATGTTGGCATTCTTGATGATTTTTCCTTTAAAATATATTTTTGACTTGAAGAGCAAAAGTTCAGATAAATAATTCATCCCTGATACCTAAAAGACAGGGACAAAATAAGAGACAATCACTTCTCTTTTTTCTTTTTAAATACATCAATATTCTAGAATAGAACTGGAATTTTAATGCTGCAAAGTTAAAGACCAAAGAGCTATGCATTCTTAGTTTCATTAGAATTTTGAGAATGCCCTCCTATTTCAATGAAACACATGGGAAAGTTCTCTCTAATATGTTGTTTTCAAGTTGATATGGACTTTCTTTAAAGCTACTTTGTCTTTGTCTGCAGGACTAAGAAGTATTTTTCAAAACATTGTGTTATTACATTTCCACACACCTGATTGTATCCGCTGAATAAGAATCAATATTATGAATGGAGAGTTTCAAAATGTAAGTCCACAACTTAACCCCCTAAATGTGTGAATATCACATTATGTGGCAAATATATGATTAAATTTGTAATATTGAGAAGAGGAGCTGACTCTGCACTATTTGTTTGGGTCCAAAGCCCAGTGAGCAGTTGCATGGCGAGAGTGAAGAGAGAGAGGTGGCGCATAGAGCATAAACGCTGAAGGTAGAAACGAAGCGGGCAATATGGCTCTCAGCAGAGGGAGTCAGCAGCTATCAGAAACCGCAAGGCAGAAAAATGATGAAACCCTAGAATTCCTATAGAAACTACGGTCCTTTTGACAACTTGATTTCATGCTTCCAGTTTTCAGAATTGTGAAAAAAATAAATTTCCATTTTTAAGCAGTCAAATTTGTGGTACTTTATTAGGTTATTCCTAGGCAAGTAACACAGCAACCACAGGCAAATACATATATCTTACACAAACAACACTTAAACTTCTCTAAGAAATTAAATGACTTGCAAGCAGATATTCAACAATTTGGTTACTCATATTAACACAAATAGTAAAATTCTCTCTATGTAGTAGAAAATAAATCATTTTTTATAAGTTTAACAATCTCATACCCATGTTCAGAATGGAAATTTCTGATATGTAATCATTTAAACTCATTCCAAAATAACAAAATATTTCCTTTAGACTTGGACAGCATTCTTGGTAAAAGTACTTGTCAGTATGTTTCCTCAGCTTGTAAAATAATTAAAGCCCTGGTAGAGAACTACCCTGTAACAAAACACATGGGAATATCTTTCTTTGCTGCCTTCAGTTCTTCCTGTGGGAGCAAAAACCTGATGTTCAGATTGTTTTGTTGTCTTGTAGAGGATGTACTGAGCTAAGAACCCTTATTTATTATTCTATGTAACAGAATAACAAAGACTGAAGGATTATTTTGTCCTAAAAGAATGTATAGAAATTATTAAGCAAAACCTGTGGGTAGTGATATAAGATGAATAAAACATTTTCCAGAGCATCCAAGATACTAATCAATGCACTCTTGTTTGTAATTACCTATGAAAAATAACAGGATATAATATACATTTAAACTCCACCTTTTTAATATTGGTTTTTGTTTTTCCCCTTAACATGCAATTTTCCATACAATAGTCAGTGCTAAAGACAAGGTAATATCCATCTAAACAGTATATATCGCACTGAGAAAATATTACAGATTATCATTTTCAATACAGGCAATTTACTTTCTCATATTTTGGTTGTTTTCTGGCATAAAGTAAGACTTAAAAGTATGAATTCTACTTCAAAGAGTCCCAGACATGCTTGTACTCAGTTCCTAACGCAATGAAATTTCTCGGAGGGTTTGAAGAGGGAAATGGCCAGCTGATCCTTATTTTCATGTGCCGATTCTGGCAGTGGCACGCGGGATGGTTTTAAGTGGAGACAAACTGTAGTTGCCACCCTAAAAGAAAGACGTTAAAGTCATCTTGGGGAAACTTCAGATAGGTGGGAAAGGTTACCGTTAGAAGGTGGCAGCTACACTGGACACGATTGGGGGCCATTTGTAATCCCAGATACTTGGGAAGCTGAGGCAGGAGACACTTTGTCTCAAAATAAAAATAGTCTGGAGAGGTAGCACAGAGGTAGACTGTTTGCACAGTACAGAAAGAAAGGAAACATAAAATGAGGTAGCTGAAGTTTGCAGAAAAAAATAGTATATATGTAAATTATCATTTATTTGAATACATTCAGGGCACAATATTTTAAGTTTTTTTAAAAATTTGCACTGGGCATAGTTATTTGTGAAAATCTCATTAATACCATAGAAATTTTAACAGGTCTGCTTTTCTCACTGAATGAATAGAAAGAAAATACTAAAATGCATTTTTATGCCTGACATTTTTCTTTAAGTTACATAAAATAACTTCATTTTTTAATAATTTGGAATATATTGTTTCCATAAAATCAGATATTGCTCATCATTATGTTATTCCTGGCACAGTTTTTTTTTTTTTTTATCAGACTGGTGCTTAGAGAAAACAGCAATAAAATTCACAATTACAGGATTGTCATAGATGCTATATTCTCCTGATAAAATCAAAGATACTTTTGTAATAAACACTATCATTGGAAATTGTTTCTATAATGAGAAAGCAATTACTTTATTAGGCATATATGTTCTCCCACATTACTGTTATAGTAAATATATAAAAGATTATAGGTACTGTAATTGTAACTGTAAACCAAAATTGCGAATGGCTAAAAATAGCATCCCAGAGAGATGCAACATGAACTTTACTGATTTTTGCTTTACATTGATTTCTTCCTGTAGTCCTCACAGTAAACCTATTTCATTGGAAGTAGCACTTGGCTGGAGTTAAACACTCGCTAGGACATTGTTACTGGAAATGGCTTAGGCCAATAACAATGGAGGCAAATGCAGATCTCAGCAGGTCTCATGGAAGACATGTGTCATACGAAGAGCAAAAGATGTGAAAAAAAATGTCATTCTGTGTTCTGCCACTAATAGCTTCTTTTCATATAGATGTGTAGGAATAAAGCAAAATATTGTAAAGGTATAAAGATACAAAATTAGGAATTAGTATTAGGAAAGGCACAATTTATATGAGTATATGCATGTAGGACACAATAATCTTGTTGCAGTGAACAGGTCATCACTGAAGAACCCAGTGGAACACACAGAGGTGGAGGGAACAGTTTATTACAGTGGGAGACTCAGGGGAGTGATGCAGCCCAAAGCCTGAGTCCCAGTCCTTCCTTTCCTTAGACAAGAATTCTGGGCAGGGCTTCCAAGCAGCATTACAGATGAGGAACAGAGCATAGTTAAACAGTTGCTTGGTGCACCTCTGCCATTTTTCTGTTTTGTTTTTTTTTCTTTTTTTTTTCTATTTTATTTATTTATTTATTTATTTGTTTCATCTTTAATATTTAAGCCTTAGGTTTTGGTTTTATTTTCCTTATCAATCTTTCTCCAATCAAAGTAGGAACAATTATTTCAATCCTTAAGTTTTATTCTAGTTGTGATTAGTCTAAGTACTTACTGGTTTAAAAAGTAATGGATTTATTTTAAAAATCTGAATTGAAACTGGAATCCAAATATGCAATAGAAGGTTTAATTCACAATTTATAAATTAATTATTGCTGATTTGTAAATGTGGCAGGCTTTGTGTTAGAAGAATCAATAGACATGCATTTAGTGTAACCAGGCACGTTAGAAATTACTGTTTAGATAAAGCTGCCCATCCACAGTTCCTCAGGAGGAGAACGTAGCTACTATGATCTTTCCTTCTCAGCTCAGAAGAACTTAAGAAAGATGTTGGTCCCAGGAGGTCAAAGTCCAGCATGCCCACCAGCAATCCTCTCCTTTCTGTAGGGAAGGAAGAGCACAGATGCTCTGGACGGGGGAAGCAAGCTTGGGGTGCTCTGTTGCCTCATTGAAATCCTTCTCCCCTCTTATCCTTATTATAAAAAACCTTTCCACACTTGGGCTTAGGGAGAGTGTGATCTGCGACAACTTGAGGCCCCTATCTCTCCTGAATCTACCTTTGAATAGAATTTTTTCCCATTTCACTGACCCTCCCCTGTTTCAGTGGAGAGTGGGCAGTTCAAGGTCCTGAGTAGCAGTAACAACAGGAGCTTCTTCTTTTATCCAGAGGCACTTAAACTAAGTTGAGATTATGAAGCAATATCTACTTTAAGAGGTTGCTGTAGATCAAAGGGCAAAGTACCTCTCAAACACTCAGTCCATTTCTGATTTTACCCATAACTGTGATGGATATTTCCTTCATTTACAGTCAAGCAGAAGTCCTCTCATTCTAGGCACAAGATACATTTATGTCTTTCATTTCAGGGAAAGCCCCCATCTGAGGCAGAAACAGCAAAACACATGCAGTGAACATCTATAGGTTAGTTAATGTCATCACAGAGGGGCAGCAGAGAGCCCCCTAGTCAGGGGCCTGTGCTTAAGTCCATCCTGCCTGCAGTTCTCCGGCCCACACTGACAAACTGAGTGGTGTGTCATTCTCCTGGCATTTTTGCCTGCCTCCTACTCTTCCTGCTGGGAATCTTATGTCATAAACACCAGCTGCCCTAAGCCCTCATCTCCGGCTTTGTCTTTGGGGGAACCCAGAGGGGAGCATACACAGATAGGTACACAAATGGCAGATTTCTTTCTGCTTGCTGTAAGGAATTTTCTCTCTCTCCTCTGCCTCCTACAATGCAATTTTCTATCTTTATTTTTCGTTTTGGCAATTAAGGTCATCTACAAAATATCCATCTATTTTTTGTGTGTGATGCATTATGATCACTGTTTCTCTGCAGGACCATTACTTAGCTGCTGATTGCTCCTTTAATGCATTTGGTGTCTTACCAAGTTGTACTTTTCTATATGATCCTTCAGTTTAGAATACTACTCTTCATCCCATTTTCACCCATCAAAATGTAATAGTCTTCATGATTCTCATCAAATACTATCATCTCCTTAAAGTCTTTCCAAGTCTTTTCGTACAAAATGCACTATTTTATTGGTTCAGTTCAACTGTAAGAGTTGCTTTATTTGTGCTCTTTAGTTTTTAATTCAATAATAGGCCGGAATATTCTTGATTCCTGAATTCTACTAGATTCTAAATAATAAAAGCACATGGATTAATTAAGCCTAATTTTTTCTGCCACACTAACCTATGATATATATATATATATATATATAATGAATATAATTTCATATGTGTTTATTTCAAAAATATATAAAAGGCCACAATAAAAAAGAAAAAAAATAGTTTCTTATTAATGTTTTGCTAGTATCGTTTGATACTAAGAATGGTCACATTATTAATAGTCATCTATAAAAACATAAATACTTGAGAAGTTCTGGGTGCCAAAATATGGGGGAAAAGCTCTTTTAGAAGCAAACCTGAAACATAACATTGCCACCATCAGTACATGTGGGGGAGATTTCTGGTTTCCTGAAACATTCATTGTTTGTCATAATTTACCTTGCTGTTTTTCCATCCTACTTCATAAATGTGGGCACTTCCTATTTTGTATTTGTAACATATTAGGTGTTATACAGACAAAACTTTATTTACAGTACACTCACGGCTTCCTAAATACACTGGAATTTTCAACAGATCTGAATAAAACATTGAGCATGTGCACCACGTCCCCCCCACACCTTCTGAAGGAAGAGTGTTCAGTATTTCACCATCCGCTTTGTTATACCTGGTAGAATTCTTAAACGTCCTTTATAAGGTTACAAGTTCAATGTCTATCTTGCTCAGGGTTCTAAAATCAGTATGGATGTTATATTTTCACACGTTTTCCAAACATTTTATACATTGACTGAGATGATTGTATGACTATTGTCTTTAAGGCTTCCAATATGATAGGCTACAATGACTTATCCATAAGAGGAAGCAAATGATGCATAGTCATGATATAACATTCTTTTTATACATTGTTAGAACAGATTTGCAAAAACTGAATTTAGAATGTTTGCATTCACGCTTATAGTTTATGAACAGCTCATTTTTTAATATTAAATATTTTCCTCATAATATCTTTATCAGGTATGTGTTTTAGGCAGGTTTGTATTTTAGTCACTAATTCTGAATTTATAAAGAGATTTGGGAAATAGTTTCTCTAAGTAAAGGTGGAGAATTGATGTTTTTTCTATAATATTTATCATATATTAACACTAATATTTGTAATTGTATAAAGTAGTAGTTATTTGGTAAATTATCCATGTGTTATTGGAACCTCCTTTTCATAAATACCTGAATTAAAATTCCATCTTTAAAATATATAGAAGTTATTAAGGTTTTCATTTTATTCTTTGTTAAGTTTTACTAGCTTTGATTCAAAGATGTTCCTTATAAACTTTAAACTATTATTATCATAAATTATTAAAAACTTACTTCTAACTTTTTAAAATTTAGCAAGTGTAGTGGTATGCTTTTCTGGTTCACTTTACTGTTATTATATTTCTTTTTCTTCATCTATCAGCTAAGAGAGTTATCAAATTCTTTGAAGTTCTCAAAGGTCTGGAATTTGGCTTAATTATTTTTAAATCCTTTTGGTTTTTTAATGGGACAAACTTCTGCTTCGACATTTACAGTTTATTTTCTTAATTTAATCTTCACTGTCTAAATTCATTATGTGAAAACTCAAATAACTAATCTCCTTTAGATTTCTTTGTTTGCAGACTTAGAGGTCTCATGCATGCCAGACATATGTTGTACTGTGGACCTATATCACCAACTCTCAGATATTTCTTATGTAGCTATTCATTGTTTTAAATTTCTGCCTAAGTGACTTCACCTTTATTCTCTTCAAAATACTAGATTGTTTAACTTTGATACTTTCTTTGAGCCATGCAGTATCTTAATACTTAAAAAAAATTCCCCATATGTTTCCCTTATTGAAATCAAATCTGCTAGGGTGAGATAATACTTGATGTAATTTAATTCCTTTCAGAAATATTGTTACTTGTCTTTCATTCTGAATCTCTCCTCAGATAGATTTCCTGTGCTCTTAAAATAAATGTATCTTATTGTTGGGTAGAATATTCCATGATTTAGCTGATGGTGTTGTTCAACTTTCTTACCTTCTTCATGATCTTATTTCAATTAGCTGTCACACTCCCCCAGGGATAGAGACAAAAAGCTCCCTAGCAGAACCCCTGGCCACAGCTGCAGAGACACAGAGACAAGGGGGAGCCAGGGCTTGCAAAAGACAATGAGCAAGCAGCAGCTCTAGGCAGCCACACCTGCAAAATACAGAGGTTACCACACTCCCAGCTCCCCCAGAGCCAGACTAAAAATTTCCCACCCCTCCCTGCTGTACGGCCCCTGTGTCTGAGCACCCCTGTAAACCCTCCCCGCCCCTCGCTCACTCGGGGCCAGAGGTCTTACCTCCCTCGGCCCGCCTATACCTGGGTCTGTAAACTCTACTTACTGTGTGAACTTCCCCTGACTCGGTGATATCTGTTTACCACGACATGAGCTATCATTTACTCCGAGATAATTATTATACCCTCGGACAAAAAATATGAATTCGCTTGTCTCTCTTTGGAGTTCTAGGCAGTTTTATAATCCTGTGCCCTGAAACTCTTACTAAATTAGATACACATTGCTTAGTATTAAGTACTACTTTTATTAAGTAGTAGTAAGTGTTATTAGCACATCACTCTTTATTACTATGAAATGACCTCATTTGTACTTGTTATTTTTACTCTGAATTATAATTGTTCTAAATCATTTTCTTTTCTAAATAAAATGTTTAGTTTGAAATAATTTTATATTTAGAGAAGAGTTACAAAGAAAATCACTTAAATTTCTGCATACAACTCATTCAATTTTTACATATACACAAATACTTATAACTTACAATCCAACCCTATTTATTTAAATTGAGCAGTGTCTATTGTAGGCTATTTTACTTCCATTGCTGATTATTAGATGCTTTCTTCAACAGTAAGAAACCAGGGTTCTGTCATTCACCATCCACTTACATTATTTTTGGGCCACATATTAAGACAGTTTTGAAATTATTATGTATTGTGTAATTCAGAATTGCTAAAAATAATTTTAGTATTCTTCCCAGAAACAATTGCTAAAATGTTAATTAATTTGAATGAATTATTCTATAACATATATTTCTATAGACATGTTTCTCTACAAAATATTGTATCCCATAAATAAACATAATGGTTTGTGAAGTGGACACAAATAGAATTTTAAAAAATCATTTGTTAATACATTCTATTGAGAAACAAATTTAAACTAGAATATCTCAGCAATTTTTGTTTTTGTAGGATATATAGACCTTTTTAACATTTACCTTTAACCTTTTTGTATCTTGGTGAGCTGACCATTATTTTGCTTATAATTCACCGTTTTTGTCTTTCTGTAATACATTGCTTATTTTTAATCTTCTCCCCACCAAAGGAAAAAAAACCTACATACTTGATTACATTTATGGTTCATTTGTTGAAATTATCATTCTTCCTTAAACATACTGACCTCTGCTTTTTAATTAAGAGGTTTAAGCTATTTACTGTTAACTAAATTATTACCATTTAAGGATAAAGACTATAAACAGATATAACTACTGCAGTACTGATTTATAAGTCAGTTACAAATTAAGTGTATGTAAATGATCTTTTTTATGCAGTCTCTCTTTGACCTATTCCTCTTTCCTCCACCTTTCTCTCTGTTGAGGTTTTTTTTTATTAATGGATTAGTTCACTTACATTCTTTTTGTTTGTTAGTGTTTAACTATCACTCCTTATTGTATGTAATTTGATTGGTGGCTTTATAATTTATCACAAAAACATTTATCTGACCACAATCTGACTCTGAGTGCTACCAACTATGCCTGCGCTGTGGAAGAATTCCACTGTAGGATTTTCCCTTCCTGACTTTCCTGCGGCTCTTTTTCTACATTAATTCCTGCCTGTTACAATCCCTGTACTCTATTATTACCATTTTTGTTCAAAGTTTCAATTATACTTTAAAGATACTCAAGTGTTTTAGGTGGTTTTGTGCGATTTAGAGGCACTTTTCCCTTTAGGCATTAGTACAGTATTTCCATCTGGTGTCCCTTTCTGTACACCCAAACAAACTCCTGTAACATTTCTTAGTTTTCCTGGTGTTGCTCCTAAATTCTTTCAGCCTTTGTAGATCTTTAAAGTCACCACTGGATCTTTCTTTTTGACACATTCTATACACACTATTTGTGTATGGAATTCTATCTTGACATTTTTTCAGAGTTTTAGAGACATTGCTTTAGAGTCATCTTACTCACATGTTCCTTTTTTTTCCATTTTCGATAAAAATATCTTTGCTCTTCATGTGTCTTACCCCCTTATTTATTTATTTATTTATTTATTTTTGGCTGTTTTAAATAACATTTAGCATGTTTTGAGCAAATTGAGTATTCTGTGACTTACTAAAGTTTTTCTTTTTTCTTAGGCCTGGATTCCTTGAGTTTACTGAAATTATTGGTCTAAAGTTTCACTGTACTGACAAAAATGTTGACCACTATTTTCAAACACATTTCTGACAACTCTATGAAAACCTGAGTTGCACATATATGTGTCCTCATATAGTTCAGAGATTTTCTATTCAATTTTACCTGTCCCTTTTCTCTCTACATATTTTATCTCATTGATTTAGTTTGTTCTGTTCTCAGTTTTTCTACAATTTCAAACCTGCTATAAAATCATTCAGTGTGTCCTATTATCTTTATTTAATGTTTATTTTACAGATTGTGTTGTTAAAAATATGTGACGAGCCCATAGCATTTAAATTCCTTCAATAAACTATTGGAAATTATAAAAATGATGTAAAACAAAAGGTAAGTCAAGGTAATGTGAGTGTAACATCCATAAGAAACTGAATTCTGCAACTGTAAAATAAAATCTATGGGTATTGAGTAATTCTCAACCCAAAAACTAAAGGAAAAATTTTGTGAAGCTTTCCTAAGTCTCTTGAAGACTTGTTTTAAAACTTTCTGACCTTAGGGCCAGGGATATAGCTTAGTGGCGCAAGAGCCTGCCTGGCGAGTACAAGGTTCTGAGTTTCATTCTTGCTATAAAAAAACTCTTAAAAATATTTTAAAATATGTTGGGTTGCAGATTTAGCTCAGTGACTCAAAGCATTTGCCTGGTAAACACAAGGTTGTGAGTTTTATCCCTAGTACCAAAAGCAAGCAAGCAAGCAAAAAAACATTCTGATCTTTCACTTTGAATATCTTTCAATGCTCAAATTATCTAACACATTCATAAAAAATCAATAGACAAACATGATCAAGTTTACTAACAATTAAACTTCACAAGTCAAATTACTCTGTGTATTTAGTCCTTTACATCAATTAGTTACACCTCAACCAACTGCAGAGCAAATATAATCTTAAAAATTACATCAGCTCTAACCGTGTGTAGACTTTTTTCTTTGCCATTATTCTCTAAATTACTTATGAAGATTATTACAGTAAAACAACTAAAGACACAATGCTATCTTAGGAGTTATAAGTAATCTAAACAGAAATAAATTATATGGGAAAATATGAGTGGGATCTATGAAAATATTGCATCTTTTTATTTAAGACAGTAGAGAGCTTTCGGAATTGGTACCCATGATCTCTATAGGGATGTTTTGGAGCCACTGCTACATTTGTTTCTGTATTTATAATCTAGGAATATAGCTCTCACATCTAATACTGTGCTACTGGAATTTTGTTTCTTCTCTCACTGTTCTATCTCTTCTCTACCTTGTTCTCCTGGGAAAGCACCTTGGTAATCTTAGTCCTGACACCCCTTCAGGCATAGCTATGCGTGGCTACCATCTGCAAACCCCTACATCACATGGCAGTGATGGCCAGCTTAATCGTTCCTTCCATCGTGTTCCAAGCTCTAGCATATTTTTCCTGGGAAGTGTGTCCCTTTCTTTTCTGTATGCCAGAGTCAATTCACCCTTTCCTCCCCACTCACTATAGCTTCACAGGACATTCTCTGTCATAGTTTAACTGTCAGTTTTCCCCTAGAATTAAAAATTCCTGCAGAATTTTTAAAGTCCACTTACAAAGTTAATGACATGTTCCTTTCTTCTTATATCTTTCTTTACAATGTGTGTATATTCTTCTTGGGTCAATATATCAAGGAAATGTTGAATATTGTATTTGCTATGCAAATTTCCTTTAATGCACTGTGTTTTCCACTGAATCCACGGAGCAAGCATTTACTTCCACTGTCATTTGATCTCCTTTTGTTAGTGCTAGTGACAGACTGAAGCTCAATTTTTATCTACTTTGAAATACTAGGCATAGATTTTCATTACTTAGAATGAAGAAACTATTCACATGACAAAAAATTTTCCTGGTAGATACCTAAATCAAGTTTTGCCTAGGTATAAGAACCTTTGAAAAGTTAAAAAAAAAATCTGAATCTCAGATGATATTTGCATATATACCTTTAGCCACTTGAAGTTTAGCCAAAGTGTCACTGGGACAGTGCCTGTGTCTGTGTACTGACTAACCCACACATCATTCAGGCAGGTGTCATTCCTTGTTTGCATGATAATACACTTATACATCTGTTTATTTGTTTTGTGTAGACGATATTTGGCATACAATATTTTAGAACATTGTATTCACCTTTGCTTGTTTCTAGTGAAATCTAATTATAAGTTCTGGTTTACTAATTCATGTTTATTTTATTGATGAAAAATAACCTACAATTTTGTGCTACAATCTATAAAATTTCTTATATATACATTAAATATGTTTTTTATACTTCCTTAGAACTCAATGATATTATTTCACAATACCAAATGGACATATCTGGGGCACTGAGACTGAATAGGAAGGAAATACTAAAAGATCTGCAAAAGAAAATCTAAAAATGGGAGAACTTAGCATATCAGAAATCTGTGTTATGAAATGGAAAGACAAAACATCTTCTTACTGTCAGCTTTCCATAATAGGGAAATAGCAGAACTTGAAAGAAGAAACAAAATTAAAGATCCCAACACAAATATTCCAAAGGGTTAATGATTATAATAATTTATGGGTACTGTTGACAGAATTGACCAACATCTAACAAGCTATTCTGTAATAAAAAAGTGAGCTAAAAAAACACTTATGCATCTGGTGGAACTTGTTTGTTACTTATTCAAAGCAAGGGAATTCAAAAAAATCATTTGCAGTTTAAACTAGGTCCAGTAGATCAAATAATTTAAAAATCCAGAATATTAAAATACCTAGCAGGATGTCCATCATCAACATCTTCCTTATTATGTTTAATGGGAGGACATTGTATTGAAATTATACCACCCACAAAAGGAAAAGAAAGAGCAACACAATAATGTGAAGTGTGTTGTTCAAAGAAAGACAGTAGTTCAAAAGGAATTCGGAAAGAGACTAGACATCGTTGTCTGGATTGTAACATTTTATCATATATCGAATGTGTTAAGATCATTGAATACATTTGATAAAATTGTCTTTTTTATATTTCCTCCTATATTATAAAAATTAGAGAAAAATATGCAATTTTGGTCATCTTGTTTTTAAATAATTGGATTGATAAGTTTAAAACTGAAATTGAAATGATTTGGTTATATCCTTTGAGTGATGTGTACAAATTGACACATAAATCTCTCATAGACACAAATAAATAAAATAAGGAATTTTGAAATTATAAAGCTAACTCTGTCAGGTAGTTAACTTCCTGTGATGAAAAATACTCAAAATTATTGTTTCTGGCAGTGAATATGCTGTAACGTAAATTAGCTTTGATGTTGCAATATGTGTGTTTGCTTAAACTGAACACATGATTGGGTGGGTTGAATAGTGTATGTTCATGGAACTTGAATGCACTTTGAAGGTACTACACAATAACAATTGAAACTGACACAGAAAATGTATGGCACGAGATATAAAAGTACCATAAGATTGTGGTCCACAGGTGCTTTGATTGTAAGACAAAGAGAAGGCTGGAAACAAGTCCAGAGAGTAGTATTTGTAATGATGCCATCAAGGGAAAGGTGGTTTCTAGTAGACCTGAGACAGTTTAGAAAAGCACACTTTCAACACTGCGTGGGAACAAACAGACCATGCTCAGGTACTGATGTGAATAAAAAAGATCTCTGGATTTAAGAAACTTCAGGTGGAAGTTATCACTGTCTTTAAAATAGTGTATTTAGCTTCAGAATGGTAGCAGAAACAACAGTTCAATAAAGTTTCCAGGGTCCAGATATTTTTTCCTATTTATATATATTTCTATTTAAAATTATGTTGTCTGATATATGCAAAATAAACTGTATTTTTATATTATTCAGGAATATTATAGAAACATTCTTTGGTAATTTTGAAAGCTCATGTAAATTACAATAGGAACATGAAGACCTCCAGGAGTGCTGTATATTTCACTTGTATTTGTATTTCACTTACTTGGAAATTTCTTGGGAAAGAACAATGCCTCTTAATTTCTAATTTATAAGTAGAAACTGATATCACTGTGGAAATGACACTTTTCATTGTAAACATTCTCTATAGGAAAGCCAAAGGGTTAAATTTTTGTTTTCCAAATCCACTGACCCCAAGATGAATATCAATGGCAAATAGCTGGAAATGAGCAAAAAGAGGCTAACCTGACCCAGTTACTTAATCTCCTATCGACTATTGAAGGCTGAACAACTGACTGCTGACCAAAGCACAGTCTGGGATGCTTGTCTTACTTAGTTTTACCACTCTGGAAGGTTTTGGCCTTCCCTTTCTATGACCTCCATCACCTAACTTCTAAGGTAAAACAAGAAAAATTCTCTGAACTTAGTGCCTTGGTTGTGTTGATTGCTCCATGAAAAATTATTATGTTAGAAAACGAGGTAAAGAATTCTTTGTCATGCATCAGTCTTGGTTAGATAAAAAATAATTCACTTTTAAGAAAAGGTTTCAGAAAATGGTAGAGTAAGAATAAATACTGTTGAGGATTGGATTGCAAGATGGCCGACTGAGTGGGGGCACGGTAAGAGCGTGTCTCTGAGGAAAAAAAAATAAAAACAATGCAGATGCTGGAATCTGGCAAAATGGAGAAAGTCAAACAAAAGGAGAGGAATTCTCACGACCCAGGAAGAAACTGAGGAAAAAGAAAAAGGAAAAAAAAAAAAAGAAGAAGAAAAAAAGCATGGACAGAGGGCTGGAGCTGGGCAAGCCCTGATCACTGTACTGGCACGTCTTAGAGTCAGGTGACTCATGATCGAGCTGAGATCACAGCCCTGCCAAGAGTGGGGGTTGGTGAGCTCCAGACCCTCGGCTGGGGGAGGCCCTGAGACAGGGAGTAGAAACAGCCAGATGAGCTGCATGAACTTTGATGAGTGATGGGAACTGGATTCCCCAAACCGGGAGGACTGGCTGTGTGACATTTTGGAGTTGGGCAGGGCCAGCTTGAATCAAAACCTGAGGCAGCTTCCGCTGATGACTCCTAGTCCAAAGCAGATTGGTGGGATCTGCTCTGGCAGGGCCATGTCCCTGGTTGAAACCCAATAGCCAGAGACAGGGACAAGGCTTTCCTGGGCCAGGGGCATCCCCAGGGAACACACAAGCTTGTTGAAGCATAAACTGGTTGACTGACATAGGGGGAGGAGCCAGCTCTCAGCATGCAACACGCAGATCCGCAGTGGTCTGGAGGCAGTACTTCCCTAGCAAGTGCACTGCAGAAAAACTGTAAGCAATACGAAAGGCCCAGAGACTTCCACCACCCACCTGTCTGAAGAGGGCTGGAAACATGACAAGACAGAGAAAGAGCAAAAGGTCCCCAACTGCAGAACCAGGGAAAGTGAGTCCAACAGAGGTAAATGCAGAGGAGGTTGAGAGCAGCAAACCTGTAATGTCAGAGACAGCCTCATCAGAAATAAAGAAATACATCCATGACCTCATCGTCGAATTTAAATCTGAAATTCTAACTCAGGTGAAGCAAGATATAAGATTAATAAAAGAAGTCCTAGGTAATCCTCAAGTAGACACAAATGAAAGAATAGAGGAATGCAGAGAACAGAAAGAAGTCTTTGATGAAGAATATAAATAAAATCTAGAATATATGAAACAGATCCAAAGAGAGTATCAGGAAATTTAAAACTCCATTGAAACCTGGCAAAACCTTTTAACAGAAACTAAAGACAAACTTTCAAAACTTGAAGATAGATTTGCAAAGCATGATTGTGAATGGAAGGATCTCTTAAAAATAACAAGGAAACAGGAAGCAATGTTACAAAGGCTAGAAGATGACAAGAGGATTTATAACCTAAGAATAAAATATGTGAATGAAGATGCAGCAACAAATACAAACGAAATAAAAAGTCTATTCACAGAAATAATTAAGGAAAACTTCCCAAAGATAGGTAACGGGAAGATGAAGTGAAGTTCAGATAAATGAGGCATACAGAACTCCAGCCAGCAACAACCAAAACAGATCTACACCCAGACATATAATAATCAGGATCCCAGAAATCCATCACAAGAACAGAATATTAAAAGCAGTCAGAGAAAAGAAACAAATTACCTATAAAGGAAAACTCATCAAAATCACAGCAGATTTCTCAATGCAAACCATCAAATCAAGAAGAGCTTGGAGTGAAATATTCCAAGCCCTGAAAGAAAATGACCTCCAACCCAGAATGGTGTACCCTGCAAAACTGTCTCTCAAAATTAATGGAGAGACAAGATATTTCCACAACAAAGAGGAACTGGGGGAGTTTGTGACCACCAATCCAACCCTGCAAAGAATACTGAAGGACATTCTAGAGAGAGAGAAGAAAATCATCAGGGTCCCAGGAATCATGGCAGAAAGGCCTCAAAGAAAGGGGCAGACAGTGGAATGAAGGAGAAAAGTAAACAAATAACAACAGAAAAATAGCATGGCAGAGATAATACAGAGAAGATTGGTTATATCACTGTTTTATCTTGACTGACTTTATTTGAATCTCGTATGCTTGAGAGTGTAGGGGCAACTACCCTGAAGATGACAGGATGCAATAGGATACCCATTCTGGTTTGATTGTTAACTGCCTTTGAAGTCCTATGATGTCTCCAATGTTTAGATTATATTAATAGTGTAAAGCAATGCTAAGTTTATATTATATTTGACGATATAGACAATTTTATTGAAAATAACAAGAGACATCATAGTGACTACCATAGATCACCTAGTGTTGTATTTTTTATGTTCTTTTCATTTCGTGTTTCTCTAGGAATTTGTATTGCTGACTTGTTTTGATTTGTTTCTCCCTCCAATACAGAAAGGCTAGGTATATGTGTAGAGACTTATACATGTGTAGAACTTCTAAGTAGTTTATGAGAATGGATTATAGTTAGTGTAAAGGAAAAAAAAGAGGGTATTCTAAAGGATATAACTGCATGTATGTTTGAGTGTGTGGAATTAATAACCATGTTGCTAAAGTTTTAGTTGGATGGATGAGCAAAACTGACTGCAGTCTCACTGTTTGAATATCCATTTTCTGGACTTTATTTTTGTAACTTGAACAACTGCATCTAAGAGGAAAGTATGTAATTATCAACTAGTGATTTTTTACTGGTTACAATTTTTGTTTTTTTGTTTTTGAGATTTTGTATTGTTTCTACCCTCTTTCTGTTTCAAAATTTTTTCTTTAAATAAAAAAAATTTTAAAAAAGCAAGAGGAGGAAAAGAAAGTGCTCTAAAAGAGATAACTGTATGTATATTTAAGTGTGTAGGATTGATAACCATGTTACTAGTTTTTGTTGGATCGGTGAACAGAACTCTTTGCAGCCTCACTGTTTGAATGTCCACTTTGTATGCTTTAATTTGTAACTTGAACAACTATATCCAAGAAGACAATATGTAATGTATCAAATAGTGATTTTTTTGCTGTTTTTTTTTGAAATTCTGTATTGTTTCTACACTTTTTTCTGTTTTGCTTCCCCCCTCTTTAAATAAAATTTTTTAAAAAAGAATAAATACTGTTGAAAAGCTGAGAAAATCTCAAAATAAGAATAAGAGATGAACTGGCTGGCTGGGGTGGGGCATGGATGTTTGATTCCAGCCTGACCTAAATTGCCAGACCCTTTCTCACACAGAGAAAGAGGGGGAACTATAAAGCAGGAGGTGACATATTTTATCAGAATAAGTATAAAACTTACTGTAGAAACTTAACAAGTTAAATGCTTTAGAAAAATGCATCTGTCAAGAGACAAGTGAATCAATAATTATTAGGATTTAATACCCTGATATACATCAAAATGGTTTTCTTTACTATGTGAATTGCATTTTTTCCCTGAAGGATGCTAAATAGCAAATTTCCAAAGTTACAGAAAAAATTAAGCATAAGAGTGGGTTATTGATCATAGAAGTATTTAAAATTTTGTAAAAATGATATTTAAATATCAGCTAGGAAAATCTCTAGGCATGCACACAGGCACTTATATCTGCACACACAAAAGAGTGTTTCAAATTGCATAAAACAAATATCTGTAATGACAATACCTAAGAGTATCTTAGAGTATCTCATAATATTTAATTATTATGAGATAATAATTATTATGAGATTAATAATTAAGAGTATCTCATAATATTTCAGTTATCAGTTAAAATATCAAAGGATGAGTAATACATTTAAATATTAGAAAAGCATCCTGATGTCATCGAGAATGACCACTTTTATTTTCAGGTAAGAGAGAACTGGACCGTAAGGACAGTACCAGTGTAACTGAGCTTGGCTTTCGGATACCACACACAGTCCCATTATATAGGACACTGGCATTGTGCTCTGTGCTAAAGCAAGCATTCTCTGGTAGCAATTCTAGTAATTTTCAGACCCATAAGCAATGATTCCTGAGTTAAATTCCAACAGAAAGGAAAGAAAAAGCATGTAAACTCTAACAACCATCTGTGGCTCCAAGATACAGAGCAGGAGTAGGAGCCAAGAGGAATATATATATTGCTCTCCTCCTACACTGCTGTGTGAAAGTTCATGTAGTGAATACACCCAAGGGCACAGGCCTGCCCAATTTCGACTGCAGTTTCAGACCACGTGTTTCATCATTCTAAACTTTGATGGCCAGTGAGCTGAATCCATGCCAGATGATGTTCAGGGAAGTGAGAGTTAAAATTTCTTCACCAAATTTAATTGGTGAAGATACCCGGGAGAAGCAGAAAGCTTAGCATGGAGTATTTTCAATTGATGAGCTGCTTTGCAAAACCCTGATGCATTTCCATTCTGAGAAGGTGAAGACTGTGTGTAAAACAGAACTGAAGAATCTCAGGATAGCTACATACCCTGAAGTAGGGCAATAGCAGCTTTCCAGGAAAAGATGCTTTGTGAGAAACCAGGGATGGTGAAAGGGCAGCAGTACATGGACACAGCAGAGCAGGGGAGCAGAGTGGGAATTTCGGTCAGCAGCAGCCTGCAGGAGCTGGGTCCTATGCAAGCACTAGACTCCTGTTTCCCTGCTTTGATGAAATACCTTGATCTTTGAGAAAACTATGAACGTTAATTCAAATGGAAACTTGCATTTCTACAACACGGAAAAACCTGAGGACCCATGTATACATGGAGATTTTGATAATCCGGGATGTATAAAATTATCTAAGATAGATAGAATAATGTTTATATGTCTTAAACAAAATCAAAATGAGGATTGGAAAAGTTTAACTGTGTTCAACTAGAAGAGTACAGGTCAGATCTTTGTAAAATGTATGTATGTATGCATGTATGTATGTATGTATGTATTTATTTATTTTTGAGACATGATCTTGCTATGTAGTTCAAGATGGTCTTGAACTCACTATGGAGACTAGAGGTATGTCAGTAATAAAAGAGTGATTCTGCAGCAGATGTTTAATTAAGTATATTTAAAGACAATCTAATGTGAAAACAAGTCAAAATCCCAAAAAACTAAAGCAGGAAATTTTAAAAACAGTGTAGCAGTGAATTTTCTGAAGTACATTATCATTAGACTGTAATAGAGGGTTAAAACATGTATCTATGAGAAACAATGGCATTTTTACAGGATAAGACTGAATAACTAAAAATAATCCATTACATGTATCATTTGTGATGTATCATTTCAGCTAAATAAATATTGGTATGCCTTGGAGATTATACTTAAAGTTTAAATTCCATTTTAAGTTTTCTGTGAAGTTTCTAGGATTTCATCTGAAACTATAAAATTTCAACATATAATACATAATTGACATTTAAACCTAACCAGCTAAGTCTTAATTTTTTTAGGCCCTGTGCTCATTAGACTATTGTAACAGAAACAAATTCAACATTTCCTTTAATAAAATACAAATTCATTTTCTTTTATTAACACTGAAAGCTATATATAGCAATATAAAGTGAGGGGCCTAGTCCTATTTTATTTTGTTATTCTGGAGTTTTAAATGTGCGAATTACTGAAGATAAGTATCTGGAGCATCATCTCTCCAATACATCTGTCCAAATACCATTGCCACATGCTAAAGTAGGTTCAGAGCATGGTCACCTTAAAGAACATGGCCAGGCAGTGTCCTTGAAGCCATTTTAAACATATTGAAATTTGCTATCAGAGGTCATATCTTGGTCCAAGAGAGGCAGCTGGACAATCATTTGTCTTATGAAAACAAGAAATAGTGCTGATGTTGCCCCTTTCAGGACACTAGCAAACCTTGACTATCACAAACCTTGATAAGCGTGTAAGATTTAGCGTTTTGAGGAGCCTCCATACTGATTTCCTTAATGATTGTATGCAATGGTTTACATTCCCTCCAATAAGCTGTACCCTTTTCCTCACAGGCTTATCAGGATGTCTTACTGTTTGCTATCTTGAGAGTAGACATTCTTTCTGGAGTAAGATGAATTTGCAAAATTGTTTGAACATTCCGTTCATGTATTTATTGACCACTCATACTTCTGCTAAGTGACTTTTCATTTTAGTTGCCCATTTTTGACTGGGTCTTTAATTTTAGAGGTCTGTTTTTTTATGTATTCTAAATATTAGTCTTCTGTCCAGAGTAACTGGCAAAATTGTTTCTCATTCTCTGGGTTATCTCTGCACTATGTTGGATGTTTTCTTTGCTTTGCAGAAACTTTTAGTTTGCTATAATGTCATTTTTTGATTCTTGATATTATTTCTTGTGAAACTGGGGATCTGCTCAGAAAGTCCATGCCTATGTCTCTACCTTCAAGCATCTTACTTATTTTATCTTCCAGCAGATTAGGTGTTCCTGTTTTAATATTTAGAACTTTGATCCATTTTGATTGTATTTTAGTACATGGTAAGAAATTCACTACTATAGATTCAATCTTCTTCACATTTATAGCAAATTTTCCAAGCACCACTTGTTAAAGAGGCTAGTTTTCCTCCAGGATATGTTTTTGGTGTTTTTATTCCCCCCGTGGGTGGCTTCTGAGAAAGTTAATGATATTATACTGCAATAATACAAATGTAACTGCGTTTGCATCAGCACAATTCATAATAGCTAAATTTTGGGAGCAGCCTGTATGTCCATCAACAGATGAGTGGATAAAAGCAAGGTGGTTTTTATACACAATGGTGTACTAGTCTGTCATAAAGAAGAATAAACAAGTCACTTGTAGGAAAATGGGTGCGTTTTGAGACCATAATATTGAGTAAAATAAATCAAATACATAAAAATAATTATTACATGATTTGGCTTATATAAGATATCCAAATTAAATAATTTATAGAAAGGAAAGGCTAGGTAAATGAAACCAGGAATGTAGATCCTTCACAAATGAGAAAGGACCCAGTAGATGGGGAGAAAGGAGAAGAGAAAGTACTATAGTATGTTATTGACATCTACCAATACCCAATAATGACTGCAAGCTAGTATGAAAATATGTAGTTACCCATTGTAAAAATTGAAATTTAAAAAACAATGTAAGTTTTACATTTTCTTTTGGATGATTATGATAAACAAGACTAGTAGCAGAGATCTTCAAGTACGTAAAATACTACAAAGAAAATGTAATTTTAGAGTATTCAAGAAATCATAATGCAAACTTTCTGTAGATATAATTTATTGCAAAACTCAAGGGGAGGATCACTAAAGACAAGTTTAGCTCATAGTAGAATATTTGCCATTTCCAATTAAATCTCTCATTAGGCTAAATTTGATCCTTGTGAATGTATATTATACAATTTTCATGTATTAAGATATACACATGTTCAGCCCCAAATAGTTTAAAATCTCACATGTGTTTAAGGTAACACATGTATTCAAGCCAAATAAGCAGGAGGTCATAGCTTGTGGCTGTTTTTCTACCCCTGGCTCTTATTTAACAAACTGGAACTTAAAACCATTTCCTTCAAAAGTCAGTCAAGCAACCTGTTGTTTATACAGTTAGGGACCTTCCCTTGATCATCTCCAAATAAGGCTAACATCTCATCACACACTGCCTGAAGAAAGCAATTGCCAGGCTACAGCCACAAGAGAGCTTCTCTATCTCTGCAGTTACCCTTCAAAATTTGGGTGTTCCTACTCCCAGGGCAGAGCTCTTGGAGCCTCTCTCAGTAACGATTGTTGTCTGATTCATGAATTGTTCTTTGCCCAAATAAACTTTGCCCAAATAATTTTTCAGGAGGTCTTCTTTCAATAAATGTTATTCTTTAATTACTTTGCCACATTGAAATCTGAGTAATGATGTTTCAATGAGAATTGCTTTATATTGATATTAGTATTTACACCAAAGTGCATATATCTCATATTATTTATTTCATAAACTAATAAACTTATTCTTCATCTTTCTTCTTTTTTTATGATCACTTGACATTGTAAGTAAAATAATCCAAAATTCATGAGTTCAATTTCTGCTACAAAAATGAAATAAATTAAAATAGTCCAAATTTCCTAGACTTTTAAACACAGAAAAGGGCTCTTGGAATGAAGGCATGAAAAGTGTCTCATTCGCTGAAGTTTCCATTTGCTGGTGGACATGGGTGTTAAGAATGGGGTGTGAAGGATATTTATACAAAAGTGAGCATTGTGCTACATGCTTGAAATTTTTGTTTTAATTCAGATACTTAGGAATATCACCTTGGTATTACATTTGAGCTGAAATATTTGCCTAATTTCTTGGTGACATCATTTAAGGCGATCACCACCATTTAGATTCGCTGTTGTATTTGTATTTTGTATTTCATTCTACAAATGTTATAGATGGAAAGTGAGAATTGTTACGGTTTTGAGGTAAAGTGTGGCTTTATGTCTACTGACACATGTATTGGGAGGATGATACCCAATGTAACAATGGTCAGAGGTGAAGCATAACCAAGCGGGGTGAGAGGATCACCACGGCGTCACCCTCTTCAATGGATTATGAGTGCGTACCTGAGTGGATTCTCAGAAGGGCCTCGTGGAGGAGGTGGGTCGTGCTGGCATGCCTTTTATGGTCTCTGTCTGTCTGTCTCTTGTTCTTCCTTGCCTCTCTCCTGCATCCTGGCTGCACAGGTGGAACATCTTTCCTCCACCATGGCTTTGCCATATTGTTTCTTCCTGGGACCAGTTAATCATGGACTGAATGGTCTGAACTTATAAGCAAAACAAGTCCATTGCAAGTAGCAGGACTGATTAATACAAACATTCAGTAATATTCTAAACACACTATCAAGACTGCATATTGTGGTAATGAGTCATATGGCCATATTAGTTTATGCTTGCTGAGCACATAAACATTATTCTGTATAATTTATAAAAATACCTGTGAATACATCTTAATGATTTTTAAAGCATTTTCTACTTATCCTCTTGATGTCTTCATATTATGTCTCACAATTTTTTCAACCATTTGGTGACAAGGTAAGTATTCTCTTAATACTTGGATCTGTCAGTGTGGAGACAAATGTTTCAACCATAGTTTTTGACAACAAAAGAACTCTTGGCTCCATATAAGAACAGTGAAATGTTCTACATATTTTAAAAATATTACTGAGTACCTACTTTTTTAATGGTGTTTTGATTTGTAGAAATAAAGAATTAATGGTGCAACATATGGTATTTCTGTTAAAGCGAAAAATATATTCATCAAAGGATATACTTACATAAATCATTTTTACAATTATAATTAGAAATGAAAAACACTACATAGGTTTATGAGGGTGTTGAGTAACTGTTTACTATTCATTCCTCTAGGCTAAAGTTAGTTATTCAAATTGATACTCATTTTGTTGTTGTTTTGAGGTACTGACACAAGTTAACAACACAAGAGGGTACATCTTAATAAAGGTTTAAGGCCAATTCATGAATTAGGACAATGATGTGGAAATAACCTCAGAATCATCTATGAGTACCTTAACACTTACCCCAAGGTTGATTGATACAAAATATTCAGAGATTCCATAAGAAGTATGGTCCACAAATTTCAAAACTCATCCAGTTATACTTTAATTGTAAGAAGACAGAGATTTTCTGTGGAAAATATTCAGGATTCAACATGTTCATGCTCTTTTGTTAACTACTCAGCATTTAAAATGGTAAAGGGGAAACTAAATGCAGGTGTCAATAGTGAAGCAATAGAGGTAGACTTACAACTCTTTTTGGTTCTCTTCAAGACCTCATTTCATTCCTAAACTTAATAGAAGCAAATCTATTCTAAATTTGTTGTCATTATCACGCATGTTTTTTATTTTTAATTTGAGTATCTGCATATGTAAGAAATATTAAGGGACTTCTTCATAGATTTTCAATTTTATATGAGTGAAGCAGTAATATACAGGACATTTTTCTCTTTTTTTCTTTTTAAAAAACATGTTACATTTTGCTATTTTTATTTACAATGATGTTGAAATTTAGTACATATGTTTTAAAGTGCTGGCTGTTATATTAGTGAATGGTACTATCATAGTTTTAACTATTTTATTCACAAAGTACATAAATTTGTAACCAACATTCACTATTAATTCAACGGTGTGATACAGTTGCATGCATTTTTTTTTGTGTGTTTATGTTTGAGACAGTCTCCCGGTTGGAAGTCTGAAGACTTTGTCACTAAAGGTCCATGTAGCAAATAGTTTAAATATGAAAGGTACTTGGACCTCACGTCCAAGTTCTGACCTCAGAATTCCGGATGTTTAGGCTATCCACATAATGAACTTTGCCAGAGAGTGATTGGCATCTTGCATCTGAAATTTCTTTAAAAAAGTAGAAATTCCATAAATCAGATGAGAATATTTCCCTTTATTTTATAGGTTGCCTAAAAGTGTTTATTAATATTATTTGTAAAACTTTTCTACTCCGATGTCCAAATTTCTCTTTCAGTAATTGCTTATCCCTAATGTTTGTATATATTTTAATGTGTCCTTAATATTTTGATAGTAAGAACTTTAGTTTGTGAAATGGTGAAATTGAAACATGCTCAAAATCAAGTATAGTGATTACCTGAATATGCACTTTATAGAAGAAACAGATGTCCAAGATGCATAATTTTCATGTACAGTTTAAAATTGCATAGGCTCTATAGACATAGTACATTTGGAAAATATTGGATATGTACAGAATAATGTTTTTTTAATAATTACAGCTATTTAAAGTTTACTTTGATACAGAAATATTTTTATTTAAAAAGTTTTATCAGGGACTATACTGATAATTGGAATTAAGGATTTATTCTATATATTCATAGATGCCTGTACATAAATTTACCTTACATTGGAAATACAAGTATTAAAGATATATATATATATATATATATATATATATATATATATATATATTAAAAGCCAACATAAAATAGGATTTTTACTTGTACTATTGCGATATCTCATTTAACTTTTGAAATATACAATCACTGAAAATAATGGGAAAAATTTATAGAAAAGCACATGGATACATTTCACCAGCCTTCAGAGTGAATCCAAAACCAACAGTAAAATCTAGACAAGCCATATCTAGCAATTATACCACCTAATATTTACCCAAATCAGTTGAAAAGTCATGTCCACAGAAAATTGGCCATGGATATTTGTAGCACCTTTATTTATAATTGCCCAAATTTAAAAGCAACCAGGATATCTTGCTTTAAGTTTCTGAATAAAGAATTTCTGGTTCATTCAGACAATGGAATGGTATTCAGGTTTAAAAGAACTGAGTTTCAAGCCATAAAAATGCATAGAAGAAATTGAAATGCATATTACTATGTGGAAGAGGTCAATCTGGAAATGCTACTTATTGGTTTATTTTTAACAGAATTGTATTTCAGAAAGACAAGAAGATGGCTAGAGTAAAAATAACTGGTTCTCAGGAGTCAGAGAAAGGAAAAGATATTAGGCAAAGATATAAAACCTTAAGATTTTTAGGACAGTGAAACTACTCTTCATTAGGCTAAACTGGGGACTATGTCATTACAGAGCTGTGAAACACATGAGATGACGGAGTTTGAGTGGTGAGGTGTGGATGCAGTTGTGTTGAGTATAACAGCTGTCCCACTGTGGTACGAGGTGCTAGCAGAGAAGTAGCTGTATGTGTGCGGTGGTAACAATTATATACAGATCATATTTTCACTGCTTTGCTATGGTCAAACACTGCTCTAAATACAGTGTATTTAAAAAGTTATTTACACAGTGGCGATGATAATTGTTCATAGTGTGATGCAAATGCTTTGGAGAGCCAACAAGCTTGACTAAAGAGTTTGTGTGTGTGTGCACACTCGCGTGCATGTGCAAATGAGTATGTGTGTGTGTTTTCCCAGGGAGAGGTCTTCTGTGGACAACTTCTCTACTTGGTCACTGAAGCCTTGAAAGATGATTTGCAGTTTCAGTTGTGATCAGGAGGAGGTTAGCCAACATTTTAAGCAGACAGATCTAAACATGCAGAAATGAAACAAAATTGCTCCAATTAAAATGCCTTCTACAGTAGAGTTCTCTTACGGATCAATAGCTGAGTCAAGACAAAGCTTAAGTGATTTTCTGAGTAACATCAGAAATATATATTGCATACTTGAAGAATTTGCAAACAAACAAGGCCCTCGGTGCAGTGATGGCCAGGTCTTAGGAAGAGGGACGGAGATGGATATTAAGCATTTTGTTTGCAGCAATTGATATGGGAACCAGACAAGTGCTACAAGTTTCCAGAAGCAGCATTAGACAGTATCAATTTCTGTACAACCCTTTGAGTGCCAAAAATCGATGAACTGTGTATTTTAAAGCAGTGAAACTGGGACAGTCCATTCAGGACTCCTCTTGTCTCTCAGAAGCTATACTAATTCTTTTTTTTTTTTTTTTTTGCTATTCTCTGTTCTTATTCCCCATCCCTTTCTTCCAATAAATTTTCCTACTCTTACAAAATAAGTAATGTTGAAGATGACAAAAAAAGTCTAGGTCTCAATATGCACACAGACAAAAATGAGTCTCAGTAAAATCTGAGTAAGACAAAGAAGAGTGAGTCCATGTCGGTATACTGGTTGTGACATCAGAAAAAACAAGACAAACAGTAGACTTGATTGACTGTCTAGTGTGTCTTTTACTTCTATGCAACTGTGCAATTACTTAGTAAAGATCCGATGTAAAAAAAAAAAAATTCGTAGTTAGTAAAACGGAAACCCTGAATACTGTATTACACTACTCTAAGTGTATCAGCATAAAAAAATAAATTATAATTCTAATGTAGAAAATATTTAGAAAAAAAATCAAAGTGCTCTTAAAATAAGAGAACATTTTATTTAAAAATTGAAAACTGTATTATGCTTTATATATTACACTATATGACTATTCCCTCAGAATCATTAACTTCAATGACAGAGATTATAGAATGAAGATAATCTAATTAAAATAATTTAACTTCTTGGTATTTTATAACACTTTATAAAGTACCTTTGTCTTATATATGGAACAAAATTATTTAGTAAACAGTCAAAGTGTTTTATTACCATGCATCTGTGCTAGCTATTTCTTAATTACCTTACATTTTTGGATAATGCAATTGCATGACTTTCTATAGTTTCCTAAAACAGTGCATAGCTAAATGAAAAATACCATATTAAAGAAAATAACTTGTGATACCAGAACTATTGTCACAAAGCATTGCATAGCTGGAATGGATATGTGATTTAGCATTTCCATTTTGAACAAAGCCCTCAAAGTCAAAGCTTTGCCTGTGTACACAAACACACTCCAACTATTTTACAGTAGTAAGAAGGCAATTCAACAGATAATATTTACATTGCACTAACTCTATATTTCATGGACTTAATTATCAATAGCTCTGCTGATCATCTTTGTTTCCTTTGGCCTGACATATACATCTTAAGACAGGAATATTTTGCTTTAGCTCACAGTTGCAGAGGTGTCAATGTTCAGTCTGCTGGATTCTAGGCAGAAACAGCAAGACACAAGTACTGTATGTGGCAGTGGAACTCTGCTTACTTTATGGCAGAAAAGAAGCAGAGAAAGAAGAAAGAGCAAGAGAGAAGATGCAGCCTTTAAAGGCATGGCCCTAGAAACCCTACTTCCTCCAAACAATCTCCAACTCTTAACAACTGATTTAACTCTGAACTCATTGATGAGTCAATCCATTGATGATATTAAAATTCTTATCATGCAATCACCTCTCTAGGTGGCTGGATATTTCTACATTGGGGATAATGCTCATCCTACATGACTCTTTAGGGAGTAATTCATATTTAAGCAAACAGCAACTAATGAAATACTTTAGGCAAATTTCTCTAGCTCTTTCTGTATCTTTCTGTAAAATTTGTATACTGCTTCAAAGAATGCTTATTTATTTATCAATATATATTCAAATATCTAAATTAAAATAGCACATGTGCTTTCATAGATGGTTCAGGATTGAAAAAGTAAAACCAAACTGGGCAATAACAAGAGAAGCAGAAATTTAATTATATGCTGCTTGTCATAACACAAGGCTGGGGGAAGAGATTTTCACAGAAAGAACTGCGTTTCCGAGGTGCTTTCTGGCCAGCTTCTGATCTTGTTAAGATTCTAAAATGACTTCCTCCTGATCTTACAGGATTTTTGTATAAACTGACTGACTTAATTAAACTATTTCAAGAGACTAATTTAAATTACATGACACTTCCTAAGCCAGTGTCACTATTATTATTTTCATCTTTCATCACAGTACTTGAAAAGGGCATTGTTATTAAATTTATTATTTTAATTTCTAACCATACTTATAACATTAAAAAGTATACAATTATGAGGTACCATATGATGTTTAAATATATATCTATATTATAAAATGCTTAAATTAGGTTGTATATAGATCCATGAACATTTAGATGTTAAAAACATTCAAAATCCTTTTTCTAACTTTTGGAAATATACAGTGCATGACATTATCAATAGTCAGCCTATTATGCAATACCACCCCAGAACTTTTAACTTCTGACTTACACTTCTACCTATTCACCATCTTTTCCTCATCTACATGCTAAAGCAACTGTTAATTATATTGTACTCTCAATTTTATGAGCACAACTCTTCAGTATTCTATATATGAGTAATATTTGGCAGTTGTGTTTCTGTGTCTGGCTTGCTAATTTAACTTAATTATCTCCTGCTCCATCCATAACAATGACAGGATATTATTTTTTTCCATAGTTGAATTTTATATCATATACCACATTTTCTTTATCCATTCATTATTTTTAGATTGAGTCCTTATCTGTGGCTGTCATGAAGAAAACAGAATAAACACTGAAGTACAGACATGACTTCCTCACTCTGATTGCATTTACGATGGATATTCAGGTAGTAGTAATACAGGAATTGTCAGAACGCATGGCAGTCTATTTTTAGTTATTTTGGGAACCTCCATGCTATTGCCATTGTTTCTGATAAAGTGGCCGTCATCCTCATTGGTACGTACCCCTGCATACATCAAGACACTTAGTTGTATTAACAGGTCCTTCTGGCATTGTTTCCAGTGAAGATCTGTTTCTTTGCCTCCTAGCATTATCTTATTAAAATCAGTGATTGTTCGAACGTTAGCTCCATTCACTAAAACAGACATCATTTAATGTTTTCAGAAAACATATTCACCCATCACTTTCTCATACTTAGGGTTGTCCTTTTTTATTGTTATTTCCTCTCTTTTACTCTTTACAGAAGTCATGTCTTTCCCAGTGCCTACTGTACCTCCACCACTATCTTCTCTTGACCTCAACACAGTGGTTGCAGGTAGTCTAGTTGCTCTTGGCGCTTTCATGTAAGGACACGTTTCCTAGCAGCCAACATCTGCATTCTCATGGTGCTGAAATATGTAGTGAGGAAACGAACTCCCTATGCGAGCGTTTGGAATGGAATGTTGATTATTTAAAAACACTACCAGCTTTTGCTTGCTTTACCTGGATAATTGCCCCAGGTACAGTATAAATAGTTTTCTCAGGATGTAAAAACTCTAATCAGTTCTCCATAATGCCTAACAAACAACAGAAGAAGGGCTGGGAGGCTGGGGTAAGTTTCTAACCAATAGGTTAATTTACTACTTATTAGACCTCTGCATTTCAAAAACTAAAAGAGAACAACTAAATCCATCCATACTTACCATATAGGCCAAGGAAAACATTAACTCTTTCCCTTAGGGCTTTACAATTACAGAAAAGCACTAATACAGTATGAATTAAATGAGAACAGCTAAAAAACAATATTAACATGAAAAAAATTTCTTTTAATTTAGTCCAAGTTAATAAAAATTGGGAATATAAACTTTAAATGAAGAAAATTTAAAGTTTCCCTGCTAATATTTACATGACAAAATATCATGTTCTCTTAACATTGATTTGTATTATGAATGATTACATAGTCTACATTTGATGTGAATTGTAATTCAATTTAAATTCTGGCCTATTTATGAAAATATTATCTTATTAATAACTACAATATAGATTTAAAAATCAATAATACAAAGAAAAAGATAAGAGTATATGTTTGTTCAAGATAAAGGGACCTATATTGTTGTCTGTATTAAGGCTAGCTTAAAAATTAGAATTAATCATAGACTTCTATAATTGTGACTTTTTCATTTTAAATTATATCATTGGATCAATTTTGTTTTTCCAATGCAGGGAGTCAAACCTAGAGTCCTCTTCCATACACTGGAAAAGCATTCTGCCACTCCACTGTGCTTCCAGCCTTGCAAGGATATTTTAATATTTAAAATGGTGTTCTATTTTGGAGAGAAACTTTTAGCATTTTAGTGTCTTATATGAGTATTGCAATTATTGTTAGAAGCTGAAGAGAAAATAGTTTTACCCCAAATATAATGAAATAGCTGCCTCAAAATTTAGAAAGAAGTAGGAATGAACTTCCAATATCTTACAAATTGTTAACATAGACTATATGAACTGCACTGGTATTGTCACTAGGACCCTAAAATATTCTCAAAACAACTATCCTTAAAATATAAAAATATTTCTCCATATATGCTTCAAATTATGAACCTTACACTTGTGATAATTTTCTTTCATAATATGTAAAAATATTCTGATATATGTTTTATATATATTTTACTCATATATAAAATTGTTTACAACATGATCATCCTTTGAAATAAGACAGTTAGGATGTTATATTTAAAGTTTTCCACTTGACAGCACTGCCACATCCATTGACCTATCTTCATGCTCCCAAATCCACTAGCATTATATAACACCAGATTTCTTTGGTGAACATTAACTTGGGAGGGAAACAAGGTATATAACATACTGAGGCACTTAGCTGAGTGATCTTGAACTATATCATGGTAATTATTTATGTAAAGAAAAGTTTGAACCATCAAGATGTATAGAATATGTATGAAGAAGAAAGGATAAAGAAGAAATTCTAAATCCACTTTGTTTGCTGAAAAAAGTACATACTATTCAAGAGAAGAAAAAAACCAGTCTTTAACTTAAATTATTTTACAACTTATTACACATTATCATCATGTTGTGAATTTCAACTTGATTCCTTTAATTTTGTCAGTGATGCATTTCTTTTTAGTTTTCTGTACACAATTATTAAATAGCTTTTGTTACACCGGTTCCTCGGCATCATTTTTATTTTGTTGAGTATCATGACTTCAAATTCATTTTTAATTGCTTATAATTTTACAAATGAAATTTATTTGCATCTACTTTTACACAGTAACCTCAACAGAATGTTTTGCTGCACTGAATACTGTGGTTTAGATCTGAAATATTTCCCAAAAGTGTCAGAAGTGGGGCTTTTAGAAAGTGATTGTATTATGGGGGTCATTTGACTTAGTGGATCACTCCATTAATGAATTCATAGCTGACTATGTTGATAGAACATTTGGTCTTAGGCAAAGTGGGTCTCTCTCTCTCTCTCTCTCTCTCTCTCTCTCTCTCTCTCTCTCTCTCCCCATTTCTAGCTTTTATGGTTTGAGTAGCTTTATCTGCCATGTTCCTCCACTAGGCAATTTTCCATTTTTGCTTTGGACTTTGGCATGGACAAAACTTTGTGAAACCATGAGCCCAAATAAACCTCTCCACCTTTAAATTGCCTGTGTTGAGTATCTTGTCCTAGTCACAGAAACATGAGTAATACACTGAACAATTATTTTCTATAACCTCATAATTTTTGTGTGTAAATGTTCACATCTTTTATTAAATATAATTCTATTCTTTTCCAATCTTAAAATCATTCTCATCTTGTGCTTTCTTGTACCACCATTTCAACATAGAACAGAAATTGTGAAAATAGACATTTTGTGTTTCTCCTTTAAGGAAAAATATTAGAAGACATTATTGAAAAGAAATTTTCTCCTATTCCAAGTTTTCTGTGGGTACTTATTTATGAAGGAGTGTTAATTTTGGGGAAATGCTTCTTTGACATCTACTGAAAAAAGATTCTGGACTGTGTACTTTATTCTGTCAGTATAGTGACTGTCTGCTCTCTGGATATCAAAATAAATTTGGAATACAGACCATGTCCAACCACCACCATTATGATCCATCCACCTGGTTCGAATTTGATTAGACAATATTGTTAGTTTGCCTAAGATGCACTTTGGTCTGTAACTCATATTTATTGTTATGAATATCCCAGATTCCTATGACAAGTTGCAAAACATTCTTTCCTGCTCTATTTTCTGTAGCTGACTGCTGCTCTGTCTAGGTCCCCATTGTCTTTTACAGTCCTTAAGCCCTCATTTGCAAATGCTGAGAGGACAGACAGCTGGCAGCACTCCACTGAGTCCCTCTTCAGTAATTTGGTAGCTTGGAAGACCCACATTTCCCAAGGTCTGCCATGTCTACCCAGTGTTACAGGCATTCAAAAGATGTAGGAATGATGCCTGCCGGGGGCAGTTTATGCACTGAGCAAATGCTTTGAACATCTGAGGGGTACTCACGGAAAGACTACGTTTAAACTCAGTGTTTTCATCTGCCATGATATTACAAGGCTGGCCTCCTATCTAAACTGAAGAGCAGTAAAAGCTGATGATTATGTCCACAGGTCAATTCCGAGAGCAGGGAAGTCTAGAGAGAGTGCATGTCTGAACAAAAGAGTTCCCTAAAATCTGTAAAATTTAGTGTATTTAGTAACCCCCTATTGTTGGTCTTTGAAGCAGTTCTGCCTCTGTGATCAAACTCAAATTTGTACTGGCAATTGTTTCATAGAAACAACCTTGAAAATGGATACATGAACTTGCTCTTAGATTTTTGAAATTTGTACACTAATTTGATTAGATTAAAAATTAATAAGTATGCCTCCATTAATGACAAGCACATTAGGAGCTCATCTTACAACAGTGAAACAGTTACTTACATGAAGCATCTGTTAACATGACAACAAATGACTACGAAAAATACAAAGTCGCTGTCATCACACAGCACTTTAATAAAAATAAGGAATACCATGCAGCTTCTAAGTGTTTTCTTTATGTATTGGAGAAAATGATAAAAAATGTATGGTCAGTTCAAAACTGCATATCACCAGCTAAAATGACAGGAATTTCCAAACTTTCACTCAGAGGAAAACGATTTCTTCAAGGCACATTTTGCAGACTTGAGAAAAAGAAATGCAAAACTAAATACTATACAGATGGCCAAGTTAAGCACAAATTTAATCCACAGCCTCACGATTCTTTCTGTGTTACAGTGAGGTCATTTACTGGGAAGAAGTGCAGCTCCTAACTTAGAAAAGGAGACAAACAAGCAAAGTCACTTGGAGTTGGATACCTTGGAATAACAACTGCAGGCTGGGGATTTAGCTCAGTGGCATAAGCTCCTGCCTGACAAGTGCAAGGTCATGAGTTCAATCCTGGGTACCTCCAAAAAAAAAAAAAAGTAGGAAATAACAACTGTTACCAAACTTCCATTTTCAACAGAAAAACTTTAGTTTTATCTTTGGTTGAGGAACTCATTACCTCTGGCCTGAAGAAACTGTAATTGTTTCCCACATCATAGTTTCCATTTGAGGGATGTATGATTATCCTCAGGGATCTGTCCTCAATGTTTCTCATTGTTTCCAAACTTAGAATGGATTCCATTCTCAGAGGGTCATGTATAATATATGACCTGTATGCAGGTGTGAGCAACACTATGGAAAGAATTCATATTTTATCTAAAGAAGTAAGGAAAACATTTGTGAAAGTCAATGTTAAAAGTGTTGGCTATTAATTTGTACCCAAAGACTTTTTGAAAAATAAGCATATTAATCAGGGATATTTGGTACACTTCTTGAGGATAACCATGTGAACCTAAAATGAGTTACATTACTATAAGTCAAAATCCACCCTAAGTATGTTATAGAGGAAGGTATATAAAGGCTCACAGAGTTGATAATGCTACAACGGGTCCGTTCATCTGGCTTGCTTGGGCCAACCTGAGGAAGAGGAGTTATCTTGGGATGCATGTAAAATACATAATGTAGTTAATGCATACAAATAATAGAACTTCCTTTATATATTTTAATAATAGAATTTATAGTATTAACAACACTGTGTATCTAGTTCTAACAGTATTATAAGCAAAAAAACATTTCATAGGCTTTTGTTCTTTCTGTATCACAGCTGCTAAAATAAACATTTCAATTTATTCAATTATTTTACAAAATAATAAAGGGCAAAATTTTATAATTAAATAAGAAATTGTAATTATCTACATAACAATAATAAGTGTTTGCCTCACAGACATAAACTTCGAGATTAAGTATGATTATCACTGCATCTTACTGGCCAAGAGGCAGAAGTGAAGTAGTGTTGTTGCACATTAATTTGGTTTCTGCTTCCACTGACTGTGCACGATGGATGTAGGAGGCAGAGTGAACACTGAGCCTCCTCCACACCGCTGCCCTCATCCCTTACATAGTCTACACTGGAGCACTGAACAGTGAAGTCAAGAACAATGCCACTATCACATAGCTGTTAAAAGTTCAAAATCTTCCATGTCTAGCTGTCCAGGGTGAGTGTAGTTCACAGACCATGGATTAGACATACCTTGTAATATTTTCTCACTCAGGTCCTCAGTTTGTCTTTGACACTGTCCAGAGACAATCCTTTCTTAAAGCTTCAGAGAAAGACCCTTTCAAAGAAGCCCAGGATGCTTGAAGAGTTCCGAGTTGACAAAAAAGTGTAGAGGAGGAATGGCAGTGGCACCTGCTGCTGTCCTTGGAAGTTCTTGGAAGTCTGGATGGTGAACGGCTGAGGTTATGCAGGCCAGCTGCTCCTCTATCACTATACCTAGGTTTACATGGTTAAGACAGATGGAATCAGACTACAGCAGTAAAATCTGAGCTATTCTGCCTGGCTGGAACCCTTTGTCATGGAAGTATCTTGTTTCTCCACTGATTTTGAAAGATATTTTTGCAGGGCACATTGATCTGCGTTGGAAGTTGTTTTGTTTCAGGATTTAAAATACTTTACTTCAGGCTCAGATGGTTTGTGTTGAGAAGTCTGTCATGATTCTAATGGGCTTTCCTTTATAGGTGATCTGTTTGTTTTCTCTAACAGCTTTTAATGTTCTGTTCTTGTACTGAATTTCTGGGATCTTGTTTATTATATGTCTAGGTGTAGATTTATTTTGTTTATGACTAGTTGGAGTTTTATATTCCTCACTTATTTGTATTTTAGATCCTTTTTTCAAACTTGGGAAGTTTTCTTCTACTACTTCTGTAAATAGTCTTTTTATGTCATTTGTGTTGACTCCTACTTTTTCATGACACCTATCATACTTAAATTATTTTTATTTACAATTAAATAAGAAATCATAATTATCTATGTAAAAATAATAAGTGTTTGCCTCCCAGACATAAACTTCGAGGTTATGTATTATTATCATCTTGCAACCATTGAATTGTTATTTCTTGATACCTTGTTATTTTTAAAAGATCTTTTCTTTCACAATCACTAGCAGCGATTCTATCTTCAAGATCTGAGAGTCTTTCTCCAGTTTCTTTCAAGCAGTTTTTCCAGCTTTCAATAGAATTTTTAATGTCTTGCGTATCTCTTTGAATCTATTTCACACTATCCTGTTCTTCCTTATAAGGCTTATTCAAGGTTTCCCTCATTTTTCTGTTTCTCTTTCTTCTAATCTATGTCTTCTTTAAATATGTTCAGCAACCCTTTCATTATGTTTGTCATTTCTCCTTTCACCTCAGATATTATTTCAGTTCTGGTTTCTTTTACAGCCTCATTAGTTTCTTTACTTCAGTTGCCATCATTCCAGAAATTTCAGGTGTGTTACTTCCAATTCCTTCTATATCTCTTTCTCCTTGGCTTGTCCTATGTGGGCTGGAGGCAAGAGATTTTTGCTCTTTCATCTTGACATTTTCCTGGTTTCCTCTGGGCTAGCCAGTTGGGTCCCAGGTGCTTCCTGTGTTGCCTATGTGTCTGCAGTGCAGAGGAATGTATCAGGCAAGGTAGCCCCACCTCCACATGCAAGTCCACTGCTATTGGGACCCTCTTTCAGGTAGACAGTGTAGGCCAGAAGAAGCAGCCAGTCCCACCCTTGTGAGCTTGATGGACACCATCAGTGACCTGCAGCCAGTGTGGGCCAGGAACACCAGCCAGGCACATCTCAGAGAAGCCATGTGTGTCTGGAGTAGCCCATGCCTTACTGCCTCCATGGGGACCTAGGTTAGACGATAACCACATGCCTGATGCATTCCCTTACCAGTCACTTAATTTTATGTGATCTCTGGATTTTGGTTAGTTTAAAGTCATCTGGTTGTTTTTCATTCATTTTTGTTTGTTTTGCTTTGAATGTGTATGGATTTTTACATTTACTTATAAAGAGTCAATGGTTCCCTATAGAGATTTCTTCAGCTCTTTTCAAATTCCACCTTCTGTAACAACCTGAACTATAATTTCTATCTCTTCCTCTAGGGAGGGAATTTACTATCTTTCCTAGGGATCAGCAATGTCCCTAATCATTCCAAATCAAAGAGTAGTCTAATTCAAGATAACACCTCACTTGTTTTCTTCTCTTGTGGGTCATTGTACTGATCGATGATTAGGTAATGGGGCTTAACACAGTTGACTCAGATGGTTCACAGACTTTTCCAGTTGTTTACAGTGGGAAGTAATATCTGACCCAAATATTGCTTTATGGTCATGAAGTGTCTTACCCATTTTGTTATGGTCTTTTCTCTTCTTCTCTTCTTTCTTCTCTCCTTAATTCACCACCTTCTTTTTTCTTCAAACTTTACAAACTAATTAGGACTGTTTTACTTACTTCTTTCTAAGATCATAATTAGTTAAACCCTTTCAATGTATTTCACATGAGGCTGGGAGGAGGTTTTGGTTACTTTTCTCTTGTTGCTGAGACAAAATACTCATGCCTAATATGAAGGCTAGAAAGGTTTATTTCTTACAATTTTGGAGGTTTCAGTTCATACTCAGTTGACACCAAGGCAAAATAACATGGCTGAGCGGTAGCAGTTCATGGTGGCCACAAACAGAAAGTGCAAACAGCAAAAAAGAAAGACACACCCTCTTCCCACCTTTACACTGTATGCTTGCTCCTCCCCAGGACAGGTGCAGCACTCACACTGCCAATGCCTGCACTAGGCAAAGAACCAATCACAAATAATAGATTCAGCCACATCGAGGATTGCATGAGGCTTGGAGGGGCCACTGACATAAACTATGACAGGAGACATCTATACACAAGCTATAATATGTATCTAGAGAAGAACAGAACAAAGTGGGTTGGGAGAGGAAGGCTAATAAAAAAGGATCAAGATTTGTTAAGTACATATACCCACTGCTTAAGAAGAATGTAAACATCATATACTTCAAACCTGTATTAGTACAAAAAGCGTAAGATTAACCATTTCCCTGGTATAGTATTAGTATGTATAAATATTGATGTGACAAGTAGCATGCTTTATTCCTAAATATTTGATACATTTTAATTACTATATATATCAAAGCATATAGAAAAAAAAGAAAAACTGGAAAACATAGACATTATTTTTATCCTAAGATAATATTCACTGTCTCTTCTTTGGATTTAATTACTGAGTTTGATTCATCTGGATAAATTAATAACAAGTTTGGAAACTTATTTTTTGTCCCTGTGTTACAACTTTATCTTTTCTCCCCAAATATGACAAACAGCATGATTAATTCATATTTTTGGTAAGACCTAAATCAGACTTTCTATAAATTATTCATTTCATACTTTATTTCCTTTTCTTTTCCAATGAATGAAAAGTGGTCATAGTTCCAGATTCTATTAGGTATTATAAAGTAAATAAATCTAATGCTGGAAAAATAAAAGGAAAGTGGATGGAAGGAAAAAAATTGAAATATTATATATACATATAATATTATATAAAGTATATGTAATCATTTGTACTGCAAAAGTATTAAAAGTCAAAAATATTACATGCATAGAAATCACAAGAACCAAGGACTCACAGAAAATAATTTTACTTTAAGAACACATTTTACTTTCCTTTTTGAAAATATTTCTTCATTGTATTGGAAAAAAATTTGTGCATCTCATTACTTTGCTCCATATAAAGTTAATGCATGGGGCTGGGTGATCTTGAACTCATTCTGGTTGCTCAGATATCTGGATACTGAGTGTGAACATACCAAGTTAAAGCTCATGAATGTGGTCCTGAATCGTAACTTGATGTCTTTTACACTCAACACTATAAACAGACTAAATGGAAATTATGGGTCTATGCCGAGCAATAAGCAAAGCAGAATTACTGTCAACTAATAAACAAAACCTACACTTACCATCTTACCCTTCTGTGTTTATTTCACATGGTAGGTAGTCACTGTATGTTTATGGTAGGATTGAGAAAAATAGGATATTGTTAATAGACGACAGACTCAAATTTCAATTACTTAATGAGAGTAAACATACTGCATAAAATGATAGCATGCTATAATTTTCCTTGAGCTAAATTAAAATAACACAGAAAATGACACTGAAATTGGTAGCTGAAATTGGTGACTAGATGAAGTAAAAAGTAATATTTCTGTGTTCAATATCCTTTCAAATTTTGCCTTATAGACATCTGGGGGATTTTATGTTTCAAAGGTAATTTAACAGCATTTTTAAATTGAATATCATTGAACTAAAGCAAAATTTTTAAAATGTCAAATGTTCAATACTATTGCATAATACTGGAATGAGTATAAACTGATAATAATGGAAACAATTTTTACTATTTTTTCAAGACTTTAAATAATGATAAAACCTGAATACTATATGTAAAAGGCTTTAAAATATTTACTAATACTTCAAAGAATATATTCTGTGTGAACCTGTTATGCAAAAGCAGGAACGGTACTGTACAAGATTTACTTGAATTTCCCATTTATTCTGTGAAATTCTGAATTCTAAAGTATCCCTTATTGATTCATTTTTCTTAGCTCATATATTTACTTCTGCATCTTAACAATAAAACATTTTCCCTCCTCAATTTGTCAAATTCCTATTTTTTTTGCTGTTACTTTTTCTGACCAATCTGAGTACCTGTAACACATAAAATTTCCACTAATTTTCAAATAACTCTAGTCTTAGTAGTGTATAAAGACTTCCCCTTTGTAACTCTTCTCTTATGATTTAAGAACTTACTTGCTCATATAAATCCTACATTTATTCCATTCTACACACAGTAGGTTGAAGTTGAGAAAACATATTTGAAATTCTTCCCTGGCACCCTCTATGTCTTATTTTCCTTAGCAACATTCAGTGTAGGTAAAAATGATTGAGTTAATGCTGATCTCTCCAGTAACGTGCAAACCAAAAGAGTACAGAGAGTTTCTGTTTTCTATTTGGCTTTTATGTATCCTGCAGGTGGAAAGATAAAAAGATCAATAGGTAGTTAGCAAATGAAAAAAAATGTCAACCATTTGCAGATAAAATTTCAGGGATTATCTTCTTTGCAGAAGATAGAGAAAAGGTGATTTGAGCAGTTAGTATTTTTGACTACAATACAAAAGTATTTTGTATGTATATGAACTTCTTTCATTCTGTCTCTGTGTTTGTCTCTTTTTCTTTTTCTTTCTGTCTCTGTCACTTTAGCAAGTTCGAGAGCAGAGTCTCACCTAAGTTATATACATTACATTTTTAGGGATCACTATCATTCATTTTAATGGTAGATCTTAATTATTCAGTTTATATTGTCCTTTATACAAATCAGCTGTGGACATTTGGCATCTCACATCATGTCATGGTTTTGAGAGATATCGTATTTGTAGAGAATTAATAACTTGCACAAAATATCTCCTGAAACATTAATTGATACAAAATTACATTCTTACTGTCCTCTTCACCAGATAATCATAGTAAACTGCTTCCTTTCTTTTGTTTTTCCCTCCTTCTCTTCCTCCAGTTTTCTCTTCACTCTTCTTTTCTTTCTTCCTGTCTCCTTTCCTTTCTCTCTATTCAGTCTCTGATTTTCACCTCTTTTATCTGGTTTAATATTATTATTATTATTATTACTAATTTAAACTGGGGATTGGACTCGCGACCTCGAGCTTGCCCGGTAGCACTTACGCCACTGAGCTAACTCCCTGGTCAGTGATCCAACACTCTTTTGAAAGCTACAGCCTAGTTCTGCAGAAGTACCCAAAAATATCTAATCATTTGATGGTAATTTTACTTACTTTTTTTGACCATGGTATAGCAGAATTATGAACAAATAATATTTTAGTAAAAGTTGAAATACATTGTTTAGCATAATAATTAGACTGGATTTTCTACTCACAATTAATTGAAGCATAAACTAGATTTGAAAAGAAACTAGAATACTTTCTTCACCATGGTGCAAGACAAGATGTATTCTTATTTAAAAAAATCAATGTCTAGAAAAATATAGTTCTCTTTATAGCTGAGACCAAATGTGAGATGCAAAGACAAATGTGTTCACATTAACCCAGAGAAAGATCTGCTGAAAAAACACCAAGAACAGAGGAGAAAGTATCCATTGCCTAAACAGCTGCTTTTCTTCCGCTACTGTGAGGTTTGAACTTTAAAATTAACTGTGACAGAGGGAAAATGTAACAATTCATAACCTGGTAAGAACATACAACTTTGAGATATGATTTTGTTCCTCTGTTTGTACACAGACTTTTCAGGACTTTATCTTAATTCCAGAGTTAGATAATGGAAAGAAAAAAATTCCGATTTTATTTTGACTTTTATATAAACCTATCCTCACATTTATTAGTACAAATTAATATAGCAAATAATCTTCCAATTTCTAATTCTAAAACAAAATAACAGGGAAAATAAATTATCCATATGTTTAAAAAATCAAGAGAATAGGTGTAGGAATTTATATATTTGGATGAAGACTAAAATGTCTAACTGTGATATAAAACAAAATATGTAATCAAACAGTAGACTGAAAAACAAAATTACAAATTATCATATTAAATAAAATGGCAAGCAATTCTCTATTCTCTATGAACAATACCTTCCAATAATCCATTTAAAAATATATTTCTTTGATTTTAATAGTATGTAACTTTTAAGGTCTCCATTGACTTGTTAGAAGTAAGCAAGAATTTTTCTTTTCACTTTTCTTGCTGAATGTACAAATATGCATTTCAGAATAACATATCATAAAACTAGCATAATAAAATTGCTAGATATATGACTAATAAAGTAAAGCAATATAAACTATAAATAGTTGGTATAATTTCCCCAAAGAAAAGAAATATTATATCTACATGGACTTATATAAAATTTAAAATGTTTTCTTTACAGAATCAGAACTATATACAAATACATATGTGTGTGTAAATTTATTTTACTTTGAGAGATATAATTATAAAACCAACTTATAAAACATTTTATCTGATGTTTTACCTGCTACACCATAAGCTTCATCAATAAGCCAAAAATAAACAACCTACCCCTTTTATAATAGCTGTCCCTAGAAAGCTAAACAAAGCCACCATTCATCTTGCTCAGTCATTTGACTCTTCAGCAGATGTGCTTTTTGAACAAATTTATTAGCCTTATGAATAAAGATTAGCATTTCTCTGCTCAACTCAGCTGGGAAGTATGTTATTTTACTGTAAATGGACATAAAATTGAACCAAATGAGTGTTTTTAAAAGGAAAAAAGCAACTTCTTTGAAGTAAACTTTTCAGCACCCTGTAGTATTAGCTTTCTCAAGTGTATTTAGTGAATAGTATATATTATCATCACCTACATTTGGAAATATATATATATATATATATATATATATATATATAAACAGGATTAATACAGTGTAATCCATAAATATGTACAACTATTATGTGTAAACTAAAATAAATTTTTAAAGTTCAAATCTCATTTACAATGCTGCTATACATTTAATAAGTGAATATAATTATATTATACATATAACAATAACTATAGACTTCACAAAATAATTCAACATTGATCTTATTTTTTAGTTATGATAGTTTGTAAACACAGACATACTTAAGCATGTGGGATTCATGAGGGCTTATAAACAGCTATCCTCTTGATTCCAAGAGAGAAATTATATGTTGGATTATTGAATCTCTGTGTTTATATGACTAAGAATGGTGTATTCTTCAATATAATGTTCTATAAAACTATATAATGATAGTTACTATAAATTTTCATGAAGATTCAATGAGACAGGAACATTGTAAAAATTATACATTGTACATGGTAGAATGTATAATTAGAATACAAAATACAAAAATATTAGATTTCCATATATGTTATGATTGCATTTTTGTCGATGAAATTCAAATTTCATCTAAGAAGTTGCCACCATTAGTAAAAGCATTAAGCAGTAGTACTCTGGGAGGCTGAGGCAGGAGCATGTCAAGTTAAAGTTTAATCCAGGGAATTCAGTGATTTAACAAATCTCTCTATCTCTCTCTATCATCTCTCTCTCTCTCTCTCTCTCTCTCTCTCTCTCTATATATATATATATATATATATATATATATATATATATATATATATATGAGCCCAATGTCAAAGCCTGGGGTCTAATTCCCAGTACTTCAAAAAGAATTTCACTTAGTATTTTAATGTACAGAATTACATATTGAAAACACACACATAGAAGGCTTAGGTAAAAAATAGTGCTTGGCTGACAGAGCTTTTTAATTCCCAAGGTTCAGAGTTTAATTAAAACTGAAAACATATTAAATGGAATGCCCTCATCTAAATTTATTTTGAAAGCTATTTATAGCTATATGCTGAATATTTCTCTCTTTCATCCTTCAGAATTTCTTATAACTCAGGAAAGCAGGAAGCCATCAATGAATATTCTTCACTCTTATTTCATATAAACATTTAACAACATTGTAATGAACTCTTGAGTAAATGTGTAGTGTTTGCAATTGCATATTCCTAAAGACAATTTAAATCGACTTACTCCATGATCACATAAATTTGTGCACTTATCCATACAAATCGATGCTTATGATTTCAAGTTTACTATTAGCATTTAAAGTATCAAACTACAACCTTTAAATTACATCTAAAGAGCACAATGTTCTATGAACAGGTTTTTAGGGTAACTTTTTTAGTTTGAAAGCTAAAAACAGTTGAAAAAGAAAAAGTCTTCTTCCGTATTCTCGAGCTTCAAGAATTAAAGAAAGTGAAGAAACTGGGAGTATTGGTTTCCTAGTGCCCGCTTCACTCTTTTATGATGGGACAGTAGGTTTGGGCTGCTCCTTCAAGAGTTTTATAGAAGAACAGGCAAGGAGCAAATTCTAATCCAGTGGTCTTGCCAAGGACAGCAAACTGGACTGAAAAGGCACACAGCCACTGACCCAAGACAGAGAGGTGTCTTGAACAGCTTACCTAGGATCTGGATTCGGGTGCATGCAGAGGTGTTACCTGGGTAATTCTTTTTTAACTGGGTAATGATCTGGCTGAATGCTCTAGCAATAGGGTTCAAGCTTTGCCTTAAAAATGCACTCGAGATATTAATAAAATGCAAGAGATATGACAAATAAAGTTACCTAACTTTAGATATATAAGCTGACAAGAAAAAGAATGTCACATTTTTTTTCAATTTGAAGCTTGTTACACAATTAAATATGTGTAAAGATGAGGATATTTGGAGTTTTGTTTTTTAATTGTTGATGTTTCTAGAGTCAGCAGAGAATTTGTTTTCGTTGAGAAAATTCCTCAAAGTTTGGAAACACTTGAAGGTCTTTTACAAGGTCTTCATGTATCACTTCAATTACCTGTAATTTTTTTATGTTAATTATTATATCTGAGCCTAATTTGCATTACTCTAATTTGTCAACATTAAATTATATTTGCCACATGTTAACAAACTCAAAGTGTATTAAAATATACTGCATGCAGTTTAAATGCCACTTAAACATAACTTTTTCATTTTACTCTCCAAATTTCAATACCCTAACAAATTAAGAAAAGGCTAAATTTTATGAATTATAGTAAAACAAAAAGTAAGGCTAAAAAGAGTATCCTATGTAAAAGAATGTCTTGAACTGGAAATGGTTTTTGAGGGGGACTGCTGAAGATTGAAATGATTGAACAGTACCTTAAATCTTTGATTTTTAAAATACTAAAAACACAAGTTTTTAAAATTTGAAATTTACACCATTATTTTCAGAATAATAGGTCTGAGAATAGGTTGTAAGTAGTTAATATTTAGCAAAAATATTAAATAAACTGATAAAATATTCATTAATAAATTATTAATCTAAATATTGCATTTAAAAATTATTTTATTTAAAAATGAGAAGGAAAATCTAATAATTGCTGTTAAAGAAAACAATGTAACCATTCACACTGAGCAAAAGTTGTATGAAAATTACCCGAAAGGAAGCTTTAATTGTGTGCAGCTAATATCTTAAAGGAATTAACTAAAATGATTAAAACACATATATTTACAGAAAATGAGGAAGAGAATGTAAGATTTTCAAGTAATTGGAAAAATAGTAGCATACTTTGCTCATGTGAATATCTCAATTGCGACTTAGATCTACTTTGAAATTTAAAATATTGATACAAGAATATGTTACTACATTATTGTAGGAGGAGGTGTGTTAGTAAGGTGTTCTTAGAATGAGTCTAAAATAATGTATTAAAAATTAAGAAAATCCATAAAATATATAATATTAAAATTAATAAATAACCAGGAAATGGACTAATGGGTTTGCATTCATTATATATCTTCTGGAGTCGAGTTATATGTTTGAAAGATTATTAATTAGTAAACGATAAGTAAATATATGCTGCAACAAAATACAAATCAAATAACTGAAAATGAAGATTTGAATAGATATCTTTACACCCATGTTTGTACCAGTATTATTCATGAAAGGCAAAAATTAAAGCTCTCTAATCATTTATAGGTATATAAATAGAAAAACAATATGTAATATATAAACCATTATGAATGTTATTCATATTATGATTAAGCCTAATTAAAAAGAAATTCTGACATACATAAACCTTGTTAAAGCATAAGCACATTATGTCATGGATACACCTTGAATACATTATACTAATAATATGATTTCTTTAATTCAGCATCATGTTTGTGGTTCATAAATTTAGTTGTAGTATGTAACAGTAATTCACTGAATTTTATGGATGAAGAATGTTCCCTTGTGTTTTTATCCATTCCTTGGTGATGGATATTAGGATGTTTCTACATTTTAGCTATGAGAAATAGTGTTACAATGGTATGACTTTAGGCTGTCAATTCTTGCAGGTATATAAATGGGAGTGAAATTGTTGGAACAGGTGATATTAAATGTTCAAATTATTCAAGAATTACCAAGCAATTTTCTGTGGGAACCAAATCTCATGCATTCTAAACCCTATTTTTTCACATGCTCACTAACAGTTTTTCTCAGTTTTTCTGTAACATTTTTCATAAGTGTGATATAACTTCTTACTGTGGTTTTTATTAGTATTTATCTGGTAAATAATGATGTTGAATATCTTTTCATATGGTTAATGCCAACTGCATATCTCTCAGAAAAACTTATTTATTTATTTACTTTTTAAAATTTATGTTTGGTATTTTGCTTAGTGAATTATAAGAATTTTCATATATTCTAACACAATATCCTCTATGAATAATTTGAGAATATTTCTGTTTTGGTTACCTTTCTCTCATTGCTGAGTCAAAATATCTGACACCCAAAATGAAGGAGGGAAGAGTTTATTTAACTTATGTTTTTTGGAGATTTCAGTCCATACTCAACTGGCTCCAACACAGGGTGGCATGACTAAGGGTCAAATTCATGGGAGCTGAAAGTACCAAAGGTGAAAAGAGCAAAAAGAGAGAGTATGCCTCTTTCCCTCCCTTACATTGCGTACCAGCTACCTGTCCCTGAGTGGATGCAGCATTCACACTGCCAATTCCAGTGATATACAATGAACCAATCACAAATACTAGACTCAGCTGCCTTTGAAAGATTAATCCTTCCATTCCCCCCATGACTGCATGAAGCTTTGCGGGGACAACCAAACACAAACCATAACAATTTCCTACCATAATATTGGTTAACTCTTATTTTCCTGATAATACTCCTTGTTACACAATGATTTTTTAAATTTTGATTAAGTATAGTTTATTTCTTTTTCTTTTGTTGCTCATATGTTTTGGTATAATACCAAAACATGCATTGCAAATTAAAGATTATGAAAATATTCCTCAATATTTTTGTGTGACATTTTTATTGTTTTTCTTCTTTTATTAAAGCTCTGTATCCAGTGTAATTTCTGTGTGTGTGTGAGTTAAGAGTTCTGACATAATGTATTTTGCATGCAAGTATCCAGTTGCCGCAGCACTATTTGTTGAAGGGACCATTCTTTCCCTACCAAACTCTTGTGGAACCTGTGAATAACCAATTTGATGTATGGTTTTATTTATGAATTCTCAATTCTATTCTATTGATTTATAGATATATTCTTGTGCCAGTACTACTTATACAGATCAATTTATCTTTGCAGTAAGTTTCAGAAAGTATGTTTCCTTCAACTTTTTTTCTAAAATTTTGCTATTCAGAGCCAAGTGCTCTCCCACATGAATTTGATAATCAGATCTTCCATTTCTAAGAAAAAGGAAATTGGATATCTTTAAGGATTTTGAATCTGGAGATCATCTTGGATACTACTGTATTCTTAAGACAATTAAGTCCTTCAATCTAAGAACTCAGAGCATCTTTCTATCATTTTGCGTCTTCTTTATTTAACTTTAGATTATTTTGTAATTGTTGGTACATGTGTTCATTACATCTTTGGTTATTCTCACAGGGGTGGTGGCACAGGCCTATACTCCCAGCAGGTTGAGTAAAGAAGATTGCTGTGAGTTTGAGTCTAGCCAGGTCTACATAAGTGAGACCAAGGTCAGCCTGCATTATATAGTGAGAATTGGTCTCCAGAAAAAAATTAAATAAATAAATAAAAATTTTTACTCCTAAATGTTTTATTCTTTTCAATGTTAATGTAAGTAGATTTTAATTTCTTTTTCAGATTATATAATGATGGTTTATATAATGAAAGAAACTGGTTTTGCTCATCTGTATTCTGCAATTTTGCTGGCTCTAGTGGGTTTTTTTGATAATTATTATTTAGTTTTTAAGAGTTATTTAGACACATATTATGCATAGTTTCTTTCCTAGGACTTCCCATATTACGTTGATATAAGTGATAAAATGGGACATTAATCTGATAACTTATCTTAAGGGGAAAACTTCTGGGCTTTCTTTTTTGACTATGATATTCACTGTGAATTCTGTATATGTACTCTGTCAGGTTGAGGAGATTCCCCATTATGCTTTTACTTTTTCACAAAAAAAGTTGAATTTTGTCAAATAGTTTTCTACATTAAATGAGATAGGATATGTATATGGGAAATTGTTCCCATATCATCCTTTTAATGTAGGATTGATATTTATTTGATGTTTATCTGCTGCACCACTCTTGAATTTTTATCCCTTGTGGTCATGATGTATAATCTTTTTAACCTGATGTTATATTCAGTTTTGCAAATGTTTTGGTGAAAATTTTTGTGTCTACATACATAAACAAAATGCACACTTTCCTTGTTTGGGATCTGACTTTAGTTTCAGGATAGTGTGACTTCCTAGAAAGAGCTAAGCAGTCTTCTGTTTTTGTATACTTTAAGAGGATTGGTGTCAATTATTGTAATGTTTAAATGAGATTACTGATGAAGCCACGTGATCCTGCATTGTTTTCTTGAAGTTTGTTATTATTCATTACTCAATACTGTGCATACTAAAGCCAAAAGGATGAGTGGCTTTACCTAGTAACAGAAGAATTACTTTTTCTGGGAAATGTGCTAATCTGTGAATGTGGCTAACAATATTGTTTTTCAGGAGATATTATCTAAAATAAGAAAAAAACTGGAATTATAAACTATGAAGGACTATTTGATTATGATACAGTAGGGGAAGAGTTAAAACGAGGGAGAATGATGTTTTGAAAAGCAGTGATAATATGTATAGAAGCACACACAGGGTGAAAAAATTCACATATACTCATCACACCCTACCTTACACAGGTAAGATAACAATGTGTTGTAGTCATAGTTTGCAAGGAAATCAAGACAAGACAATACTATAAATGTATAATTTATAGTAATATTTTATGGTAGCCACCCAAAAAGTCAAACACAAAAGGTGTAGGAAAACTATGAAGACACTAAAGATCTCAAAGAATCTAGATGGGGGCCTGAATCCCATAACAATATCCAGCTGAAGACTTAGAGGCCATGAGAGCGCCCACAACAAGTCCATCTGTGAGACCTAGAGCCCACGACAATGTCTCATCCAAGTCAGTTTCATGGATCTGCACTGGAAAGGCCCAAAGGTCTGCAATGGAAACTTGAAAGTCTGTGCCAGTGAGATGAAGGATCTGTGCAAGCAGGCGGAGGGACCTTCACTGGAGCCAGGAAGCAATGATCAAGGTAAGGACAAGGGCTCCCCTGAAAAGTACCACAGTCATCCTCAGTGACAACAAGGTCCTGAGCTCCTCCAAAGATGAGAACAGCCAAGTTCAATCAGGAAACCAGAGTGACAAGATTCTTCTGGAGATTGAACAGCACATACCATGCCCTCCAGAGCCAGGAAGAGATAAAATAAAGACCAGAACTCCCCCAAATTGGATTGCAGCCATTCTCAGTGACAACAAGGTCCTGAGCTCCTCTGATGATGAGAACAGCAAAGTTCATATCAGAAAAGAAGCTGACAAGCTCCTCCAGGAGAACCAGTGGCAACAGAAGACCCCAAAACACTTCTTAACTCTCCAGTTCTCCTTTTATGTTAGCCATAGTTCCAGGTGGACAATCTACACTTAGCACCATGCTCATTCAGTTCTGCTGGGTGTTACAAGCTGCCCAGTCAATCCACCACATAACTATTACATTGTCCACCTGCAGCCACTGGTGGATCTTACCCAGGTGTGTTTCAGGCCTTCCAGGTCTGTGAGTGCATAATATATTTCCAGGATGTGAAATACAGGTTATTCAGGAGAGCAATAGCACAGGATTCATGAAGGACCATCTAGCTAATAACCGATGCTATGTCCTACAGTGCTAATGACAATATTGAGAGTTGAAATACCACCACCTTTAAAGGATACCATCTTAACATTTAATTACCAGGTGATTACATTCAACTATTCCACTATTGGGAGGGTTATTGATTGTAGGAACTGACACTCACTCTGAATATGGATTTAGTTGATCCTGGCTCACTGCTTTTGGCATCACCATTATGAAAGAGCTTACAGACACTAGTATTATGATATTCAGATCTTTCAAACATTTCCTCAAACACAGACATTTATTTTAGGCATAGAACATTTCAATCATTGTCACTGACCCATAGAGAAATGACTATTGACTGTGCCATACTAACAACATGAAATTTTATTATGTTATCTTCTTGCATGTTATATAGAACTAGAAAACAAAGGTGAAAGAAATATTGACTCCTTTCCATTACTCCTATTGACCAATTGCATATATGCTCCTCCCATCTCTTCATGCTAGATTATTCGGAATTATAATCCTGGTTCTCAGATAGGAAAGCTTCTGCAAAAGTGCGGAGTAAGTATTTTTCCAGTAGTTACAGTTATAATGTCCATGCATGATAAGAGACCAAAAAAATGTTGCCATCATAGTATGGAAAATCAAAATCAGACATTTCAAAATCAGCTGCTTCGAAATAGGGGAAAAGAGAGTCTGAGACTTGAAATACACTGGAGCATATCTTGGTATCTATTTGCCTAATGTTAATCATAGTATTTTTTTTTTGACCAAGAATTAAATAAAGCTCAGCCCTGTCCCTAGGAAAAGATCTGCCTAACAGGAAAGCAATAGAGAGAAGCATAGGATTTGGCCTGGGTGATGAAGGAGAAGTTTATGCTTATACCATATAATCTCTGACAGAGTTGCAACGACTTTGATTACTGCTTTCTCAACAAGTCTTTCCCACCCTTTTCTCTTTCTTTCTGTTAGTGAAACCAGCAATGATTTAAAGACCAAAGGAGACAGGAGACATTACAAAACATACACGGATTTAGTCATGGAGCGCAAGAAATGGGAGTAATTGAGGGAAGTTTACAGGATGTCAACACTCCATTGTCTTCACCCAGCCTATTCTGGTTTAACCATGCATGATAGGTTCCTGCACTTCTGTTTGTTTCCCTTGTAGATTTTATCTGTATTATTTTGCAGCAAATGTGTAAGTTTTCTTCCTGCTTTCTTATAGCAAAGACTTTCAGAGTATTAATGTAGCTGAAGGGGTCCCCTAAGCAGTGGAGGGAGGTATCTGATAAATGTTCAGGCCTTCTTCTTTCTACTGGAAAGACGTTGAAACATTATTTATAGTTTTTTAGAGGTTTTTAAGTGAGACTGAACCTGAAGCATCCACGGGAGATATCACGTCCTGACCACAGACTTAGGTTGGTTTTATTGCCTTCCTCTTAACTTACCTTTGTACTAATCATTGTGTCTTAGACCTGAACTGCCTCCCAAAGAGATATAACACATTCAACTATATTTCCTTTGATTACTGTCACATTAACTAAGTCAAAATTTGCACAGTTCTTTTCCTTTCATAGGAAATTGTTCATCAAATAAATAACAAGCTGGCTTATTCACTTCCTAAATGGTACTTCTTCAATGAGTATTTCCAAGAGATAGCATCTCAGATTCATCAGGCATGCTATTCATTTTCTTCATTTTTATATCCATAACTACAATCATACAGTATCAATTTCAATAACTGCATCAAGTACCACTGTCTAAACAAAGACTCTCCTAGTAAATGCATAGCAAACCTGCAGATTCTTGTCATTGCCTGGTGTATTATCTGAGCACTAAGGATGCCCTTTGCTATTTGTCTTACTTGTTTTCAGATATATTCAGTGAGTGGGTCTCACACATACGTGTTTTTGTGATTTAAGAATTTCAATTTGAAATGTGTAACTCTTTATGCTTATTGGGTTTCATACAACTTCCTTGATTTTCTATAACTGTCTTTTACTTTAACACAGAAAATCTTGGTTCTATTGTTATTAATGGAAACAATTGTTAGTTTATATTATTATAATGAGTTCAGAATTCAGATTTTTTTTTTTTGGTACTGGGGATCAAACTCAAGACTTCGTGCTTGTCAGGTAGATGCTTCTTCTGCTGAGTAAAAAATTCATGCCTATTATGGTGAGTTCAAAGCTATAAGACTATTCAATGAGTTTCAAATTTTAAAGTCTTCAGTCAAATATTATTCCATTTTTACCTGGGTCAGAGTAGACAAGATGTGGTTGTGCATGTCTGTAATTCTAGCACTTGGGAAGCTGAGGCAAGAGGATTGCTGAGTGAGGCAAGTCTGGGCTACAAAGTGAGTTCAAGGCCAGCCTGATCTGCATAGTGACACCTCATCTCAAAAATACAAAAAGAAATACAATTTAATTGGGTTACATTATTCAGTTTAGTTATAGGAATTCCTTATATATTTTGGAAATTCCTCCTTTTATGTGAAAGGCACTTAAGATCAATAATCCTCAAAAAATGAAAGTCAAAAATGTGATGATCTATAACCTCAAGAATGGCCAGGATCAACAAAACTACCAACAACAAATGTTGGAGAGGCTGCGGGGAAAAAGAAACTCTTCTGCACTGTTGGTGGGATTGTAGACTGGTGCAACCACTGTGGAGGTCAATCTGGAGATTCCTAAAAAAGCTGGGGTTGGAGGTCCCATTTGACCCAGCTATTCCACTCTTAGGCATATTCCCAGAAGAACTGAAAACATCTTACCACAGTGATATATGCACACCCATGTTTATAGCAGCACAATTTGTAATAGCCAGATCTTGGAAACAACCTAAGTGCCCATCAACCGAGGAATGGATAAAAAAATTATGGTCTTTTATACAATGGAGTACTACTCAGCTATAAAGAATGATCACATTGAGATATTTATAAATAAATGGATGCATCTTGAATATATACTCATAAGTGAAATAAATCAAATGAGATAATATAGCAGCCATTGTTCATGTTTGGTTATTTGGTTCAGAATATCTTGGAACACTTCCATTCTCTTGAGTTGTTTATTCTACTTTGTAATGTTTGACATTATTGTGTGTAAAGCTAAGCTCAACTATTTCAAAGAAAGAGACATTATCATAGCTACTGTTAATATCCAATTGTTTTGTTGTGAAGTGCTCTGTTGCTTACATTGTTCTGTTCTGATCTGCTTAGATCTGTCCTCTTCTGTTTTATTCTCTTTAAAATAAAAAAAAATTAAAAAGAGATATAACCTCAAACCTATTTGAATACCTATCTTTTTCAAAGTCCCACCTCGAAACTTTATTGATAAAATTTGACGAGTTCATGAAGACATTGGAATCCTTATGTAATGTTGATGAAAGTGAAAATTAATGTAGCTTCTGGAAATAGTATTTATATTCCTGAAGTCTAACAATAAAATTACTAAATGATTTAGCATTATCATTTCTGGCCAAATATTTAAAAGAATTGCTATCATAATGTAAACAAATTCCTCTATTCATTGCAGTATTTTTTATAGTATTAAATATATTGAAACAACTCAATAGAAGAGTGGATAAAAATAATGTGATATGTAACAAAAGGACAATCTCAGACTTTTTAAGATTTATTTATTAATTTATTTATTTATTCATTTATTGTGCCAGGGATGTAACTCACAACCCCATGCTTGCTAGGCAGGCACTTATGTTGCTGAGCTACATCCCCAGTAAATCTCTGATTTTTTGAAAATGACATACTTACCTTTTGTGGCAACATTTATGGACTTAGAAGACATTATCCTAAGGGTAATAAGGGAGTCACATAAGCACAAATACTACAGAATTCCAGATATATGAACCTGATAAAATGACCAAAGTATGGAAGTAGACAGTAAAATAATTATCAAGGGATAGGAAGACGGGGCATATGGGGTATTGTGGTTGGTTGAGTATTAAGTGGTAGCTATATTAATAAATTTCAGAAATCTCTGTATATCATAATGTCTTTTATTAACAGTAATGTATTGTGCATTTAAAACAATATGGTGTATTATGTTAAATGTTCTTACTGAAAGTACACAAACAAAAACAAAGGGATGCAAGGAAACTTTGGAACACGTATGTAGCTATGATAAGTATATACACGCCCTCTAATTCACTGTTTTGTTAATTAATTAGGTGCATATTATTATATGCAAATTTTACCTCAGTAAAGCTGGCAAAATAATACAATTGAAGATTTTTCTGTGGTTCTTTTTATCTTTACAACACCAGAGGGTATTACCATGAAAATGCGTTATAAACTCCCTTGAAATATATCATTTTCTCTGTGCTTATGCATCAGTTTAATATAAAGTTTACTTCTTTTATACTATGGTATTTTGATGTATTTCAAAACAATAAATTATATAAAACATTAAATTATAGAAATAAAATCACAATTTTAAAACATGTATTGTAAAAAATGTATTACATATACCATATTAAAATATGCTATATAATTTCAAAGACAATTGTGTGGAAAACAAAGCCATTCTTTTTTGTACATCAGGAGTTAGTGAATCCAGTGTTGTAAAAAATACTGAAAGATTTTTACTCTAGAAAGACAACATGATGATTATACATATGAGTTTGATTTATTTCATTTATGAGTTTGACCTCAAGTTGCATACACTTATCTATGAAAACCTCAAGTTTATCCTTCTTTGTACCTGAGTCGTGCCCCAGTATATAAAAACCTGAAAGAGCAAATAGGATGCAAAATGTACCATAGATACTGTGAGAGTGAAAGGGGAAGAAACTACTAAACAGGAAACAACTGTGATAGGGGAAAAGAGGAAAGAAAGCATAACACTATATATATATATAGATAATTATACTAGTAATATATACAGATAATTATATAGTAATTATAGTACTATATACAGGTTCTAGCTAACACATTCCTAATGAATTATAATGACAAGAATGTTCAGTTGATTTTTTACCACTATCACATTGTATTATATGAGGTGTCTGTTTACCAACTATAGAAGGATTGCTTGTCTTCATTTTATTGATTTGTGAGAGTTCTTTTTGTCATTTGGATTCAAATAGCTCATTGGAAATGCATTCTTCCTATATATGGATGGTTTTTTTTGCTTATTGGAAAACTCAGTCTTTCATAAATATCATAAATATCTAACAAACTCTAAGCTTGCAGTTATGATTCCAAAAACCTTTGTCTTTTACAAGTTTTCCAGGCAGAAACATTTCCCTCAGAAGCTGACTCTTATTTAATTTTTCTAATTGTGTAGTAATTCATGAGAACTTGAGCACAAATGAGTCAGTTGTACCACTGGATGAAATTATCACCACTGCAAAATGTCTCCTCTGGTTGCTTCACCTGTCAAAGGGGGCAAAATGAAACTCTATGAAGTGCTTGATCAAATGCTCATTCCAATCCCTGAACTCATGTTGCACAAAGTGAAACAGTATTATATCCCCTCCTGGTGAGGTTAGTTTTACATTTGTTAGACTTCTCTGCTATGTTCTCTTTAAAGACTTCATTTGTGCCTGAGTTTTAAAACATGAACTAGAAATACCCGGAACAACTCAGAGAAATTCTATGATTTCTCAAGATATAATTTCTAAAATCCATCATATGTCGTATGTTTGCCATTTGTCCCTTCTGTTGCATTCCAATTTTCTGGGCCCTTACTATATTACACAGCAAGGAACAGGAAGGAAAGAAGCAGGTATGTCTGTCTGAGCATTCAGCACAACGTGATTCATCCATTTTAAATATCATGGCTTTCATATCCAAGGTCTCACATAGGTAAGAGCCTACTGAAGCACTAGCCCAAAGGATGGCCCTAGGTTAATTAAAAAGTATAGCAGCTGATTTTACACAAGAGTGGCAATTGGTTATTACACACAAAGACTAATTCAACTGATGCAGGCATTGAGATTAATAATTAATTTAGTCACTTCTATGGCAAAAAAACCTAGATCAAGGATATCTTTACTGATTTATTTAGAAATCTTTGACTAGGATAGTTGAAGGATAACTGCTCCATATTTTAACTTTTCTTTTCTTTATTTTATTTTTAATGACTGAAATTATTGAATTAGAAAGTCACTAAATGAAGATGAGATCAAAAGAAAATGAACCAGGTTGAAGTTACTATTTAGTGTTATCAGGCTGATATATTCAAACTCCACCATTAAACCTAACCATTCTCATTCCTATGCACAACATGAACATTTAATATCAGAAACAATTTTGAATGGGAAGTTGAAACATTAGACTCTAAAAGATAAGCTTGTATTAGTTATCTGTTGCTGCATATCCAAAAGAAACCTCAGACTTAGCAGCTTTAATAACATTTATTATCTTATAGCTTCTTTGAGTTCCAAGTATAGTGAGGTGTCTGTTGCCAAGTATCTCAAAGGGCAGTAATAAAATTATCTTTCAGGACAATGTTCTTTTAAGAAGGCTTCAATGAGAGTGTATTTACTGTTACAGTGCATATGCGAATTGTGACAGGATTCATTCTTGAGGGGCAATTGGGCAGAGGGTCCTGTCTCCCCACAGCCTACAGGCCTGACTGCGTGATAGCTGCTTGAGTAGTGGACCTCACCACACAGCAGATGTCCCCGTTTCCGTGAGCAATACAGTCTGATACCAAGATAGGAGACACCTCCTGGTAGACTAATCACACGGGCTGCATTTCATCACTCTCCTTTATTCTGCTGGCAAGAAAGTGTAGAACCCACTAGGAGACTGACACACAGAGAGACATGGCCAGCTCACATGTGAAAGTACAACTTTGATCCACACAAGCAGCTACCTTTTTTCAGCAAACCCACCAAATTTCTTACCACACATGCACAAAAATTTGTAAAAGATAAGCTTATGAGGTGATATGTATTTTAATTAGCTTAATTTAGCTATTAGTTATAGTTATATATATATATACCATAGGAACCTCACTTTCAGTCACACTTGCAAGAAGCCAAATTGATGTCTTTAATTGATAACCCAGGGAACTAAATATTAACTTCCAAAATAATCAGCCTTGATTGAAACACTGGCAACTTCACTCACTCTTGCCTCCTCTTTACAATTTATGACCAATAAGAGAAAGCCAATTATTCACCCCCAGATAGCCTCATAAGATGGGCTACAATGAATCAGTTTGGGTACAGCCCCCCACCTCAACAGTTACCAATCAGAGCACACCTGACTGTCCCTCTCTTCATACTGGTGCTCTCCCATCCTTCTACTTGTTTTCTCCTTCTCTGCCAAAACACAGCTGCCTCCTGAGTTTTGCTGACTGGCTTCCTTGCTGTAGCAAACTTAAATGAATGGCCACAATTTTTTCCCATTTTGACAACAAATTCAAAGGTAGAAAGAATCACACAAGTGTGCATAAAAGGTTTTGAGGGTTGTAAGAACCATTTGAGATACTTAAGTACACCAATACTTCAGCAGACATTGTAACAGTCATTCTGAGACCATTTTTTCTTTATTTCCACATATCATGGTATGATTCTGAATGACACATCCTATATTTAAAATTTTTTAAAATGATGATGATTCCATTCATTATGCACTCTAGGACTGTAGACAGCTAACACAGGTGGAGTGAAATGAAATCTGTGCTATCACTCTATAAATTTCAATTCCAGCATATATTTCACTGATGTGGTCACTAGCCACTTTGAGTATGCCATTTTTAAAATATGTCTCCCTAAAGTAAATAACTTTTTTCTGATTGTCTCTTGTTTAAAATTAGGGAAGGTTCATTTAGACCCTTCTCATTTTTTTTATTCCATATTGAATGTAGATGCTAGCTTAGAATAGATCAATAAAATATAAATATATTTTAAGTGTAAATAAACACAAAACAGATGTGGAGCTAGTAGCCTTCAAAATAGAAACGTGGTTAAAAGTGATTCATTTGGTCCTGTGGAATTCTTAGCCACATCAGTATCATTATTACCACTGAAATTCTCATTATTTCTACTTATCCTCACACCACTCATCTAACTCCTGTCTAAAATCTGATCGAATTACAGCCTCCTGTAAGTAAGTCATTATGCTTTTGGTCTAATGCTTGACCAAGCACAAGTTCTCTGACAAAAAGGAATTGACATCCATTCAGTCATAGTAACTCTCCAAAGTACTTTCAGTATAAGGTACAGAGATAGAGTTCTCACGATGTGTTAAGATAAAAAATTCTTCAAATTTAAATTCCACAGGCAGAAAACCATTTATCAAAAGTGCATAAGAGAAAGATAACATCAAGAAATATAATCAACTGTATCAAGGAGTCACATGATGATGGCAGAGTCTACACAGAGAAATAGCATCTAAGCCAAGCATGGCAGCACTTGCCTGGAATCCCTGCTATTTAGGTTGCTAAGGCAAGAAGCTTGCATTTTAGAGCCTGGCTTGTGCAATTTAGTGAGACAAAAGTGAAAAGACTGCTGCTGTAGCTCATTTGGTAAACTGTCTCTGGTTAGATCCTCAGAATTGCTTAAGAAAAACAGATTTCAGAAGTAAAATGATGGCAATTGTATTCAAGTCTGTAAGTAATTTTAGGTAGTATTGTATCCCTGTAAATGTTTACTGTGACACAGCCTGTTGTATAGCCACTCGGAAAGTGTCACGTTCCTCTTTTATTCTCTAGTTATTGATTGCAGCACACCAGCACCAATCAGAGCTCTCTGAGCATGTTTTTTTTTTTCCTTTGACATCTGCAATAGCCTCACCAAACAGCTGACAGAAATAACATGAAAATAAGTGGAGAAAAGGTAATGAAGCAAAAGTTAATATGCACCGAACCCAATGCCCTTCGTTTACCTTTAGGTTGATTAATGCACATTACGAAACAACGATGCCTTTGCCTTATTGCAGATATATTGCAGCTCGTTTATTTATGGGACTTTCTTTGTCACTAAAAATTATGGAATTATTAAATGGAATCAAAGTTTTTATGCTTTATGGGTCCTCCTCCAACGTTTCCTAAAGAGACCAGAATGAATAATACCAAGAATCAAATATTTGATAAAGCAAGCCTTTCCAAAGTGTCTGTACTTTATATTACACAACAGCTATCCCACTATATCTTTTTTAACTAGCTAAATTAATCTAACTTTATGGAAGAAACAAATTTAGCTTTATTGTTGACTGCAAGTTGATACTAATTTACTGCAATAGTATACTTTATAATGAAATGTTTGTTTTAATATTTTATACATACTTTATTTCCTTTTGGAAAAAGTAGTTTTAATGGTGCAAATGTGTACTGAAGTTTAAGTTTTAAAGAAATGCTGGTAGATTATGAACAGCTTGGTATTCCAGAATATTTATGCCATTAGATGTATTTATCTCATGATAATCTGACCTACTTATTTCTTGATTATTATGGGTTATTATGAGTTGTCCCTTTATTTTTATACAAAGAATTGAATTCAGGGCCTTTATTCTTAGCTAAATTAAATTAAATTTCATTTTGAGATAAGTTCTCATTAAATAGCTAAGTTGCTGAGGTGGGGGTTGAACTCGTGGTTGTGCTGCTCTGTCCCCAGAGTCCTGTAATTACAGGAGTGTGTCCCCATGTTGGATTCATTTTTCCATTGTCACCTAAGACTTTTTCATGCGTTGTTAATTTTTTATAGTTGTTCATCATTTCCTGATTATTAATTTGACTGCTTTTCGTTTTACTTTATTTTGCCTCATGTTTTTGTATAGTCCTTCATTTCTTTCTGAATGATCAGGGCTCTGGTCATGTCAATATTTTCTGGTGGAAATTTCATCTCTTCTGATTAGCCCAGAAGATTTAAAAAATTTTCAAGAATATTAAACTTATGATTTCTTCTAATCTTCCTCTTATTGTTTTCACTAGTTTTTCATTTTATTTTTTTATTTTTAATAGTCCAGTTTAAATATTACTAAGAAATAGAACTCAATGTATTAAATCTGCATATAGAAAAACCTGCCAATCTTATACATTTTATGGGATTATTGATACTTCTGTTATATGCTTTACTTTGTTTTAGTTTGTTAAACTGAAATATGGAGAATATATTACATCTTTCTATCATTGACCTATACTTCTATTGTGTAGGCTGATAAAATACTCCAAATTGTTTAATACAAAATTCCTACTCACCTTATTCTTCAGGTCTCATGTGACATGATGTGTTTTCTTTTTTCTTTTATATCAATTATAAAGACACTTATTTCTCACACCTCAGGATATAGTCACACATATGAGCAATTATAATAGCCAAGATGGAGTTAATGACTCAATAACAGGGGATTTATGGCATCCCAGTGCCAAGTAGAGAAGAATCCATTTTTGACAAATCAGGTATGTTATAGTGAATTTGAAAAGTAACATGTCTTAAGAAGCATAAAAAATAAATAAATAAATAAATTTCTGGGAAGAATACAAGTCCATGTCTTCTATATCTATTTACTTTCCCCATTCCTAATTTCCCTCCTACAGTTTTGTGATTTTTTTTTCTGGCTTTGCTTGGGAAACTCCTCCAATAATCTCAGTGCCTTCTGTTCTTTTCCTTCTGCCCTATTTAACACATAATTATTGGCATGACATTTCTAAGAACACAAATCTAATAATATCATTTTCATGGCTGGAATCATTTCTGGCAGCAGCATTATGCTTTGGACACTAGAACCCACGTTATAAATGCAGCTCAATCTACCTCTCACTTCTCCTGCATCACATCTCAAAATCAAATGAGATCAAAAGTTAAGATTTATTGGAGTAGAACCAGGTGACTTCCATCAATTTGCACTTGAATTGGAATTTCCACATAAATGTCCTTTGAGTGCAATTTATTTTTGTGTCACATTATCCTTCATTGACCATAGTTACAGTATTTATAATAATACATTGTGTTAACTTGTTCCTATTTCTCTTTGGAATTTGTTTCCTAAGAGCAGCAACTGTAATACTTGTGTTTGTGATGAATCCACTTTGATTACAAGAGTGTATGATCTCTGAAGATGGTGAAGAAGCAGAGAGTTATGAGCTAGTAGATGAAAAAAATCCATAATTAAGGAAGAATATTGTGATCTCAGGATCATGCTTCCTTGAATCTCTGCTCTGTGTCCTGTGTAAGTTTTCTCTCATCTTTTTTCCTTACCACTACAAAGAACAATTTAGGTGATAAGTGAAATTTCAAAAACAAAATTAACAGGATTTCATATTTTCTTCTCTGACCCCATTATTCTGAGTGGGTGATTTACACACTTCCCCGGAAAGTACAGTCTTGTGCCCCCCACCATTCACTGGTTATTTAGATGCCTCCAAAAAAAGTTGTGAGCTGTTCTTTGAGGTGAGTACAGAACTCACAACTTCAGGGCTGAACTCGCCGAGCAGTCCTATGTGTGTCTCTGTGATGGAAGGCTGCTGCATCTTCACTAGAGCACTGAAGGAACTGGGTTAACATCCAAAAACAATAGAAAGACTGAACTCTTCTGAGGGAAAAGAGGGACTTCCTTCATTCTATGTTTACACTTCCAGGCTACAAACTTACTGGTTGGTGTTACTCACATGTAGGGCAGATCTTCCTTCCAGCATGTACAGCCTACCTATCAATCATCTATAGCAGGAGCTTTACTAACTGCTAGATAGTTTTTACTCAAGTCGAGTCATCCTACCCCAATTAATGATCTCAGGGCTGAACATCCTGCCCTCCATTTGCCAATTACAGCTGATTATTTTTCATCCATCTGTTGGATGTGCTTATTTTCCAATTGTTATGAACTCAATATGGAAAGAAAGGAATTGTTTTACTGGACTCTTGAATCTAAACACTGGAGCCAATATTATCTGTGATATTTTTAAGGTTTTATAAATATTCAAATAAAATTTTCAAATGTAAATGTGCTTGGAATGGTAGACTTTTGCTGGCATATTCTCATCTCAGTGACAGATAGAAATCAATTAGAAATTGCTAGAAAATATAACTCAGAAAAGTCAACTCATCCATTGGTGAAGTCCAAGAATTGTTGTGGTCTCCTGTTATTTGTTTTTACAAAAGAAAGGCTGAAACTCTTAAGAGTTGCTGTGACAGTTTAGTGTAATGAGCTAATAATAAATTCACTTGGAATTCTTGTTTGTAAGGAGAGTCTGTATATTTTCTGCTGAATGTCTTCTATATTTATATAATATATTTCCCTTCTCAAGTGATACATAAAATTCATTCTTAATGCAATATCATTTACTTCAAATTTCTTAAATTTATGAAAATGTTTCAAAAACGACACATTCTTCTTGTTCACAGAAAATATTAACTTCATTGTTATAATAAATCTTTGCATAGCAGAAATAGTAAAAATAATTTAATTTATTTTGTCAGTATATATCCACATGTGAGTTATAAAGAAAATGGTCCACAATAGTATTTAAATTATGCATTTCTTGCTTATACATTTGCATGAGCACATATCTAGCAAGATATGTGATGGAATAGCCAAGAAAATGTCACGAATACATGTGTTTGCCATTGATGTGTAATAACAGTAAAAGTTAATGATGGCTTACATCAGCGTTTCCTTTTTTGCTCATGTCACTATAGACTACATTTGGGATCATCTTTAAACTGTGCGTTAGGGTCAAGTCAGTTCATTTGTGCTCTCATGGTGCTTAAACCAGTGATTCTTCAGTAGGAAATCAAAGCGTAAGTGAGAAAGCAAAATAGAATAAACATCTGCAAGTATACTATATGCACTTTTGTTCCTTAATAGTCCATTGGTCAGAACTAATGACTTCCAAGGTCTACATTTATAGGACAAAATGCAAGTTATATGCCAAAGAAAGTAAAGTATATCAGACAATATGATTATTTGCCAAAGGAATACATACATATCCAATGTTAGAAATTCAGATACATCCTTACACCTTTATTTTAAAAATACAACCGGGAGCCACAAGAGCCCACCTGTAATTAAACCACACTGGGAGACTGAGGTAGGAAGAGCTCAAGTTCAAGCCCATCTTGGGCAATTTAGCAGTTTTGCAAGACTGTGTCAAAATAAAGCATCTAAAGAAAGGGACTAGCTGTCTCTCAGAGCAAAGGCCCTCAGTTCCATTGCTAGTGGTCCCCAAAGGTCAAAAACATAATAAAATTAATAAAAAGATACCTTGTTAGTAAATTTCACAGGGATAAAAGTTGATGAGTATTTGAGAAAAACCTCAATGTATATTTGTCTGATTCCCAAATTAGAGCTTTTACTTCTGTATATTACATCTCTAAGGAAATTCTTACTAATATTTAAATACATATATTTTTCCTTTTATCTCATATATTTAGAAATTTGCTGCATATTTTTGTGGCACAGTTTAGTACTTTTTTGAAAGATTTTAACATATTTAAAAATTCTTTTTTCATTATTTTCTACTGTTAACATAAACACTTGTAGAATACTAGCTTGATTGTATTTATTAACCTATTACCTTGTCTTTTAACTAAAATATCTATTCTTCCAGAGGCTGAGATCAAGATATATTAATTATATCTTGAAAAATCCATTAAATCCCATCAATATAAGTTCAAATGCAGAAACTCAGCTTTTGAGTACTTATGAGTCTCTATTTTTTCTTATCTTTTCCTACTATGCAGTGATAAGTAATCACATCCACTTCCTCACATTATGTAGAATTAGTAATCCCTGTGTACAAGGTCAGATGCATCTGAATTAAAACTCCAGTTCCCTGGTTTACCATGTTGCTCAGCTGTCAAAATATTTCCACACTATAAAATGCATACACTATGAATGCTCATCTTTATTCCAAACTGCTTTTGTGAAGACTTTATAAGATTCTCTATGCAAAGCAGCTGACATAAAACACACTTAATTGGTCATTTCAATATTTAAAAAAGGCTTTTTTGACAGTTAAGAAAAACATAAAACCTAAAATTCAAAATTCTCTTGCTCACATAGTTATATATGTATCAGTAGTTATGCCAGTTGCATTTTACTGTCAAATTTGATGGTATATTCCCTACATAATTCAATGCTAAACTGAGTGAAAAAGAAATAAAAGCACCTCATGCAGGGTAGAAATTATGTATATTCAATGTGAAAAAAAGTTTACAAAAATTTGAGAAAGAATATCCAATCACCAAATGTGCATGTTAAATTTTCATCCAGTCTCATATACGTTAAAAATACACAAGGTGAAATGACATTAATGCTAGGGAAATAAGAATTTTGAATGTATTGCAAAAAATAATTAATGCTTTGTGATAAAAAGAAAAAATAGTGTCTGGTTGGGAAACATGATTATTGGTATAAAAGTGTTAAACACAATGAAAAATTTTACAATTTTGTAAAAGTATATCTTCAGTGAATAAGAAATGATAATAATTTTTACTGTTCTTCCAGGCACATATATTAATAGTGCAATTTAATATAAATGAGAGAACACAACATAACTTTAACATTTCTCATTCCAAAAAAGTTTGGACAAACCTTATGTTCACATTACATGGAGGTGATTTATGCAGTTGCCTTTGCACGACATCCCCAACTTGTCCTCCTCCATCCTGCCAAGAACACTGGCTTCCTTCCTCCAACCTTCAGCACCAACACTTGGCCATCTCTCCGTGACGGATACTTAGCTAATAAGCAGTGACTTTGAACACACCTTCATGCACTAATTGGATATTGGGCATTTTCTTTTGTTAATTGTAAAACATCCCAACATTCTATATGGGTGCTATTGTTATATGGTTAATAGTATTTCCTTGTATACAAGCCCAGGTATCATAGACAATACTTTTTCAACAATGAGACTAGTCCACTTGTTTACTAATTCATAGTGAATTTTGGCAAATTTAAGCCATTAAATGATAAATATTATGTTTGCTGTATTGAAGTGTATCAATATTAGGGCATAAAGATGTTTTATTTCAAGATCACATGTGCACATATCCAGATTTTGTAACACATTTATACTCCATCATCAGTTTTATTACTTGCTCCTGCTTACAACACTATTATGAGATAATAATTAAAAAATGAGTCAGTGGTCCTACCACTATTTTTATATTTCTACTAATATCAAACTGAACTATTATAAGATAAAGCATTTTAATATTTTGGATCCAATTTTTTTGCTATTTAATATTTACCTACTATATGTGACTCATTACTCATCTGTTTTCATTGTTGGAGCTTTTGCATAACTTGATACAGGCAAAACAGGATGTTCTCTGTTATATTTCACTATTCCATATTATCTGGATATTAATATTCTTCAAAATTAATGAAGTCACAAATCTCTTTTACCTTTCAAAATTAATTATTTATTGGTACATTTTGGCTGTACATAGTAATCACAATCATCATAAGGAGTTTTCAATTGTGCATGATGTATTTTAATTCTTCCTTTTCTTTCATTGCTTAACCTCTCTTCAATCCTTCTTCCTCTCCTTATTTACAGAAACTTTGTTTCCATTTTTCCTTCTTTTCTATTGTTTTTTCTTTTCACCTCATTCTTGTATAATCCAACCTCTGCAGTTTCCCTTTCCATTTGAGCATTTTCTTCCTGTTTCACAAAATCTAATACACAGCTTGGTTGTTATTTACATTTTTATTTTTCATAACAAAAATATGATATTTATGCATAAGTGTTCAATTTATTTCACCTAAAAGTATGGTTTCAAGGTACCTCTGTTTACCTGGAAAGGTCTCAAGTTTATCCTTCTTTTTACAGCTGACTAGTATGCCACTGTATAGAAAAAGTCCACACCTTCCCTACCCATTCATTGGTTGGTGGACATTTAGGTTATTTCTAAGATTTAGCTCTTACAAACTGAGCTGCCATAAACATGGGTGTCCACATAACTCTGATTTGATGTTTTTAATTCTCTCAGAAAGATACCAAGAAAGGGAATAGCTGGATCAAATGTTTTAGTTTTTTGAGGAATTTCCACACTCATTTTCACAACTTTTGCACCAGTCTACACTGCCACCAACAGTTAAGAAAAGTTCCTTTTCCCCCACAACTGCTCCAGAATTTGTTATTAGTTGATATTTTTGATAATTGCTATTCCTTCTGAGGTGAGATGGATGGTCACTGCATCTCTTGAATGATCAATGATGTTGAACATTTTTTTCATATGTTTATTTGCTTTCTCTACTTTTTCATCTGAGAAGTGTTTATTCATTTTTGGATTGAGTCTTTAATTTAGGATTTTTATGTTCTTTATATACTCTAGATAGTAGTCCTTTTTTGAGAAACAGTTGGGAAAGTAATTTTCCCACTCTTTGGGTTGTCTCTTCATTTTGTAAATTATTTATTTTGCTTGTTAATTCTTTGTAATATTTACCATCCAATTGGGCTTTTGTTCAGAGCCATTGCATACACTGATGTCTTCAAGAGTTCTACTTATTCTCTCTTCCAGTAAATTTAATAGTTTTTTTTTAATATTTAGATTTTGATCCATTTTGATTTCAGTTTAGTGCTTGGTAAGAGATATGGGTCTGGTTTTGTTCTAGAGCAGGTAAAAAGAATTTTTCTAGCACCATTTATCAAAAAGGCCATCTTTCACCCAGTAAAAGTGTTTGACCTCTTTGTCAAAGATAAGATGGTTCAGTGTTTTTGGACTTGTTTCTGTGTGTTCTTAAGTGTTGACTAATTTGGTTATTAAATCTAGAAGTCCGCTGATGAAGTTTTTGGGATATTCCATGTAGAGTATAATGTTATCTACAAATAATGATAATATAATTTTCTCCTTTCCTATCATTATTACTTTATTTATTTCTCTTGTCTAATTGCTCTTATTAATGTTTCCAGAACTATGTTAAATAGGAGTGGTGATAGTAGTCATCCTTCCCTATTCCTGATATTAGACTGAAAGCTCCAAAAGTTTTTGACCAGTTAGCACGATATTGGTTGTTGTTTTGACATAGATGGCTTTTATCAGATAGAGATAAAGATCATCTATTCCAATTTTCTATAGTTTTTTTTTTTAATTAGGAATTTATGTTGGAATACGTCAAACACTTTTTCTGTGTCTATGGAGATGATCCATTGATTTTTGTCCTTGGCTCTGTTGATATATTTTATTGCATTTATGGATTTGAATATGTTGAACAATCCTTGTATTTCTGAAATGAAATTCTACTCAGTCATGGTGTATAATTTTCTTGATGATATATTGCATTCTGTTTGCTAGTGTCCAACTGAGAATTTTTGGATCTATACTCTTTAGAGAGCTTGAGCTCTAATGATTTTTTTTTTGGTTGGATCTTTCTCTGGTTTTTGTATCAAGGTAATATTATTTCCCAGGAATGATTTTGGGAGTATGCCTTACCCCCATATTCCGTAAAAGAGTTTGAGGGATAATGATATTAGTTTTCCTCTAAATTTCTCATAGGTTTCAGCAGTAATTTTATTATGTCCTGGGATTTTCTTTGTTGGTAAGTTTTTAATTACATCTTCCATTTCATTAAGATATAATGGGTTATTTAGAATTTTTGTCTTCTTGATTAACCTTTGATAATTCATATAAATCTAAGAATCTATGAATATCTTCTGAGAATTCCATTTTATCAGAATAAAGCTTCTTGAAATAGGTATCCATGATCTTCTGAATTTCTTCAGGACCAATTATGAATTTACCTTGTTAATTTCTTATTGAATGGATTTGAGTTTTTCTTTTCCTTTTTTAAAAAAAATGTGAGAAATTTAACTACAGACATCAATTTTATTTACTCTCAAAAAAACCCAACTCTTCATTTCATTGATTCTTTGTATTGTTTTTCTGGTCCCCACTGAATTAATTTCTGCTTTGATTTTATAATGTTCCACCTTGTACGAGCTTTGGGCTTGACTTACTTTTCTTTTTTTAGAAGTTTGAGGTTCAACATTATGTTGTTTATTTCAGCTAACCCTGTTTTTCTATAAGAATTAACTGCTATAAATTTCTCTCATAGGACTGTTTTTATTGTATTTTTTAAGTTCTGCTACATTTTATTGATACTATCATTCAACTGTAGAAACTATTTAATTTCTTCTTAATTTCATCTATGCCCCATTAGCTGTTCAAGATGGTGATCTTTAATTTGCAAGTGTTTATGGAATTTTTGTGCTTTATTTTGACATTGACTTCCAATTTCATGCACCATGGTTTGATAATATGCATGGGATAATTTCAATTCCTTTGCATTTACATAAGCACGTTCTATGAGCCCATATGTGGTCTATTTTGGCGATTGTCTCTTGCACAGCTTAGAAGAATGTGTATTCTGATGTTAGAGGCTGGAACACTATAGACATCTACTAAATTCATTTCTTCACAGGTTTGGAAAAGTTCTGATTTTTTTTGTTAAATTGTTTTGTCTAGTTTATCTGTCTATTTATGTCAGTGGGTGTGGAAATCCCCCATTGCAATTGTGTTAGTGCATATTTGATTTATCATGTCTATTGATATTTGATTTGTATAGTTGGGTGTGCTGGTATTGGTGCATATGTATTTATAATTATTATTTCTTCTTCTTGGTTGTTCTCTTAACAAGGATGTAGTATCTTTTCATTACTGTTGGATTAAAATTTCAATTTGTTTGCAAATAGAATAGTTACCTCTTCTTTTTTCTGGGTTCCTGACAAATGAAGTATTGTTTCCCATTCTTTGACTTTCAGTCTTCGCTTTTTGTTGTTGTTGTTGTTAAACGTCTTTCTTGTATGCAGCTTGTTGTTGTGTCATGTTCCTCTGCCAGTGTCTTTTTTGATTCATAAACTGAAACCATTTACGTTGATGTTCTTAAATGATATGTATTGCCTTATCTTTGGTGTATAATTTGCCTGTTGTTCTTTGCTGTCTTTTTTTCTTTGTTTAATTGCTTGTTTTGCCTGGTGGCTTCTTTGTATTGGTGTTCTCAGAATTGTGTTATGTGTTATCATTTTCTAAAACATCCTTTAGAACATTTTGGAGAGATGCTTTGGATGTCATAAATTTCTTCAGGTGTTCTTTGTCATGAAATTATCGTATTTCTCCAGTAATCTTGAAAGATATTTTTGCAGGTTACATCAATATGGGCTTGTTGTTTTGTTTCAGAATTTGAAGTACTTCACACAAAGCTCTCCTTGATTTAAAGTTTTGCATTGAGAAGTCTGCTGTGATTCTCATGGTGAATTGTTTAACAGGTGAATTTTTTACAGGTGAATTTCCTTTACAGGTGAATTGTTTATTTTCTCTAGCTTTTAATATACTGTTATTGTGCTGAATTTCTGGATCTTGATTGTTGCATGTCTTGGTGTAGTTTTATTTTGGTCATGGAAAACTGGAGTTCTACATGCCTCACTGAATTGTGTATCAAATTCTTCACCGTGCTTGGGAAGTTTTCTACATTGCTTCTGTTCCTTGCACTGTCTACTGCTTCTCATTGGCTCCGATCCATTTTATTCTGGTCTTCTTTGCATCATTTTGCAGTTTTTTGATTGATCATTTTATGGTCCCTTGCTGTTTTTAATAAATCATTCTTTTCAAGATTGCTAGCCAAAGTTCTGTCTTCTGGATATTGTGTTCTGTTCTAACCTTGATTTCATTGACTGTGTATCCTTTTAGGGGAATATTTAATCTTCTGGATATCAGTATGAATCTGTCTCATGGATTCCACTTTTCTCCTATGTTTTGCATTCATGGTTTCTATAATTTTTCCTTTTTAAATTTTTTTGAATGAAGTAAGCTATTGGTACATTTTAGGTATACATAATGATCACATTTATTATAAGTAATTTGTACCTGTGCTTCATATATCCTGACTTATTTATTCCCATTCCCATAACCACCCTTCAACCTCTCTTCTCATTTACAAAAACTTTTTTCCTATTTTTCCTTCTTTTCACATTTTCTTGGGCACCTTTTTTTTTTTAACCCCTTTGTGGACTTTAGATTCACTGAGTAAGTCCTTCATTTTGTTCATAGTCTCCTATTTTACTTGAGACATAATTTTAATGTGATTTTCTCTATTTTTTTCTTTTTTTAAGATGCTACTATTTCACAAAACTCAGGTATGTGGTTTCTGATTTTCTCTTTCTCATTGTCCCCTAGAGTTATTCTGCATGGACTGGAAGTTTCTGGTTATATTTTGCTTCTGTAACTTGTCATTTACTATTTCATAATTTTAATTTGTTCTCTGTGTTGATGCTTGTAAATTTTTTGTGATAGGTAACTTTAGCACTAATATCAAGGCTTCCCTAAGGAAATGCCTAGTCCTTAAAAATGCCTTCTAGGTGTAGCTGGCTTTTGACTTTTTTGTCTGTCCCAAGGTCCTACCTTTCCAATTTATTAAGGATGAGACATTGCTGTCTATTTTGTCCCACACTCAGTCATTTGGTACTGGACTGTGGTGATGGTCATGAACCCAGATAATCAGAGTTGTCATACAAGTGGGAACAACTGATTATAATAGTTATGATGCCTGGTTAAAGTAGTACAGTTAGTAGTAACAATAGCATAAAGCACAGACTAGAGACTGATGAACTACAGCACTGGATAATTTGATATCTTTAACCATAGAAGTATGACCTACAGTTAAATAGCAACTTACTGCATAATCCAGGAATTTACATATTGTGAGTTTCCTCTTAGTGGCGGGGAGGGTATATTTAAGAGGGATAGGGAAAAAATAGAGAGATAAATAAATAGCAGCTATAGTAGAAGCTAAACTTAAGGACAAGGATTGCTCACTCAAGCTTTGTGAAATTTGCAAAAAGGACAAGTGAGAAAGAATGAAGAAATTTTTTAAAAAGACTGATGTGAACTCAAAAGACTAGAGATAGTAACCACTCACATGGAAATATAAAAAATAATCTAGCAAGATAACTGAGGAAAAAGGAAAAAAGATATTAACAAAAAAATGCAAAAAATAAATTTAAAAACCTAAACAACCATAAAAAGACCCCCCACAAAAGATAGAAAACCAAAAAGGAAAACAAACAAATACCAGCAATAAAATTCCTCTGGTGCCCTCATTTCCGTGATATTGTTCAAGTTAGAGTCCGAATCTCTGCTTAGTAACCCTGCCAAGTCTGTCTTAGGGTTAGTACTGGGTACAGGGCCCATCTTGGCCTCTGGATGTGGAGACCGGGCCCGAATCTTCAACCAGCAACCTTCTTTATGTCCCTCAGTGGCCTGCCCATGTCTTCTTATCCTATTTGTCTCTGCATAGCTCTCCCCATTTCTGTGGTGGCCTAAGACAGACAGAGCCCAAGACTGTTCCCTGTCCTATGCTGTCCCTCCTAACACTCGCACACCCTCCTGTGTTCCACACCGCTGGCTCATCCCTGTCTTGTCATGGAGCTGGGGGCAGTGTTTGTGGAGTGCTGACATCCTGACCATTTTCCTGCCATAATTTAAGACGTTTAAATTTCATTTCCCTATCTGTCATGATGCTAGGAGCAAGACAGAGTGGTTGGTGCTGTTTCACTCACTATCTTCACCGCTGCCACTTATAGCCCTAACTTTGTTGTCACTAGTGGTTCCAGTTAGTCACTATGACACATGACAAAAAGAAGGAGGAGGAGGAAAGGAAGAGAGGA